>WBNO01008941.1:15965-55852 GCA_013400575.1 Peucedramus taeniatus
GCGGCCCCCGGCATGGCCCGTGACCTCCTGCCCGCGCTGGGCAGCGGGCTCCACCGCGCACCGCGGGACGGGCCTGACACAGCGCCTGGCGAATCATTAACTGAACTGACACATCCCTCTGTCCCTCTGTGCATCGGGAATTTGAGGACATGCCTTGGAGAAATAGGGAGTGACCGAGGCCGGGGGACAGACCCGTCACCTGGTGCCAGAAAAGCGGCTCGTGAGGAGGCTGGGCTCCGGGCTGGGCCCGGCACCCACGTCCAGTGGAATGAGAAAAGGTTTTCCCTCATGCCCAGGGTTGCTCCACAGCAGCCTGCTCCTGCTCTGCTTTATGTACACAAATCCCTCTCTGGCAATTCCATGGCCATCCTTATCAGTGTTCATCTGATTTCCAAATAAAAAATACCCCTTGCTGTATGAAGAACAGTTTGATGGCACCAAGCAGAGTGGGTAGTACTGTTTAGGTCAGTCAATTCAATAGCCAAAAGCTGAAGGCCCCTGCTGAAGACAGCACCATGTAGAAACCTTCTGACTGTCCTTGGCATGGTCATGGGCAGTAACTGAGATGTGAGACTGGTAAAAATACAAACTGTTTTGAGGCAAATCCTTTGCTGTTTTCCTAAATCCCCGGAAAAAATCATCACACACTAGCCAAGATTTCAATTCTGTAGAAAGATTTCTGTGTCATAGAAGCAATACTCACAGTTTGCATTTTGGCTGAGTCACAGATGATTTTGCAGGACATTCATTTTCAATGAAATGAAGAATTCCTTGTCCCCTGAACAGCTCATTCTGTTACACTTACAGCAGAAGTCAAAGTCTGAGTTGATTAACAGTTCTTATATACAAAGTCTGGCAAATACATCAGGAATTTTATAGTGTCAGATAATTGACTGGATTTGCTTGTTGCTTGTGAACAGCTATCCTTTTACAAAACTGCAGAGACTGGGCCACTGGTTTTTTTTTGCCTAATTGATTTACAGGCATAACTGTGACATGTTAAACCTGATTGTCTTCAGAAGAATAGAAGGCAGGACAAATGATATAGGTGCTCTAGGTAGAAAACTGAGATTGGAAAGAGATAAAAAGCTTCAAGTGGCAATTGTATGCTGATATTGATCAGCATTTTAAAAGTTCAGCCACAACAATAAAATATATTTTTACTTTTCATCTATTCTGTGCAACATGTTACAGAGCTGCAACCTGACATACATGGCATGTTTTTGTGTCTTTGGCTTAGTCATGTAATTATTTTAAAATGCCAGGCAAATAAAAACCACAATTAGAATGAATAACAGCCAATAAATTAAATAATTTATTTTTCAAAATAACTTTGGTGGTAATCTAATTAGTCATGACAGCAGCAATGCCACTTCTAGAAAAAAAATCAATAAAAATGTCATGCTATTATAATTTCACTTGTATGTTGTAAGAAACAAATTGACTTAAATTGTTTTTTATGTATCTCATAGTATGTCCTGATGCTTGCTGCTGTCAGTGCTCTCCCTGAGAACAGCATTGCATGAGGGAAATGCAGTCCATGGAACACTGAGGCACAGAGGGACCTCTGTGATTGTTCCAGTGTAGGCATTGGAAATGTTGCATGCATGAGAATGTGAAACTAAAGGTTCTCCTGCCTTACTGTCGCTCTTTGCAAACAACTTTAAGAATAAAAATGGTTTCCTGAGCTTGGCTAAAGATATCTGAGAGCATTTGACCTAGAATCTGCTCAAGTGTAACCTTTTTTAACTCCTTCTTTGAACAAGTACAAACTCAGTAATCTCTGAACAGTTAATAGAGTTGACAGTAAAAGCATGGCAGATTTCTGCTAAGACCCAACACTAAAACATTTGTTGAGCTGCGTGACTTAGTTTCATTTTCATCATAAATACACTTAAGCTGCCTACTGTGGTTTTTGATAATTGCTATGCTTGTGCAGCACAGTTGTTCTAAGATTTACCATTTCCCAATGTCCTGGCTTGGCTGTATGGTGCTTGTATCCCCAGCTGTCTGTTCTGTTTATGTTGGATAATAAGTTTTGCACCTTTAAGACTGGTTCTGAGAGCGTAGGGGGGGAGAGAAGACTAAACTAAATTTCTGTGTATTCTTCAATACTCAGTAGGCTTATTCCCCGCCTTTTAATTTTTACCTTTCTCAGTCATAATCATATCCATAGGTGTTTATCAAGTAAAATTAAAATATATATTGAGAAAAATTGCAACAGGTTCAAGCTATTCAGTATGCACCCCACTTCCAGAAAATCAAGCTCTTCAGTTCTCAAAAGCCTGTATGCTATTTAGAATCACAACACTTGATTAATGTGACAAAATTATGCCTTTAATTAGAGTAAACTCAATTATTACTGACAAAGTGGAGGTTCAAAAAATCCAGACTACCTTTGATTATCTTTGAAAACTGTAGAGGATTTTTGTTGGGTATTTTTTGTCACACTTCCATACATCCTTCCTTGTTTTTATCAAAATACTCACAATGTATGTATAATGATTTTATCACAAAAAGCTTCACTGCCCTAAGAGAACTAATATCCTACCTTTACACCATCATTTGTCATAGCTGCAGTAGTAGAGAAAGAAATTATTTATATTCAAGTACTAGATTGAAGCCACAGTAGCAGCTACTTTTACCAGTGCAAGGCTACAACCAGGCATGTCTTGTCTCCCCATACATTTTCTCCAAAAGCCCCACAAAATAAATTGCATCAGCAGTAATGCTGAGGATTACCCTAAGAATACAGAGGATCACCCTAAAAAAAAAGTAATTTTTTCAGTAAAAAAGGCATGCCCCAATTTGTGTGTATGTATTACCTCAATGGACTTAAAATCTGTTGAACAAATGATCCTCATACAATGAGCTGTGCATTCTTGCTCCTTCTTGAGCATTTCAAAAGCCCATTTATAACTTTGAAAATGGGCTCAAGTACTTCATGAGAGCCAAATTTATCCAGTGACCACAAGTGGAGATACCACTATCTAACTTCCTGGCAGTAGTGCCTAAGTCTTTGAAAAGAATCTGTGGTTGAATGTTTTGTGAGGAGTCTTCCCTATTATTACATCTTGCATTGAATGTTAAGCTTACAATTATTGTTAAAATGTGTATCTTTTATTGCAGGCAAGGAAAAGGTTCCAAGGGATTAAATCAGTACCACCAGTCTCAGTCATTTCCCCAAGCTGCTTTTCACCCTAATCTGAAACTCAGTGTACAGCTACACAAACCACAGCACAGTAAGAATCCAGTGTTTCACCTAACTGCATTCCCTTTTTCTGCACTTACTATCAAGAAGCAGATTTGCTCTTGTTTTCTGCTTTTGTTTGGTTTTGGACTTTTTTTATCAATTGAAAAGCATGAATACTTTATCATACTTTTGTAAGAAACTTGAGTAGAGAGATGGATTTTATTGCCAACTTTGACAACAGTGTTTGCTATTTCAATGGCAAGTTCTGTGATTCCCTGTGATAGCGCTGTCAGAACATCCCCCTGATGGAATTTTGCCCTGAACTATAACACAAGATTGGAATGAAATCCTGTACAGATTTTTTTAGAATAAGAATGATACCCTTCAAATCTATCAAATTAAATCAAATCAAGAGCTTGTGATTTCTGAAATGTTGTTGTAGCCAAGAGCAGATAATGAGGTTCAGCACAGGGTTGACTGAGTGGCATGTAGGGCTTGTGAGCTGCAGGTCAGACATGTGACATGCTGGCTTCTGCTCCCTCACACTAGGGCTGCATGAAATCAGTCACACAGAACGTCTGTAATAAACAATGCATTAGGTGATGCAATCTGCACTGGCCAACCTTGAACTGAGGCCTAAAGTTCCTTCCTAGAGAGAACTGTAATAGCACAGGGTGAGTGTTGCATACGTGGGGGTTACAGCGGCTACATCTGCATCTAATGGCAGTTGGAGGCTGTGTGCTCACTTCCAGAAATAACTGCAGCAGTATATTATGTGCTTCATATGCCCATAACTACCCCTAGTACCACAACAGCTACTGCACTAGATGTAATCTTCTGGAAGGGAATTGACAAGTGGATGACTTTAAACATCACATAAATTATTAACCATTTAGATAAATTAAACAGGCGATGTTTCACAACAGCACAGTACTGCGGATACTTTTTACAGCTCTATTTCTGGAACTCCACCTTACACAAAAAAATGTAATTTCTGACCTCATATGCCTTCAGAATACTACACAAAAGCATGTAATTATTATGGAAGGGAGGTTGCAGGTGACTGTGCTATCTGGTATTCCATGTGTTTATCTAGCATGTAGAAGTTCAGTTTCCGTAATGTGAGTTGCTGGGAAATCAGATTCAAGTTCCTTTAATGCTAGTCATTTTGTAGAGTGGAAAACAAAATACAAGCATTAAAAAAACCCCAAAACCAAAACAACCAAAAACCCCAACCCCCTCCCACCAAAAACCCAAACCAACCACAAAAAAAAAAAAAAAAATAAAAACAAGAAATGCAGAGCTAAAATGACTTTTCACAAACAGCCACACCACTCAAAAGTCTCAGCCATTTCTGAGCTGCTGCCAAGGACACTGAAACAGTAGAACCAGACAAAGCACAGTAAGAGTCTCCAGATACTTGCAAAAAGGAAGGCAAATGTAAACTTATTTTGGACTTAAAGAAACAACATACCTGGTCAAGACTCAAGGCGTGTAGCACTCCAATTTTGTTATCAGAGTACAAGGCTGATGTATGCAATTGAAAGACAAAAATCAATTCTGTTTTTGGAAGAATTTTTTAAGAGATTTTTTTGCCTAAATGCAGACATTTCAAACCAGTTTAGATCTCTATTCTACCATGCCCTAAAATGGCACAGATTTCCTGTTCAGCCTATGTCACACAGGTCTGTCCTGTGGGGATGTTTCAGATATCATTGGGTATTAAATATGTCACCAGTCACTTGTATTTAGGTGCCTAAACTTCACTTATATTATTTCTTTTCTGCTTCTGTAAGCAGAAAAGAATATTCTTTTCTTATTATGCAAGCTGCATATTCTGTAATATGCAGCTTGCAAAAAACTGAACAAGGCTTTAAGAAACAAAGTCTAGGAACATCAGGCATACTGCAGTGTGAAACTGGATTTTGAAAGCTTTCATCAGATCTACGGAGATTTTCTCTAATTCTGTGAACAGTAAGAAATTTGAAATGTGTTTTTATGCATATCTGCATACATGTGAGGGAAGGAGGAATTTTTTTCTTCCAAAATCACTGGAATAATCTAGCCCAGATTTGCACCCCCAAATTTGCACCAGCCCTGGTTGAGCAAAGCAATTTCCAAATCAGTCTATCTGTGCATGTGCAATTTAGAATGCCTTGAAAATGGGCTCTGAAATGGAAAGCTCTGCTGAACCCTGATGATGGAGTCATTATGTTTCTGCCAAATGACAGAAACCAAACAAATGCTCATCAGTCCAGCTGGAATTCTGGAGGTAACGCCACTGTATGATAACATACCTGCCACCATTTTAATACATCACCTGGTAGGACATTTAGCACTCTTTGGAATGAATTAATCACACAGAGAAGGTCATTTTCTCTGTCTCAAGAGTTATTCCAAGAAATCTATATTCAGGAAATGAGATATTCAACAAACCTTTGAAAAACCAACCTGCCGTTCATATTTTAAAAGCATTGTGCTGACTATTTGAAGTTATTATATTAAAAAGTTATTAATGCAAATCTCTGTAATTCAGGAACCCTATCTAACAATGCCAATCTCAGCACTTATTACAGACCTAATTATCACAACATCAGTGCACCTAACATTTTAATGTATTTATTCCCTTCATACGGATGAGTAAATGTTTGCATCTTTATTTGCCTGAACATGTTTAAAAATTAACCCTAAGAGGGTATTCAAAGTACCTGACTTTAGACAACTATACCAGGCTATATTTGCCATCACAAAGAGAAACAGAAGACTCCAGATGTCAACTAAAAATCACAGGGGATTTAGCAGTGACAACCATCCCAGAAAACCTTTTTGTTTCCTCTGAATACATAGAAAATCTTAGGAGAACTGTCTTCTTACTTAAACATCTCTGTTTGCTGTTGAAAATTAGACAATGCAATTAACTTGCTAAGTGATTTTCTCAAAATCTAATGGAACTTGTGGCTCAGTAAGAAATGCAAACCCTGAGTCCAAAATTAGTACTCTAACACTCAGGCTGTCCTTCTTTGTATAATGAAGGTTTCTTGTTTCTAAAAATAAAAAAGGTAAAATGCATGAATACTTTGCTGCTTCAAACAATAAATCAGCTTTAAATCTGGTAGAAAAGGCATTTTTCCTTTTAGCTGGAGAAAAAAAGTATCTTTTCATTTGATTTCATGTTTATTGAAGCTGTGTTCTGGAGTTGTTTGGTACCTACTAGAATTAAAAATGAGGTTTTTTTCTAATAGTCATAATTCTACCACGACAAGTAGAACAATTTCATAAGACTAAATGCAAGCAACTATCTTTTTTTGCTTTTGTGTATTTATGAAGGAGATACTCAACAATATATGAAAAACAACATAGAAGATAATTCCAGACAATTATGTTACACATAGTGACCTTATAAATTCTGTTTAGCAGTCAAAAAGTCTTACAGAATTTCCCTTGGGGTGGGGGGGGCAAGGGGAGAATGAGAAAAATGCTGCCTATTGACCAAGTTCATAAATAATTTGCACCTGACTTCAAAGAAATTTAACATTTGGTGTATATGAAGTGTTTGGAAAGAAGGAGTACACACTAAGTTCATATCTAAAATTAAGAAAATTATTATAGCCACTCAACCCTTTCAAATTGAACCTTCTGTGTTCTCCTCCACTTCCATAAATTTATCCCAACCCATTATACTTGTCTCAGAATTATAATATGAGAAAGCAGAATGTTTTTTCTTTTTCTTCTTTTTTACACTACTTGAACTTAATTTATAAGATGGTGAGTGAAGTTTTCGGACTTCAAATCCACTTGAGCTTTCATCCTATCCATCAGGAAGAACTGCTGGACTAATACATCCCCTTTCTGTAATGTCCTTATACATCCCCACTAAACTTGATATACTTTCTTATGACTGGATTTCTGTGCTGCTGGATCACTCAAGATGACATATCCATCCCACAGATGGACTAAGCACACAGGCACAGTTCTGTCAAATTTGCCACAGCACATAACAAAGAATCTGTAGTAGCTTTATGGTTTTTGTGTTCTCATTATGGGCTGTGGGAGGACAGACAGTAACTAATCTGGCAAAAAGCCTACTGGTAAAAGTTCAAACCCTTGAAAGTCTCTTAAAGAATTGGAACTGACAAAGTGAGTTCGAGGATTCTTCTTCCTCTGGTAGCTCTTCAAGGCCTCAAGCCCATTTTAACATTTTGTCAAGCCCTGGCCACAGAGCCAATACCACCTATTAATCATATTAAAGCCAAGATGTATCACTGAGGGTGATACATGAAACCTACTGACTGACATACTGGACTTTGTGCAAGTCCTCTAACCAAATTCTAATTAATGTTCCCAGCCTGCATGGTTTTATTTGGAGAAGGTACTTTGCAGTGTAGCTGGAGGTAGCCCATTGAATATTGCATTCCATCCAAATGTAATTGCAGCTCAGCAATGGGTGAAGGGAGTTAATTCTTGCACGGGCTGAATTTTGCCTAATTGCAACTTGGATTCAGGCAAAAGCTGTTTGAATTTCCATGGGGAGTAAGAAAGGTATATTTTAATATCTTTTATTATCACAATCCCTTCATAACATTTCTCCTTTTGTTTATTTGGAGAGAAAAATCTACCATTAAGTGATTTGTGAAAATATTAAAACCCCAGTTTGGCTAGCTCTCAAGCAAGAACGTAGGCTTCTATTATAACATATTGGGAGCTTTTAAACCAAAGCAATTCATAATAAATTTATTCAAATTGACACATTTCTGGTTATAATGTCTTCATTATTTCTTCAGAGTTATGAAACATGAATTATATCACTGTAACCACAACACTAGTCAAGGAAATCTAATTTTCTGTGAAGTCTGCTTGAATAATCATCATGTAGCTCAAGGCATACATTCAATTGTTTTCTTTTACTGTTCCTTATATTGATGTGATTCCAAAGGCTATATTAATATAATAACCTTATTGCATCTTATTCTAAAAAATATTCTTACTTGGCAGGTTCTAAAAATATATAGCAACATAAAAAATTAAAAATAATTACATCATTAAAATCTCTCAGGCATACATCGAAGAGAAGTGCATTTCAGATTATCTGGTATATTTCAAACACTTTCTCTTTAAGCAGTACATGCATTTTATATCATAGCCAGCAAGCTATCATATATTTTATTCAATTCAGATTAAAACTAAATTAAATTAACATGGCATAGAATTCCTGAATCATGAGATCAACATAAACCAAAAAAGAACTGTTTAAAGCAAAATAAAAAGGTTCTCCATAAGAATTTTTTCTGTCTTATACTTTATTTATTAAATTCTTTTAACAAGAATGAAGCGAATTATAATTAAAAAAAAAAAAAAAAACAACAAAAAAACAAAAAAAAACCCCTCTGATAGCCTCTTTTACAGTTTCTTAGGATGGAAAGATTTTTTTCTCTCACTTTGCTGTCAGAAACGAAAGCCAGAGCTGCAATCATTAAAGGTCTGAATTTGTATTCTTCAACAATCCAGAGAAATGAGAGCAGGTATTGTTATCACCATTATCATTAGAAAGTTCTTTGTCTGTGGATATTACAACAAAGTTGCTGGTCAGCTGTTTGTCACATGCCTTGCCAGTCATCAGATAATCTTATAGTAGATTAAAAAGAACAGCAAATTAAAATTATAGTTTTGTGAACTCATAGCTGTTAAATTCTCTATAAACTAAAGTAACTGGATGCGGTGCCTAGTGCTAGAAGCCAACACAGAAAAAGTGCCAAAGCTAAAAATAAATTAATGGATGTTTGTAAATAGCTGGTAGATCTTGTCTCCTAACACAGTCCTCTTTCCCTCTAGTCTTCTTTGTTAAGACAGCTGTTCGACAACCTCACAGAACTACAACTCCCCTAAGCCAAGACCTCTCCAGATTACTGTATTTGGAACAGGGATTTGAGGATGAATATGGAAGTCAAAATGACCCTCGATAAGACCTAGCTGGCTGAACTACCAGTGAGAAGGATTGAAAGAACAGTGTGCAAGGTCCCTTCTGGAGTAGTGGAAGGCAGTGTCTTCTCTGCAACAAGTCAGACCAATTTAGATGGCTCTTTGAATAATTGAGCTGATTGAGTAAAAGAGGCAAACTCAGCTTTATTCTATGAATGAATCTTTACAGACCTGCCATGGAACCTGTCCAAAACCAGCTCAAGCAGACACCAGAAACAGTGTGTCAGTGTGTTATCTGCTAAAAAGTATCGGGAAAAGTGGAAGCCAAGAAGTTTACTGTTCCTAGCGAGTTTTGAAGTATGCATATTTTATTTCCATTTTCTCTTACAAAGCACCTTTATTTGTATTATTTTTTGCTATTATCAGATATATGTGTATCTCCAGTGTCCATGAGGAGTCAGTCTAGAAAAGCAGAGTCCAGCACAGCACCCTTCGGTAAGTCTGGACCCTGTTTAAATACTGTTGCTGTAGTGGTTACTGTGGAAGACTTCAGTGGAGGGCTGCCACTGGCAACTTTTTCCAGCCTTCACCCCAGGGCCGACCAAAGGCCCGTATTCAGTGTCCTGCCACGTGGAATAGGAGTGAGGCAGTAGGTCCTCACACCTGTATGATGCTTTGGAGGTGAGGTAAAACTATATTCCTCTGCACAGGCAATCAACACCATGTTTGCTTCCTGCTCCTGCACAATGTGGGAGAACAGCTGAAAGACAGTGTCTGCTTTCGGTGTAGGTTCCCCCCCATCTCTCTGTCTGCCTCTGGCAGATGATGGCATGGTCAAATGCTCTTGGTACACCTTGCTGCAAGGGAGTCATGGATGTGCCAGAAGGGCCTCCCACACACGAGAGGTGGTGTGGTGCTAGTCAGGCATTGTGGAGACTCTTCTGAGTCTGCTGCATAGATTTGGGCAAGATATACTCTGACCTGAAAAGTCTTCTGAACTGCTTGGCAGCAGTCAAACAGGGCAGGTGAAGTATTGCCATTGTTTCCAGAGTTCAGGGAATTAATGCATTTCCAGTGTCCGGTGGCTGCATAACTAAGGGAACAGAAACAATTTAACAGCTACTGCAATGCCTTTTCGTACTAGGATTCCATTTTTCAGGGAGTTATAGTGAGAATATATCAAATTGTTGACCCTTTGCAAGTGGGCTTCAACATAAATTAATTGTTGTGTTAAAAAAATGAATTTTATGTTTACACTGCAATTTGTCCCTGAAATGGAGGCTCAATTAGAGTTTCAATGATTTACTAAAGACGTTTTAAACATAATGTCCAAACAATGCTACATAAATTAAACATGATGTAATTGAGTGTAACACTAAGTGGCTCATCACTGTTGATTCATGTGGAAATCACTGAAATTCTACTGATCATTATGCATTCAGTCAGTATTAATGTAGATACCATATGTGCTTCCATGGGGATTCTAGTGTTACTCAGCATTCATTAAGTTTTAATGTATCATTAAAAAGGCATCAAAAGACCCATCTAAAAACACTGCCACAAAGGTAGTTCATTTAAAGACAGTTAAAGCAGCATGTTTCACTTAAACATTGCAATACAAAGTAAGGTAACAATGAATCAGCAGAAGCAGTTCAGAAAAAAATAGTGTTTGATTGCAATCCAGGCTACAGTGTTTGAACTAAAGGCAATACATTCTCCCTGTTCTAGATTTCTGGACAGCTGCTTGTATTTATAGACAAAAGTACTTAACATGCAAGTACATGGTCTTTAAGTTGAAATTAATGACTAAGTATATATCATATCCTTAAGGTTTTAAGTTCTTTTGTTCACTGGCCAGAGAACTGAAAAGATCCCCTGTGAATCAGGTGATCACATCTGTGAATAAATAGGATTCACAAGATTCTATTCAGCTCGATATTTAGTGCTTTAGAAGCATGACACACAAACTTTTCTCAAACTTTGATCTTGTATAGAATAGGTATATCCTGCAGGTGACTTGCAATAACAAATAGCAAAAGGAGACAGATTAAAAAAATAAATGTGTCTAAGAAAAAAAATCCTCTTCCCAAGATATTGAGAGAAATAAGTCATAGGCATGGCTCAGACCTACATATTTGTTTTGGCAAACCTTGATGATATGTAATTAATAAAATGGCAAAAGCGTAGAAGCCTCAAAAGCCTATGGCACAACTCCTGATGTTATGTAAGGATATGAGTGGCACAGAGATCATGAATGGGGACTGATGAGTTAATGTGTCTTTCAGGAAAAGCACTGGAGAGGATTAAATTAGGCTAGCAAGTAGAAGTCCACAACAAACAAAAAATATTTTTTCAGACAGTGTATCATTAAGTCGAAGAACTCCATATCACACAGGAATGTGTCACTGTTCAAAATTTATGGGAGTAGAAAAAATAAGTTGCCAAGCTCTTAAAAAAGACTATTTAAGACTAATAAATACATAGAAATCATCTTCACTTTGGCATTCTCAGAGCTAAAAATTGTTGAAGGGTTAGCATACTTGGGGGTAAGTATTACTTTGTGTATTTTACAATCTTGTTTTTCCCTAAACATATACTTTTGATTGTTGTCAAAAGCCAGATAACCAACTAAATAAACCTTCAGTTTGACCCAGCATAACTATTCATCCCTAATGCTCTAAAGCTAGAGCTGCCTATTGCTTGAAGATACAATGATTAATCACTTGCTTTCATGTAGCAACTTTTGTGTTGAAACATGGTTATGTCATCCTAATCAGTTTTCCTTTTTTTTTGTTAACTCAAGCAACCCCATTCCTTTAATCTCTCTTGACATGGTTTCTAAAGGTCTTGTTTTGTTCTCTCACCCAAACTGCCTTCCACTGTTAGATAAGCAATTTAAGGAGTCAAAATTCAATCTAAAATTCTGCTGCTTCTAATGTTTTTATTTTTCACTTTGAGATTTGTTTGATTTCTGCTTATGTTGTTTTTTCCATGGATGATCAGGCAACTCACATTTCACATCACCTCCACATTATTTTTTTAAAGTAATGTAATAGTTACTTCCTTTTCCTGTCAATATGATACAGCAGACCCTTCCTTACACCTTTGCAGCCTTTTACCTTTAGTTGGCAGCAAAGGCTATGTCTTTAATGTCTGTCGAACTTCCAAGCAGAAGACAGTCTAAATTTTTTTTTTTTTTACTTCAGATTTTTTCTTTTAAAGCAGAGTTTGAGTAAGGTGAAAAAAAATAAAGTCACCATTTACAGGTAGAGCCATCCCCACAGCCCATGTCCCCCAGACCTCTCTCTCTCTCATGGTTCCTTTTCCTGAGGAGCCAAGCCCTAGGTGAACTTGATACATAGAGCTTGTGCCTGTGTCTCATGGTAGCTTCTGTTAAAGCTCTTAACACAGCTCACTGTAGAGCTCAGGCAGAGGTTACACAGATGTGTAAGAGATGGTCAAAACATGCTTAAAGAGCTGGGGCCACCAGCAGCTCAACTGCTTTCTGACCATTCAAGAACCACGCTGGCACTAGTGCTGCTCTTGAGAAGGGTTCACAGTATGCGAATCCTTGACAGTGAGGCACCTACCTATGCAGCTGCCTGAGTGCCCAGCTTGCTCCCAGTCCTCTGCAATTTCAAAAGGAAGTTTTCTGCAATCCACTTCTTCAACCTTTGCTTCACCTCCTTTTTTCACTTAGGTGCTGAAGTTTAGAATTGCAGCAGTTTGTCGTTCAAAGCGTAGGGATTTCCTTTTTGGTACATGCACTTTGAAACTGCAGGTGGCCAAATACACTTCAGTTAGCAGAATGCAAGTGTTTAATTAGCTTTTAGCAATTGAAGCAATGGAATAGTGTCTGCTGATCAGACCAATCATGCTGTTTAACCAAAGGTGACCAATTTCAGCTCCTGCATTCCATCTCCCCATTTAGTTCAAGTATTTAATTTAGAAAACTGCAATCAGCTTAACTATTTAAAATATTCTTTTTATTGTATTATTGATAAAACAGAGCTATATAAAGCCTTAAGCAAATGTGAAATAAATTCATTTTTTCTTGCTTTGCCACTTCAGATTAAGTGTGACTGTAGCCTGTTAGATTGCAGACTTTCTTGCTCAGGATCACATAGGGGGAAAAAAAGAAAAAAGAGACATTAAATACACAGACACACATAGCTGAGGAAAAAATTACGAAATTCTGAGTCCAGCTATAGTTTATTAAATATTTTTAAACTAGAAATATTTTAACCACTAGTAAGTACTCTAATGGTTAATGTACACCAGCACTAGCACACTGAGTACACTAGCACTTGCAAACAGCCACTGTTGGCCAGATTTTTTTTAACAGCTGCTAGAGGTTCTGTGGACTTAACTCTCCCTCTGCCGTGGGCTGATTGTATGTTCACCACCACATACACAAACCTAGTCTTTAATATTCACATTCTTTAAACTTTTCTGCCACTCGTGAAGATTTCCTTAGATGTCCAGTATTTTAGTATGTTCTTGTTGCTATGGCAGGGATGACATCAAATGTAACAGGCAAAGCAAAATCTGCCCTGCTTAGTACTGAGAACAAGTGGTAAAGTAGATGAAGAGGCTAAAGAAAATATATTCCATCGGTCTGGAAGACTAGGAATTTCTGAAGAATGCATTCTAGTATTGTCTTAACAAGGACAGCTTACATATCATGTTTGTTATTTGTATTAACAGTGATCTAACTCTCAGTAAAAAGTGTACCAGTTCTGAGAGTATTGAAATGACTATGGGTAAACTTAAGAATAAGCTTTCCACCCTACCCCTCAAACTCCTGTGTTGTTTGGGAATGCCCACACTCCTGGAAACTAATGCTTTAGAAATCACCAAGCAGATTTATTGAAACAGAAGACAGTTTTTCTTCACCCAGAACAGCTGCTATCAACAAAACAGCCACTGAAAATATACTCATTGTACAATCCCAAACTGGTAACAAGCAAACATCACTGGCCTTTGTTTATAATGACACTACCAGGTTATGGGCACAAGACTGTTCTCAAAGTTTGGGAAGTTCACAGAGGAATTAGCAACTTACATTCCAATTAAACTCTCTGTGATTCTTTTTGGCACTAGAGTTCTATTTCAGTTGGAAATGATACAGCCCTTATTATTTCCAGGTCCATACATGCACAATCACTCTAATAATACTAATAATGCTACTACTACTAAGTTGAAATTTCCTAAAATTATTCATTTCCTCTTTGGATACATTTATTTTTCCTTTTTCCAATGCTAAGAGATTTTCTTCCATCACTAATCAGCAAATGTGGAGCATGCTGTTCAAGAAAAGCATCCAGATCAAAAAATACCGAATTCCTTTTATCTCTACCTCATCCCTTCTACTTCCTCCTCCATTTTTTTTTTCTCTTAACTGTATTGAATAATTTAGGAATAATTTAGTCCATTAAACAGTTTTGGCAATCTTTTCATAGTGATAGAGGGACGTGAAAAGAGAAGTATTCATCTCCTCTTTCACTTAAACACCAGCTGCTGTACTGTTAGTGAATGTGAGGTTTACTACAGCTAAAAATGACAAAACTATACATCTCTTCCAAATATGCTCCTTGAAGACATAAACCCACCAAAAAAGTAAATTGCTTGTGTTAATAAGTAGGAACAGATGACAAAAAGTAATGCAACTTCATGTACAATATATCGCAATAGACTCTTGATGAAGAGTTACTCTGCATTAGTTCCCATACCAAATAGCTCTTTCAAGGAAAACAAAACAAAACTAAGTATTTAAGTTTTTAACAAGAATAGTTTCCCATACTTGCAAATTTCAAGTCATTTTAACAAGAACACCTTCCCTCTCACAAAGCTACCTAATCAGAAATTTTAAAGAAAAAAACATCCATCCTAGCTGTGATTTTCAATTGGGTTGTATAAAATAATCCCCCATAGAAGGCATGCTTTTCAATTAGAAGCTGTGAAACATTTCCATTGATATTGCTACAGCTTTGTTTTATCACCAAAACAGACTTCATAAGCAATCTGTCTACAACAAGTGATATTTCAGCTATGCCATCAGCAGCCAAGCACTAACAGAACACCACAGCTCCAGAGCCTCAGACCATTCACAGCATCCACAGTTTTGGGCCCATGATTGTGGCAGTTCCAGTCCAAACATACCATTTTGACTTCAGCCTCACAGTCAGTTAACCCAGACAGAAAAATTAAGAAATGTTCCCTTCTGCAAGGAGCTCTACTTGTTTGGCTCCCAACCCACCTGCTCTGCTTAGTCATTTACACTGAGTCTTTTTTCTTGCTGTAGTTGTCCAACACCTCAGAGGATGCAGTCTGGCCAAGCATTACAAGGATGTACACCCCACTGCTCAACAGCACTTTTTCCTTGTTTCTATTTAACAGAAGTATTGCAAATACTTTTGGCAACTTAAAATAGGATTCTAAGTAGCTCCAACAGAAAATGTTAGCTTTGGCTGGTGACAGCTACCTGTAATAAACAAAGTTAAAAGTATTAGCTGCTGTCATGTGTGACACCATGCTTCTTGTCTATATCCACATAATCATCATGTCTTCCTTGGAGATCGCCATGTTGTATGTTACAATTACAAGTAGCTGGAAAAACTAAGGCACTGATTACTGAATGTACATCCCAAAAATGGAGACACTGAGTGGTCCAATAACTTGCAGCTGCAAAGTATGAGAGCTCTTACCTTGGCCTTACAATCTTTAGTCACAAGAATATTTCCAAAAGTTATCTGGTGATGCTGTCCCAGCAAAAGTGGTCCCTTCTCCAGGTACATCTGTAGTCTTAATTTTATCCTTCTGTAGAATAAATCTAAAAATATATCTTCTATAATAGCTAACATGATCATTTTTACTACCTAACTCTTTGCTTTGCTAGCCCTCAACTTGAGAGCCCTGGAGTCTGAGCTGTGCACTGTGCTATGTGGATACTTGCTGCTTCTTCAAAAAACTGGTACCAGTAGGTTATAATGCACCTTCCCTGGAGCCTGCTGTTTTGTCTGAACAACTACACTGACATTTCATTTACTTCAGTATCCTGGCTTTCATTCCTGAACATTCTGACTGTCATGCAAAAGCAAGGGGATTATAAGAGGTATGGGTGTAACTAGTTGCCTTCTGTTGGAAAACATCTGTGATACATGTTGTCCAAAATGTAAGTATTCTTGGGCTCAAAAAATAGTCTGTTTACTCTGCCTGTAAGGTGTCCATAACAAAAATTAAATGCTGTCTAGCTTGGGCTTGCAGGTACTAGAAACACTTACTTGTTACTTGTGCAGAAGTGTTTTCATGGTTGAATAATGAATAAACACATCAAGTTCATCAACAAGAGTTTCTCTAGTAGACTTTAATAAAAGAGTGTAAGAAAAAAAGCATCTGTAGAAATACAATAGCAAGATTTAAAATAGTCTTACATATTGGAAAAAGAGGCAAAGAGAAAGTTTAGCTAAACAAAATTGCCAGCTAGTAACAAGTCTCATTGAAGAGTTTCACAGTACTATAGCATGTGTAGACATTTCAGTTAGTTATCAAGCAAGTTCAGTTGCACAAAAAGACACCCTAAAATTTAAGCAAGGTGGTTTTAATCTCTGTTACATAAGATGATATTTGCCTTCAAGAGTTCACATGAAAAGGCAGTTTATTTTTAGTATATAGGACTAAGAAACATACAGTAGTACAGTTTTGTAGTCAAAACTAAAGAAAAGAACAAAGTAAGGTGATTTGAACTTTTCCCAAAACAAGAAATTGGACTTTGTAGATTTGTTTGAAAAAGTGAAGCATCATATGTATTTGTATTAGCACAGATGGAGATTAAAATAATTTTATGAAATAACTTTGGTCACCTTGGCAGAGAATAACAACATTTGAAAAAAACCCTGTAACCCCCACACACCCAAAGTACAAGGAAGAGACTCTTTTCACAATGCAACCCCTTCTCTGGCAGTTTCAGATCAGCATGGTGTACAGGAATGCCTAAAACACAGACTTCAAATACCACAACGAGCACAGACCAGATTCTAAGGAGCAAGTTACAATTTTTAAGTCTGTCCCTCAAGACACAATGAAATCTAGAATGTAAGCCCCAGTTAGAAACCAGAAAAGCCCCTATGTCTTTTATCTCACTATTTTCAAGTGAAGGTTGAAACTTTCTTTTGCAGTCAAACCCTGAAGCAGATCTTTTGAACTACCGTGTGAGCTTCCCCCACCCTTGGAATGAGCTCTAGATTGGAGGCAAGAACAAGGAGGAGATGGAAGTGGTAACACACATTGACAAGGGACTAAGATACAGGAGAGAAAACAGGAGAGAACAGCAATGAATAAATGTTCTTCAGATCTCTTTATGAATTTCTATTTTTCTAAAACATTTCTTAAAGGGTTTCAGCATTAAGTTAACATCATAACTTGTAATCGGTAATTGACTCTGTACTAGGAAAGTAATTAGACCTCTTTGAGATTATTGCACAAAAACCTGGCAGCAAACAATCTGAAAATGCACATATAAATCAGTTTCTGAAACTGAATTACATAATGTTTCTAAAGTACTATACATATATATATATTGTTAGAGAATAGAAACTAAATACAATTGCTTAATTTTAAATCAAGTCCAGCACAAAAATATTTTAATACGGCAAATACTCCAGGACTTGCTGCATGCATCCATAATGTAGCTGTTTCATCATGAGTGTGATCATATTTCCACCCCTTCCCCAAAATGTATAATCTTGACAAGAAACTCAAAATAGATAAAACATAACGTGAAACATTTTCTTTTAATATATATTCCCATTTTTGTATTTAATGTTTAATCTATAAATATATAATCTCTGATATAAGCATGATTTATGTGTTTTTGTGCTGTTTTGAGACTGAAACATCTTATATTAATAAGTCCAAAGCAGTTCATTTTTTAGTTATACTTCTAGTAAAAAAAATATTCTATTTCATTAAGTATCAAAACTGGAATTTTTTTTTTATTAGTAAGTGACTATATGTTGATGTTACTTAAAGATATAATTAGTTCACAAAAATTATTGCTTATCTGAGTGCTAGGTAGATACTATATACATATATTTAAAGAGCAATTGAGAAACATCATGTCATGCTACTGTTAAGAAAAGGTTTTGAGTAGTAAAAAAGTTTCCAATAATTTATGTCCTGAATTTTTTTGGGGTGTGTGCTACCAGGAAAAACAATTACAGGAGAGTAAAAAAAATAATCAAAATACATATCCCAATTACTGTCTGCTAAAGGAACAAAAACATCTATTTTTTTAGACAGAAACAAAGTATTGCATTGAATTAAGATTTATACTAATTACAATTTTAATTTAATAAAATAATATGGAGGCAGCATGTGGTATATTTAAGTTCATACAATCTGTTAAAGTAATACACAGTTGAAAATTAATTATTTGATCTAAACCTTTTAGGTTGCTTCCAATCTGTAATTTCAGCATAGTACTTACTACATATTGTTCAGTCTTGAAGGCTAAAATCAAGAATCTTCAATTCTCATTCTATCATAAGCAAAGCTCACCTACACCTTGTCTTAAAACTTTTTAGCAGCATAGTCAGCTTTATAAAGAGAAAAAGGCAAAATATTACTATAATTTACATATTCTAATAATCTTTTCAAGGCATCAAAAGACCCAGCTTGAAACTGTTATAACCTTTGACAAAAATATATTAACATATACTTGCATTTACACTTTCAAAAAATTTTAGTTAGTATTAAGTTGGCCTATGAAGCAGTAGTAAAGTGCAAAATATTTGGTATAATATCTAGGGATTAGCCTTAGCTTCTGTGGAATACAAAGGATTAAGCCTGGCTCTTCCATTGACAGCTATGGTGTTTGATGGAGGACCAACCTGCAGGCAGGGTGGGGGGAAAAAAAGAAAGAAAAAATATTAGAGAAATGTTAACCTAAATTTTCAGATTTTTATCTATCTAATATGTTACACAATGTTACTTCATTTAGTGTTTTCTCATTGCAATGGAAGACCTCCCATATGATTTCTTAAGTAAGCATACATTCTACAGAAGTGGAAAGAGAAGACATTACTTAAAAACGTATTTTATCCTGACTAAAAATTTCATGTATAACTATTCAAAAGAAGCATAATTTTTAGCTCTTCTCCACAACTGGTTGCAAAGAAGTACTTGAAAAACATCACTAAACCAAGCCTTTTTATTAAATATTGAATATACCTGATTTCTTACTAAATCTTCTAACACTTTATACTATGGTAATGTTTCTTTTATCAGAAACAAACCATAACTTTCAGCACACATAGCCAAAGCCCAATTTTCAGTGGAACTGCATAACCCAACAGCTCCAGTTGGAGTTAATGGGAGCTGTAGATACTCCACAGCCATGAGAACCACATACCACAGCACACAGTTTACTAAACACAATGAAAACATTCTCAAGAGAAAAATTGTTAAAAAGAAATCTCACTTGACCCATTTTAGGTTAGTAATTACTGAGGGCCCTATTGAACAGGAAAGACCAGCAACACAAAAGGCCAGAGATCTCAGCACTGCATACTCACAACACATTAAGTAAAACAGGGTGAAAAAAAAATTAAAAGAACTTGGCAAGTGGTGCCAGGATTTTATTTTTAAATGACTCTCAGAGCTGCAAGAAAAGAGAGTATGGTAAGAGGTAAAAAGAGAAGCAAGTACCTGACAGATATCTCTTATTGTTCAAATGGATCAGATTATTACTCCTTTTCCTGACTGCAGCACGATACTGGAAGCAATGAGGTGCATGCAATCTAGAAGTCCTCTCAATTCTCAAAAGCACTTTTGGGTGCAAACAACTTATTGATACAAAATGTTTCATTTCTCTGTCCCACTACTGCCAGTTCTCCGTGTTAAACATAAAATGAGACCATGTTTTTATTAAATTTGCTGTAGGCCAAAAAAAAAATCTCTTTCTGCTGTCAGACATACCTGTACCACAGCATATGCACTCTGAGAGTGAAAAGAACAGCATGTACAATTTTATGCTTGGCAAAACTTCAGTGAGTTCTTCACTGCATTTTGTTTGTGTTCCAGGGGTTTTTTTAAGCCTGGTTCAGTTTTCTGTGCTGCAGACTGCTCTTCTTTATGGTTACAGCTTCTTCATTATTTAATTTCTTCTTAAAAAGTACAGCCCTATCATCACCACAATCTCAACATGTAATTTACTGACAAAGCACATCTCCCACCCACAGAAGAGAAAGGGAGGGGAAAACCGATTTCAGTCATTATCTCTCGCCCCTTCCCCGTGCCATTCTTGTACCTAAACTGGTAAAGACTATATGGGTCAACTCTACACTAAGAACATTTCTCTTAAAAAGAATGAATAAGTAAATGAAGTGTCATATTATTCAGAATGTAATTATGCGCCAGAAGAAAAAAAAATCTTAAAAATATATGCAAATAAAATCCAAACAGTATTTCTGGTAGAACAGATTTTACCTCTAACGGATTCTGAACAATACAGCGTTTTCTTAATCTTATCCTGTTTTTAATATGATTACTGACATGTAGTTAGAAGCAATTCTACAGTGTATTATATAGCATTTTTACTGACTAGAGATCAAACCCTATTTGAGCATGCTTGCAACTTTTCCAGGAAACTCAGTCTTCCTATTCACTGTAGAAAGGATGGGAGATTTATAAGCCTCAGAGAGGCTGTTGCACCACTGCACTGAAACAAAAACCTATGAAATGGAATGTTCCACTATCTGACCATTCACTGCGAGATTTTGACCCAAGGGAATCAAATACTTCCATAAAACAAACAAACAAAAATGTTCCTTGTATCCACCTATCACATACGATTAGGTTCTTTCAAGTGGAAAAGGGAAGAAAAACAAAATACTGAATTTCTTTGACCTTCTGCAATGAAAAATTATTACTCAAAACAGAATGCAAAATACTAATGTGAGGTCAAGAAAATTTTGTGAGACTATTATTTTCTGGTTGCAAACTTAAAACAGTACAGATTTTAGAAATCTAGACTGTTTTACCCAATGAGAGATATTGAAGGTTAATTTTAGGAGAGAAAGTTTTTAACCAGAGGGGGTAGGGGAAGATGGTCCTTTCAGGACTGTTGACAAAACATTGAGAAATATCTTAGTTATGATGCCTAACAGATTAAGGACCTGATAAAGTGTAATAAATAGGAAAATAGTCTTCAGAACTGTGTGTCATCTGCCTGCAAAACGCTGTAGCCACTTCAGGTCTAGAACAAAGCTGCTCAGCAGGTTACTAAAGCCATACCATTTCAAACTATGTAAAGACAAACAAGTCAGATTTTATGGACAAGATACTTAATGATAACCTAGAGATTTCTATTTCATTTCAGGAAGATTCTGATTATGTCTGTACTGTACGAAAATACAGATATTTGAAGCTCAGTGGGTGTATTCACCAGTTTATTCTGCAAAACCGACCCTCTTCCCCACCTCCCTTCCCATTGTTAAGAGACCTCTTGGCAGCAGTTTGTGCCAAAGCAAACTGCTTTTAGAATCAGGCGTTAGTATGGTAATTTTGAAAGAAGTACCATGAGTTCTTTGTTTTGGATGCAATGATGAAAACTCACCCTTTTCAATTTGGCAGCAGCTTCTCCAGAGCGGATTGCAGCCAGCAGGCTCTGGTGGATCTGTTCGGGGTCAGCACGCGGGAGCGTCATCGCGGTTTGTCTCTTAGTGACAGGGCGTGGGTGGTCAGGGGAAGCACCTGACTGCGCCTGACTCTTGTGCTCACTATGCACATGGCTGCCTTTCTATAACGGGAGAAAGTGGAAGGAAAAGAAGCCAAAAAGTTTTAATCTGAGTTAGTTATAAATGGAAATCTGAAACAAACTGGCACAAGGTTGCATAGCAAACTGCTGCCATTCTAGTGTTTGCTTGGTTCAAGATTTCTGACATCAGCCACATTTCCAGCATAGCACATCGTTTCTCTCTCAAGTAATTATGCTACCAAAGCTTTATATTTCCATTCAAGTGTGCTTGTGGCATGACCACTTGAAGCCAAATGGATCATACCACTCAGAATTAAATTTAAGAAACCAACACACAGAACTATAAAGAACAAATTGTAAACGCTCCAAACATAAAAATAAGTATTACACAGAATATATGACTATTTAATTTACGGTTCTTTAAAGTAGGGGATGCTAATTATGGCAGGAAGTAATTATTTCCAATCATCTGAATGATGTTGCTTTCATTTTTAACATTCCCTGTATTCCTGCACTTCACTGT
This sequence comes from Peucedramus taeniatus, assembly GCA_013400575.1. Lineage (NCBI taxonomy): Eukaryota > Metazoa > Chordata > Aves > Passeriformes > Fringillidae > Peucedramus > Peucedramus taeniatus. Next base: position 38,355 of record WBNO01008941.1, read on the forward strand.
AATGCTGTGCTGTTGGTGGACACCAGGTGGACAGGGTGTTTTCTCTGCACAAACACAGTGCTTTCTGGCCAGGGAGCAGTTCAAAAACAAGCCTGTACACCAGTTGCACTTCATGGCACTGGATCCACAGTCAATTAGTATTAAAAATGAAGTTTACCTTATCCATTAGACTATTTTGTGACCCTGCCATTACGGTCTGTAAGGAAGGACTTTTCACTTCAGGCATGGAGGTAGCTGAGGAGAATCCAGCTGCCAAAGGGACAGAGGTGAGTTCCACTGGAAATTCCTCTCTCGGTGCCTGGGTAGTGATTGTACGCGTCTTATTGAACGATTGTGACCTTTTGACTGCAGATGAGACAGCAAGAGCAAAAGGGGATGGTCTTGAACTGGAGTATGGCTTTGGAACTGCAAAAGTTCTGAGAGTTCTTAGATTCAGTGGTGCTGGAGGACAGGAGGGAACACTTAAAGGCTTATTGCTTTTAACAGGAGAAGTGGAAGATTCAATGATTTTTCCATCATCAACTTTTTCTTGATCTGCAGAAGGAGAGGGAATACTTGTTTTTTGTAAAGCCAAAGAAGTCAAATCAGGTGATGAGATTTTTTTACCCATCTCTGTATTCTTAACTTCATTTTGAATTGCATTAGGAGCACAAACTGTGCTTCTGGCAACTGCAGATGTCACATAGTGACCTGAAGCTCTTCGTTGCATCTGCACATAAAAAGAACTAGGCTTCATTGTAGGACTTAATGGACTTAATGCATTTGACTTGTCCTGAGTCTCAGAAGAAGCATTTGTGTTATCCAAGTTTAGCATCAGTGGGACAGGCGGCTTGAAAGACTCTCTCTCCCTCTGGTTGCTCTCGGTAGTAATCTCAGCTCCAGAGGTCACAGTATGTTCAGAAATACTGTTCACTCTCTGCAGCAGACCATTTGCTGCTGCAGCTTCATTTTGTGAACCAACCTGTAAAGGACCCACACTTTTTGACAGATGAGGAATTTCAGTTTGCACTATGAATTCTTTGGGATCTTCCAAAGTAGATACCTCTTGATCCTTATGATCTGATAGAACTTCCGATTCCCAGCTCTTCATCATTTCTAAGAATTTTGGAGGCACTATCTTATAAGTAGTCATCCCAATTTTTGGTATGTAATCCCTTGTAATTTCATTAGCAGGTCTGGGTTTAGGTTTGGTGTCCTGTCTATAAAAAGGCTGACCTTTTACAGGAGAGTCATCTGGAATTTCAGCAGTTGTTTCTGGTGTAGCAAAATCACTGCCATTTATACAGATGTGACTCTGGTCTTTTATTGGAATTACTTTTTTATGAGTAACTTCTTGCGTCTCAAGATTTTGTTCTATTGAAGTATCTTCACTCTCTTGATGCATTCCATGCATCACTTGAGCAAGGGAGTTGTTCTTATCTCTGTCGTGTTGAGGAACCAGTTCTCTAAATGTGGATGATTCAACACCATGAGGAACAGTAATTTCCTTCTGTGCAGTCCTTCCCAAATTACTATCCAAAGTCTGGATTCCAACATCCTGAGTTTTTACTGTGTCCAAGCCAGTTGCATTTGTTTTGCCATCCTGCTTTTCTGAAATCAGTTGAGGATAATTCCTATGACTTACAGAGATGTCATTTTTACATGCCTGGCAGTTTGATAGTCTGTCAACTTCAAGCTTGTTATTCTCTGTAAAATCTACTGTTTTGATTTCAGCTGTCTGAAGTTCTTTTCCTTCTTCTGTTGTTGGAAGGAGTTTTTTATCACTGTGGTCTTTAAGTTAAAGAAAGATTCCAAAATTAATACAAATGCCAAAAAGATTCAAGCTTCCTTATTACATCACGAAGCTCTGCATCCAGTGTATTTAGTAAGAATTACTAGCTCTCACTGATGCTAATATTTTCCCTAGCCCTTTTAAAGATATATTTATATTTGACTAATATTGTATTCTAACTCAAGTATTCTTCCTTAATAAACAGGTTACAGATGCCATGCATCGACTTAATAGAAAAAACTATTCTAGAACAATTTAAAAAGTGCTAATGAATTCCAGTTCATTTTATAGGCATCAGTGACTCGAGCTCAAGGACAATTCAATATTGAGTTAGAATTTTTATTTTAGTTCCACAGTTTTTATTTAGTTCCACATATTTGTGGCTTCTGTTTTTAAGTTTTAATGTTACAAATCTTGTCAAATATACCTTATGTATTTGTACAAGGAAACAACCGAAAAACATGGACAAGAGCAATTTGCCAAACCTATTTTTTCTACTCTTTAGTTGGTCTGATAATTCAGTTGTCTACCCCTGGACTAAACATGCGATCATCTCCAAACACAGGAATATTTTGGTCAAATTTTTTTAAACACAATATTGGTAAAAATCACATTGTTCAGGAATAGTCATATGGAGTGATATTTTGCAGGGGGGAAAAAAGCCTCATTTCATGTATGCCATAAAATGGTTGTTAAAATTTATGTCACATATAAACAGAACTTGTGTTGTTATGATTTATTAACAGAGGTGTACTGAGTATAAAAGACTATAGAAGGCCTAATATATAAATCTGAAAATCAGTGTCACAAAAGACCAAAATAAATCAGTCAGGTCACTAAATCCACAGAGAAATTTATGACCCATTAGATGCACAGGATGTCGTCATTTTGTTTCAGATCAGTGTGTCACTTTCTTTTATTTGTGCTTAAAAATATTTGCATTCTCATGCAGAAAACTCACCCTAATTTCATAAGCAAAGAACAATTGATGGCTTCTTCTTCCCCAGTGGGATGTGGCAGCCATGTCACCCCACGTGGCAGGATTACCTTTGTGTCCAGCCTTCCCCCTCCTCAGCACTGTCCCACCCACACCATCCTGTAACAGCACAGTGCAGCTTTGACTACGGCTAAAACAAAAATACATTAAAAACAAACCCAACAAAACTCCAAAACTGCAGCCAATTCTTGCCACCTCATCTCAAAGAAAATACACTAGAGCTAGAGCAAGTGTAAAGAAAATCTGATGATAGCAATCCAAGAGTTGACTATACAACCATTTCTTCAAAGAAATAGAAAAGTTCAAGCATTAACAAGTAGGAACTACTCACCATCAGTTTTATTTTGATCTAAAATTTTAAGCTTCCTGTCTCTTTGAAATTCAGCATCCTCGCTGCTTATCTTAGTCTGTAGTCCTCTGCAAAGCACAACAGTACATTAAATATGCTGGTATCATTCATTTCAGTAAACACAAGGAATGATGCAAGAGAACTGGCAATATTCTCCAAACACAGATGGACAAAACAGAACTGCTCTGCCAAACACTGGAATACTCAACAGAATCGATTAAAAAAAAAAAAAGAGGAAATGCTGCCATGATATTTTACCAAAATGACATGCAGCTCCACTTGCTTCTGTGTAAGCAGATGATCAGTCTTCCCTTCTCTTCTCCCCCTCCCTTTATTTATATGTGCAGTTTGAACAACCCACTTTCCAACAGCAACTCCATTCCAGTGAAGTCACAACGGTTTTTCACTCATATAAAGTGTTCTGACACCCCCCAATCTCAAATGTGTCCCTGACTTTGTCCCCACCACGCTGCATGAGACACTGACTGTGTATGAACACATTAACTGAGCAGTACAGACTTCTCAAAGTAGTCCCATTCAAGAAATACCTTGAGAACAGCAAAGAAACACAAACATACAACATGTTACTTGCATTCTAAAAATCTTGGAAACACATACAATATTGATTTCCCTCATTTGTGAGGGACAAGAGAACTGCAAAAATGCCGAATAAAAACCTCATCGTTTTGGGGGTGGGGAGGACATATTAAGTCCTTGGCTTCAAAAGGTAAATGAAAAAGGCAAAAATACTTTAAAATTTCTTAATAAAAAGTTATTAAAACTTCGAACTTTATTCAAGATATTTTTATAATATAATACCAGCATTATGAAGATTCCAAATTATTTGCCACATCAAATGCATCAGTTGTCAGAACCACTGCTTTGAGCTGACACATCTGCTTTGAATCATTTAAAATGATACATTTCTCAATAACCATCCATGCTCGTGTTGTCTGTATAGTCCCAAACACACTGCAAGTGTCCCATAAACCACTGAACAGGAGCATATGCTCTCAAAATTATTGCTGGAAGAAAGTTAAACCTCAGTCCTGCACTCTGTACTCTTGCTTAGCTCCCTTCCTTTTAACAGAGCTGAGTGACTAAGCTAAAACTATTAACAACAGGCTGAACTAGATTTTTAATAGGAATTTTTAAAAAAATCAAATCAAAACCCACCAACCCCAAAAGCCACAAAACACCATGGAGTATCATGACAGAAATTAGTGGTTTTGACTGGAATATTTTGCATATATCCCAGGCTAGATTAAAAAGAAAACACTTCTCAAAATAACTAGATCTTATATATAAGATCAAAATTATCTGAAGTTTTCCAGAAATATAATGTCAGAGAAACCCCACTCCTTGTTTTGGAATCCCCAAGATATTTCAGGAAGCAACTGCCAAACTCTAAAGCCAGAGTGCAGTACCGTCTACCTGATCATCAGCAGGATTATAAGACATGAAATGTTACTACCAATTCATAGAGAGGAAGGGAAAGAAACATCCCCTGGACAATTAGGGAAACTGGCACAATAACACAGGCCTGATAAATTGCAAATTCAAGAGAATTTATTAGACCCATAGAGGAGAAACACCCAAGCAATTGGGACAATATTCACCAGGACAGAGCATCAAAGATTTTTGCAAAGCCACATTTGGCTTTGGACTGACAAAAACGTCCCTTCAAATACAAGTTAAACCTCTCTTTACTACCTTGAAAGTTCTTGGCTACTACTAGGGCAGTCACACGTTTTGGCTTCAGTACAATAATCGAAATAGTTCTTTCAATTTAATTTGGGAACAGTAGCCAGCTTAGTTGCCCCAGGGAACAGAGAAATAGTGAATTACATTAACACAATGGGACTTCTCTGGACAATCAACATTTATTTCAAGCGGGCACTAACTCATGTTGGAAACCTGCTGAGTCAGGTAGTTTAACAAACATGCTGAAGGGCAAAGGTATAGCATCACCAGAAGGGAAAAAGAGCAGTTAAGGAAAGTAATGTGTTTATTCTTTAAAAAAGCTGAATTAACTTGTTTTCCTGAGAGTAAATGGATTGAGACAGGTCAAGACCACATATAAGGAAAAGAAAAAAAAAAATTAAAGCCAAAATAAATATGCAAGAATCATGTCCAAAATAACAGAAATGGCTGATGTATCCATTTTCCCCCATCTGCAAGAATGAATTTGTATATTTTTATTTAACTAATTAATCCAAATTTTTTTGAAGCATGCTACTCTAGTAAATACACTGGGCATTTTAGAGCTGGGTTCAGCTTTTCTGGGCTCCAGCTGTTTGAGTAGTTAGGAAAGGGAAGATCAAACAGAACTGCAGAACACTTCATTGTCATTTTTGTTGAAAAGCTGCATGAATTACTGTGCACAGAAGAGTGCTACAATGAAAGCTAAGCATATTAAAGCTCATTCCTCTCTCACAATTCTCTATTCTGTGCTTCACAATGAAACAGCACTCTGCATTTTATTTGCCTCCCCCATTGTCCCCCCAATGCTCCTTTCTTTGTCACAAAACGTACTTACTTGCCATCTGTGCTCATATTTTCTTGTTTTTCTTCCTTGAAGCTTTGCAAGTTGTCTGTGGGAACACTGCCAGGAGCAGGAGCTGATGAAGCAGGATCGTTTTTGTCATTTTCCAGTGATACCTCAGCAGAGCTGAAGGCTGCAGTAACCTCTCCTATCCCAGGAGAGGTATTGGTACTTCCACTGTCCTCTCCCAGTTGCACACCTATCTCCTCCCTTTCATCAATTTCTTCCAGGTTGTATTCTGAGCTCCTTACATCTACAGTCACAAAAGAAAGGAAAAGGAAGTAAAAATACCCCCAAACCAACAAAACCCAAACCAATCCACAGCTCTCAATGCAGGTTTTAGATTAAAAGGGACTGTTCAAGGCAGCCTAAGTAGTTTGAAGAAGGAAAACTGATTTTTTTTTCATAATTCAGGTAAATTTTAAAAAATAATTAAAAAAAGAGATCCATTCAGACTTCACAGAATTTTCTGGTTCTTTTCAATTCTCTCTCTTGACACAAGAATATGCTAATCACCATGCTACTGTCCATCTGGTTCTGTATCTGTACCTACTGTAAAACATTTTCCATATTTAACCCAAGTATTCAATTAAGATTGTTACATATATTTTTATTTATCTCATAACCCCAAATTTCATGGAGGTGGATAGTTGTTTTTACCCAGACTACTTGTACTTCCATTAGCTCTCTAGTTTAAAATACACAGTTCCTCTATATCAGAGTAGGAATGTTCAAGAACTAAAGAGTAACAGAAATACCAATTTTGCCCATGGTTTGAACAAGGTTCACCACCACAATCAAAAATTTCCCATAACCATCCTAGGTGCATTAAAGTATCTTGTGCAGTGCTTTATGTTACAGTACAAAAATAAAGTTCATAGAAAAGAGCTAATCCATAAAAATACTGACATTTGCAGCCAAAGAATAGTTAAACTAAAAGGTTGAGCAGCTGGATTAGGACACAGATAAATCAGTGTAATTGAAATAATAAATACACCTGACCAGGATACTTCCATCAGCTTCGGGTGCACTGACACCTGTTAGGAACAAGCCTTGCACTTGGACAATTAGGTTTCAGTCTAAGTAGTATCAGTAAATTTCCAAGTGTAAACCAAAGGCAACAAAGAAAACAAAAAGGAATACTGGAAAGTCACAGATCCCAGAGTACAAAAAGTTAGACTGGCAAAAATGTTAGACTGACTTTTTTTAGCAGCTGGTATCCTACAATGCTTCCAGTATCTCTAGAGAAGTACAGTGTTATAGAAAAGTAATAAGAGAATGTATGCATTGGAGAAAGGCTCAGTACATAACAGAAACTTTGATGTTTACAACAGGGTCATTAGTTAAGAGTTCAGTAATACCAAAGACACTCATTCAGAGTTACAGAGGAACTACAAAAGCCAGATATTTTACGGTTTAATTCTTGGTTTTGTATTGCAATCTTGTAATAGTGTTTTGTTGATCAACACACACCATAGTGCTGAATGCAGAGGTAATTTAAATCCCCAAGGAAAGAAAGGCAAAACTGCAAAGTGGTGCAGGTGAGCTCCTTCCACGTGGTTTCAGCACAGGTACATACAAATATGTCACACTGGTATTACAGGGACTCCTACAGGCTTATTAGTCATAAGGGCCTTCTCTTCCTTTCATCGTCCACCAACCCCTTTTCCACCTAGAGAACACTCATACCCAGCAGACCCATGCTTTGGGGGATCATTTTAGTGATGGCAGTATCATTTCATGTGTGACAAGTTAAATATATATCTGTCAAAATGAACAAACAAAGCAGAACAGAATGTGAGCAAACATTGAACTGGCTAAGATTATCCCACAGGCCGGAACTGGCTCTCTAGAACACTGCCTCCTTCACTGGTGAGACCTATGGGCCTGAACCATCACCAATGACAGGAACAAAGACTGAGATTTTCAGTCTAAATACTCTATGGAAACCTGAATTATACAACAAAGAATAGCCAGGACTTCTGACAAGAGAAATGGAAGCATTCTGGAGCTGCTATGGCTTTGTGCCCAGGCACTGCTGGCACTTCCCTGCTGCTTTTCCTCTGGAGAGGAGTGTAACAAAGGCTGAGTTGTATCTATACTCCTGGGATGGAAACTTAGCTGGGTTGGTAGGAGACATTCCTGACATTCCTGGTATGTGAAAGTCTGTTCTTTGCTGCGCTAGAAACACTTCCAAGCATTGGGGTCGACTAACCTGACCTACAAATGGATAATACCAAACAAAAACAGCCCTCACACTTCTTTAGAAATGCTCTACCTCATCTGTCAGCATAAGATCAGCCCTGCTTACTAGTGGATTTTCATCTGTTACTGTGTCTTCTTCCAGACCTGGGCCGTCACTGCTGCAGCAGAATAAAATCTGAATACATTTGAACACAAGCAACATTCAACAACCATCCTTCACTTACGCCATGCAGGTGACTCCCTAGGGGAGCAGTTCAGATTCTGATTTGCTCCCAAACCCTCAGTCTATAGCTTTTACATGCAACATATTGCTAGGAGGAACATACAGCAATACTGGCTACCTACTGTTGCCTTATTGCTTATACACCTTATCTGTAGTTCCATATGTAATATAAATTGCATATAGTTTATTCCTTAGAACATTAGTCACTGGGTTTTAAGTAGCCCTAAACCAACAGAGTTACAGTGCGTCACTGTGAAGGTAGATCTACAGATAAGTACACACACATACACACACCCACCTGATGACTGAGATACCAACTTCAAGTATCCTTTGAGCAGTAAGAACACCCTATGGCCAACAGAGAACAGGCTGGTGCTACTCCGTGAGCTCACCTGCTTCTAGGCACCAGGGCTGGAAAGCCTGACTACATCATGCAAATCTGCTCTTGACTCTACAGCCCATAACAGGGTGCTTAAGAAATACTGTAAACAATAGGATTATATCAAGGGATTTGTTTGATGGAAAGTTTTCTAAAAAATCTCTGATTTCAAAATTCATTTTGAATACTGTTTTACTGTCTTCCCTAGAAAAATAAAGACTAAGAATTAATTAAACTTTGGGAAGGTGAACAAAAATCGTAATTGATAAAGAGAATTGTTGTTTATAATCCCAGACGTTCACATTACTTCTCTGCCAATGCTTATTCTAGTAGATGTGTGTCTTCAAACTATTTTTGTCAAGGCACACATTGTTTTTACACGACAGGCAAACTCTCATTTCACAAAGAAATGTTGCCTATTCCATACTATATAGCTCCACATAATGTATATGTGTCTAACTAGTGTATAGGTAACTAACACCAAATTGAACATTTGCAGTGGTTCATTTGAGGGCAAAAGGTAACACTGTATTTGCAGCTTAGGTTTTTTTTTTTTGCTTATTTGCTGAAGTAACACTGCATAACAGAACCACTCTGGAATGCCAGTCACAGGCGAACAACAACTCACAGTGCTTCCCAGATGCCTGACAACCAAAGCAGTATTAATCCAAATGGAAGGAACTCGTGGGTTTTTGTAAAGTTAAAATTATGTCCAACTTTGCAATTTAGGTGATATTCAACTATTTTATCCATTTAAAACAATACCCAAACATGGATAATTTTCAGACTAGGAACAGGACAGGTATACTGCATCTGATTTTACTGCAGGTTAATATTGGTTCTCACAGCATGAGGGGCTTTGCTAAAAGGACCCTTTATACACAGGCCTCATGACAGTTTCAGAGGTGCCACCAGAGAGCAGCAGTATCCCATAAGAATAAAAAGAGGCAATGAAGCTCTGCTGTGTGACTTATATGTACATTAAAAAAAACTGCACTACATTAAGTCTTCAGCAAAGGACACTGCATGAAGACATGAGGAAAACTAGAGACTAAAGACTAACTGCAAAGGTAAATCCAAGAGCTCAACAATAGACTGCCCTAAGCCCAGTAAAGATGATTACCTTTTTCTATTTCTTTCCATTACAGCTCAAAATATTTAATTACAGAACTCAAATGCCTCAAGCAGAAGTTTCTAAATCTATGGACAAATAAACAAGCCATTTCTTTGAAGTTCAGGGTTGTTTATCTACATAGCACTTGGACATTACAGTGATGGGAAAGGCAAAAATTCTAGCACAGATCAACAATCTGCGAGATTTCTATCTGTAAGATAGAAACAAGTACAAGAAAACAAAAAAACTTGATTTAAAATCACAGTATGATAAACTTGACCATCTTAGACCCGTTACATGTAGATAGACAGTTTTCAACACACAGTACTAATAAACAAACCACTCACTCAGAATTGATTATTCTCTTTCATCTGCTACAACAGCTAAGACAAGGAGAGGTTACAACTTTGTGAGATTTTCAACCCCAGACTTCACAGTATAGGTTCATACTCTCATTTATTACATATTGTTTCTACTTAATATCTTTTCCAATAATTTACATAAATTGCCCTAAACATAAACTAAGCCCAAGTTTACTGATTACCTTTTTTTTTATTTTCCCCCTTTGCCAGAGACCTAGCATCCTAGCAGATGACTTTCAGCTCTTGTGGTACATTTTTGTTTTACCACTCCAAACAATTTGACTGGCATCGAGAATAAAACAGCTGGAAAACTACTTAAAAATTCCTGTCAACTAGCACAATAACTGAGTGCTTAGCCTCATATAATGACAGTGGCACTCCACAGGCTTAGCAGTTATATACTTCATTCTTATTAAATGCATTAAAGAGTTATTTTTTCAGACTACACTGGCACTGATTATTCTAAAAGCTTTTGCAAATTTTAGAAGACTTCTAGATGTTGCATACTGTAACTGAACCCCACAGTCTGGTGCTTACAAACAACAGTATTTCACAGTACAAACCACATAAATTTAAAAAAGCATTATGTTCAGCAGCTAAATAATTGTATTTTAAACAGCTATAGTTTCATAAATCACATTTTTCCCATAACACCCAACAAATAATTTAATGTATAAACAACTATTTATGCATTCAGTTTAGATTTACAACTTATGTTTTCAAAGGCTGTTCAGATGCCAACCAAAAGCCAAGCACAGATTTGCTCCTGCCCCTCTGTTATGCAGGTCAAGGGCAGCACAAGGCAGGGTTCTAAAAACAACACTGGGCTTTAGCTTTTGAAAAGCTTGTTATAAGGTACAAAAAAAAAATCACAGAGATTCTGGATAGTTCTTCTCTGTAACTTGTAAGGAAGGAGAGAAACCAGGGATTATGTTTAGTTTATTAAATGAAAAGCACAGATACAAATACAAAATATATTGTATTTGTTTCTGTAGACAACAAAGGTAAAATATTCTTATTTAGAAAGCCACATTTTTACTTCAAAGGAAAACTTAATTGATCTGAAGCATTAAAATTAGTTCTATACTTATGACACCTCTATAATATAGTAATTTATTGCTATGAATTTACATAACTTGCTATGAAGTAAATTTTATCAGTGCTTTTGTAGAAACAACCCACCTGTTTCAGGCTGCATTTCAGTGGCTCTTCCTTCTGCTTTAGTGGAGGCTGATTCTGTTGACTCTGTTACTGCAAAAAGTGAAGCAACAACCTTTACCACCTCTCAGTTTCAGCACCAACAAAAGTTCTAGATAAAATGCTAAAAAATTGTGGTCGTACCGAACAACTGAAACAACTAGTGTTCATTGTCACATTTTCCATATATTTTAATCTCAACTCTTAGGTATTTTTGAAGCAGAAAACTGAATTTTTGATCAAATGGAAGAATTATAAAAAACCAAGTGGACCTTCTCTAAGATTCTTCTAGTCAATCCATTTGCTTTTATACTCTCTCTGATCCAGATAAGCTAATCTTTTCTCTCCACCCCAAGCAGTTCACCTGAGTAACATAAACACAATTCTATACTTAACCTAACTATAATTAATTTGGTATTGTCTGGGGTTTTTTTCTGATCTGCATGTTCTCTTTCTCACATGTGTGGGAAAATAACAGAAGATTGATGAGGAGGATTGTAAACACACTCAAGTGACTTGCAGTAGGAGTGTAAAACCCCACACATATGATACTAATTGCTGTTTAATCTTGTGTGTTTGACAAGTGGAACACTTGTGTTCAGATAACATGGGCCTGTGATGGACTTACAAGGCATCTTATGGGACATGCTGGAGATTCCTGCCCTGCTGTGGTAAAGATCAAAGCACCGTGGTAAATAGATCTGTGTGAATCCCTGACACAGAGGAAGGGAGCAGGTTTGGCAATGGTCTGGCATGGACTGAGCTCTGCAGTGCCCGTGTTCCCACCTGGGCACCTCTGCCCGGCGCTGCTTCGAGGCTTCCCCGCTTGGCGAGGTAACAAAAATAAATGTGTTCTTTGCATCTGCAGTCTTGTGGTTGCTCACTTGAGGTTCTTATCTCATAAGGTGGCGCTACCTTAACGTTTAGCCAGCTATACTTTCTGTTGCCTTCCAATTAAACAGCATAAAAAGATTACCAGGCTCATTACTGCTTTCCCTTTGATCTTCTGGTGCTCTGGAGGGTGGCGAGGGCGCCTTGCGCTTGGTCCTGCGCAGCGAGGAGTTCACGGAAGCCGTGTCACTGAGCGGCAGGGAACCTTTCCGCACTAATCCCACAGGGGCCTGGGAAGGGAGACAGGGCAGCAAGATTATTAGCAAGCAGTGAAAAACATTGAAATAGCTCCAGTCATTATTCTCCAAAAGTATTTATAATATTCATATGGGAAACTGAGAACGCATCGCCAAATGTATCGTGTTTTTCATCTTAATTCCTCCAAGGAGTTGGTTTTTAAAAAAAAAGATTTTCTCGAGTAATTGAATATATTCAGATGTGTGACACAGAACAATAAAAGAAAATCGATTGTTACATAAAGTCTAAAAGAGAATTTGAATTTTTATACCCAAAGGCTATTCTACAAACCCAAAATAAATCTTTTCTAAAAGTAGCTAAAATCATTGTGGAAAGAAGTTTCAACTACATCCTTCCACAATGACATAACACAGTGTTTCCTTCTCCATTCTTTCAACAGCTGTCCTAATTGGCCCATATACATAATTAGTATGAATTTCTTTCCCTCCTTGAAATACCTGAACTTTCATAAAAACTTTTGGAATGCCTGATTTTAAAACTTATCAAGTACACCTCTCTTAGAATATTTAACAAAGTTAAATTTAGTAAGTTGCAAAAAAAAGTTATAGTACCTACTGATGTTACAGCATAGTGATGTCCCCATTGTAGCAAAAGTAAAAAAAATTAATTCACGAATAATCAGAACAATTTAAAAATCAACAAAGGATACCCACTGAAGACCTCATCTTTTTATGATATAGCAGTCCAATTGCATTTTTAGCTGATTTAAAAACAGATTCTCGGTCTCAGAAAGACAGTGGTTGTAAATTTGCCTGGCATTCTTAACTACAGTTTGCCTTACGCTGAAGAAAATTATATCCACATCTATTACACAGACAATGTTCACGATCCCAGCAGTAAAGGAACGCATTTTGGAACTGGACACAGCTGCCTGTTTCTGTAGTAATTCTGATTCCTATCACTTGTCTACTCAACAATATAATAAAATCCTGCAGTGACATTCATTTCTGTCTAGAAGGATCCACACAGCAGTTGGGTGCGGGGTCATCTCCGGAGAACTTCTCTGTGCTTCAGTTAACCAGCCTGCTTCACAAAGCACAATATCAAGGAACAGAGAAGGCATAAAGACACCCACATATTCTTGTTTCACTGACAATCCTTTCAAAAACATCAGACAACAGAATTGTTGACCGTGTCAATTTCCATGGAAAAAGATGCTTATCATTTAGAAAGCTACCACTGAACAAATATCCAACTATTCCATAGTAAGTGGGATATTAAAGACCACGAGCTACAGCATTTGGTTGTATACAATCAAATCTATAAAGAAAATGACAACAGAAAAGATACTGTCACAAGGTGTCATCTGTCAGGCAGTGTTTGGCAGCTCCCATGAGATTGCAGTACAATACCTGAGTGAATGAACAGGGCTTTGAATGAAAAACCATCCTCTGAGGGTGCACCCCTGGGCACCCTCAGTCATCTGCTTTGTCCCACCCTGATATCAGGTACAACAGATCCACAGATACTGCACAACAAGGAGCACCACTGCCCAAAAATGTACACACAATTCTACCCACCACTAATGGCAAAGCAAGCAACTCAAACGTTATACAGCAAAGCAAGAGTCAGGGTTTAAGGGATAAAACACAAAGCACAAGGTGAAATGTTCTTTTTTAAGAACACCAGAGGATAAGAACACAGCACACCTAATTAAAAGTACTTGCATGCTTGAGTAGTTTTTAAACAAGTCAGTTTCTAGATTAAAATGTCAGACAACAAAAAACACTTTACACTTTTATAATTTCTTATTCACAGTTCCAAAGTAGTTCTTAAAAAGTAAAAATAATTAATAGTATTCAGCCTTTGAATTTATTCAGGAGGGGATATCAAATACAATATTTCCCCAACTGAGGCTTTTTTTGCTGCTGAAGCATTTCCTCCTCGCAGTTGGGCAGTGGTGTTTGTCTCCTCTCAGGCAGCTGTGCTCGGGCTGCAGCCCCTCTGCTCTGCACAAAGCCACATTTCCCCGTTCCAAGGTCTGCACCTCTTGTGCTCCTCACGGGCTCCCCCAGCGACTGGGCTGGCACCGAGCCCTGGGCGCGCGCTCGCCTGAGCAGATGTCACCAGAGTTCCCTTCTGCACACAACAAGTGTGTGTGTAGGGGGGGAAATGTTCTCAGCATAAGAGCACAAATGCTACTAGAAGATTTTTATAAGCCTTTCTACTGCCCTTTGCATCCAAAGAAACAAACAATTTGCAGAGAGATTTCAAGAAAGTACTAAATGTTCCAGTTAAGGTTCAAGTGTTGAACAGATTTTCTCAGGAATTATTCAACATATGAATATTAAGAGCTTTCAAATCCTAACAAAGGCTGTAATGTTAAAATAGTACTTTAAACAGATGGAAAAAAATAAAATTATGTTATTAAGACATATCTGACAAAGCTTTGGAATATACATCTGGGTGTTCATGTGTCATACCAACTGCCTATGATAACCAGTGCTTTATCAGTTACGTTTAAATTAAAATTCTTGTTAGGATCACTAAAGTAATTAACTGTGTTTATGCAGAAACACCAGTGAACTCTGTCATAACTTCTATAACATATGCAGGAATTCTACTTTTAACACCATACATCCTCTTCATCCTGCAACAAGCAAGTGTGGATATGAAAACTTTTTAGTCTCAAGTTTGGCACCAAATCCCACCCAAAGCAAACACTAGTAGATGCCAGTGTTTCCCAAGTTCCAGCCTCCGTAAGCAGCAGCAGACGTACTGCCTTGCCCTTCTTTTCATTTCAAAAAAAGCAAATAAAGGTAATTAAGGCACAGTAATTTTGAAGCTGCAATGGAAGCAAAAAAAAAAAAAAAAAAGGCATTTGGGAATGAATACAGTGGTAGTGGGGCATTTCATTGTGCTGGAAAGCCTACCTCATTCCAAGGGTCACTAGACAGAGATTTTCATATCACCACATCCTACCTCTTTTGCTCCATACATATCTATTTTTAACAGAGAAATATAGGTGACTGTATCATGTTAGGATAGCAAAGCACATTGCTACTCATATTTCTAATATTTCTTTCTTCCCTTTGTATAGGCAGGCATATGTCCAAGGAGTAACAGCCAAAAATATGTATTTGCTCCTACAATACCTCATGCACAAAATTTCTATTACATGGCTTAAGCTTCCCAAAATATTCAAAATTATGGTAAGTACTACAAAGGAAGTAATATACCTCTGATCCATTGGAAAGAAAAGACATACAGAATATATTTGAAGAAACTCAGTTGGTGATATTCTGTCCAAACAACCAGTATGACTATTTCCTCTGAGGATTTATCTTGCTGGTAGAGAAGCAAATACAATAAAGAAGTAAAGTCATGCATTTGATATACTGAAAAGTGGATGCATGCAACATTCATCACCAATTCTGAAATATTTCAGTATAATATCAGATTATCTTCATGCACACTTTAGGTAGTCCTGAGCACTCTCTTTCCTGACTCTACTCAAAACTTCCCTGCTGTCCATAGTGCTCAATACATCATTGCCCAACTTCTTCTTTGAAGAGCTGACCATGCTAAATAATAACTTGCAAAAGGTAGCCTGTCATCCACTGTACTATTTCCTCCCCTAAAAATAGGATCATGTCCCTAAAAACTAATTCTATAATCACCTTGAAATGGAGGCAGAAAAACTCCAAACCTCATATCAGGATATGAACTACTCACACAAAGAAAAAGCAGTTTCTTTAATGGAAAATTAGCAGAAAAGCTGTAGGAGGTAAACATTAAAACCCTTTTTCATACTGTGAGAAACTGGACTACAATATGTTGAGAATTTGAAGAAAGACAACAGTAAGAACTCTGTTCCCTTAAAGTTGGCTCATTTCACTGTTGTCTGATGTTACTACTTTGACACATTTCTCTCAAACCCAGGCAGACAGCTCATCCAGGCAAAACTGACATTTCTCTTTGTCTTCCTTGTGGATGTTACAAAAGAAATTTGTCCCTAATAGGGCCCATGCAGATGATCATCCTGGTCCATAAAAGAAATATGTATCCAGTCTGCCAAGTAAACCAAAGGGCAGCCTACAGAACTTAGGCATTGTTAAAAGCAGTATGATTTGCTTTTAACATGAAAGCAAATCATGATTCATGATTTAATGAAATGCTTCTTGTAAGGCAAAAAGAAATAAAAAGCAACCCTTAAAAAAACAGTGTATCGTCACTTTTGGAAATTAACTTGATTGGACACTGAAGTTGCAGTGAAATTCACAGACACGTTAAATATCCCAGTGAACACACCAGTCAGCCTGGTGAGCAACCTGAGAGGAGCTAAGTCCTACCAGCAGGACACACATTTTCAACAGCAGAGAATATGACAGACCAAATTCTTATATTGTTTACAATTAAATACTTGTGATCTAGTGTGACCATTGCACTGGCCTCATTTACTGAGAGCTGACTTGGATTAGGTGAGACCTTTTGAGATAATTTGGTCCAACCTTCTGTTGAAAACAGGTACTTACATTTTTTTATTGGTTATTGCTACAGCCTGTCAAGGAACATCTCAAACATTTCCAGCAAAGAAGCTTCTGCCATTTCTTATGAGTGATCTATTCCAACAGTCAGTTCTCACAGTGGTGAGTTTTGTTCTTCAGTCTGAATGGAATTTCCTCTGGAGAAGTTAATGCCCATTGGTTCTCATCCTGCCACATGCACCCTTGTGAAGAATAAACTTCAGATTTCCCTGTAGCACCATCCAGATATCAGAAGAATGTGATTAGATACTATCTGAGCCTGCCTTCCATTAAAACATTTATTTTCTCCAAACCTTTAAACATCATAGTGGCTTGTTTTCAGTCTGTCTTGAACTGCAGGAAACAAATCTGGACACAGTAGTGCAGATGTAACATAAAGTTACTGAGTACACTGGATTCAAGGTGGATGACATGACCAGACCCCAGTCTGTACTGGTGCCTGTACTGGTGCTGACTGGTGTGACTGAAGCTGTACTTCAGTCCAGACAGAGAATTTCATATGCATCTTTTTTAAATCTCATTCAGCCTGCCACTGCCTCCCTGAGTGGCTGGAGTACCTGCTTCTCTGCCCATTTTGGTGCCAACTTCAAGTTTGTTGAAGGTGGATTCAGTTCCATGATGTAGATTGTTTATAAAGATATTTAACAGTATTGGCCATACTACCAACTTCTTGGGAACTCCACATTAAAACCAGTCTGACCTGGAGCCATTACCCACCCC
>WBNO01008947.1:0-20024 GCA_013400575.1 Peucedramus taeniatus
TTTAATATGTATACAGACAATATTCCCACCCAAGTCCACAGTGATACAGGACAGAAGTAGGAATAAACCCAATACCGGTGTTTCCTAAGAAAAAGTTCAGATCATCAGGACATTTTGACTCCTTCAATAAAAAAGCTGACCAAATCAGTCTTGATTTG
Source organism: Peucedramus taeniatus (assembly GCA_013400575.1). Classification (NCBI taxonomy): domain Eukaryota; kingdom Metazoa; phylum Chordata; class Aves; order Passeriformes; family Fringillidae; genus Peucedramus; species Peucedramus taeniatus. The sequence continues at coordinate 159 of WBNO01008947.1, forward strand.
GAAAAGAAATATTCTAGCAGTCTATGTGTTTGAATGTGAGGGTTTTGAAATAAGTTACGTATTAGTTTAAATATGCAGACAACTAACACAATTTTTATGGTTCTCATAAATACACCTGGCATGCAAGGAACCAGTACTAGTAAGTCTTTTCTACATAGATATAAGGAAATGTGAATAGGAGAGGGAATATATAGGAGGACAAGCTGTTCTGAATGCTGGCATGCTTTTGATTTTTAACAGCTTTTACTTGCTGTTATGCTGTTACAGCTGAGCACTATTAGAAAAATGAGTGTAAAATGGAAGTTAAAGTCACCTTTCCCAAAACTATTAGTGTAAAGAACTGTAAGTTATGTATTCTGCAATGACGAAGAAGAAAATTCATTAATAACATATTTTCTTGCATCTAACTCCTCAAGTAAATGACATTGTAATGGCAATAGTATATTTCCAAGGTAGTTTTACCAACACAGAATTGAAAACTCAGAAAAAATTGCACCAAACTTGGTTTAAAAGTTTTCCAAGCCTTATGTCCATTAAAAAAATACCTTGTATGTGCAAGGGCTTTTAAAATTTATTTTAGAATATTTTTATTTATATATTTAAACAATGGGAGTTCTGGCTCTGTGGTAACACTGGAATCAAATAGGTCTTATGCTTCATGACTAGTCCATTATGAGCTTGTTTAAGGAATATTTTAGGATATGCAAACTGTAGCCCATGCTCTCTGTAACTCCTAGTATTGCATCACTGTGGATTTAGGTGCTGTGTACTAAGCATTGAAGGTTCAGCTTCACTACGGTGCAAAGAGTGGGTGAAACTGATGCAGGAGAATTATTATAACATACTGTCAAAAGACACTGTACACAAAACAACAGGTGTTGTCAGAAGGTAGAGACATATATGTGGGCACAGATTGTGTTATATCACACAATATTGGCTTTGCAGGTTACTTCTGATTTATGCTTTGTATAAAAATAATTAGATGCAAAAAACTTCTCTAAACGCAATAGTGATTTCCTGTATGCAAACAAATAGGCAACAACAACAACAACAAAAAGACAAAATAGGAAACAGTTTCTTTATGTGACAGCCCTGAAACTGTAGAGAAAATTAAACCAATAAATTAAAGCCTTAATAAGAATTTCACATTTTATTAATTTTTCAAGTGTTGTCTAGATCCTTAAGGACAGCAGCAATGAAAACAAGTCTAGCTCTGGATAAAGAGTGATGGATTTTTTATACTGATTTTATATATATGAGCTAAACCATTAATTGCCTCAAGTACTGTGGTTGGGAACATTCAGTTTTTTAACTGGTAAGAAAGGAGTGCCCAGGGAAAGAAGTTTCTTTCAAAATCACTGCCTAGTGTTTTTGCTTTACCTGTGTTATTACAAACTCTAATTTTGTATGAGTTCAAATAGATTTTTGCAGTTGCACCCCATAAATGTTTCCCACAGTGTGGAGAACTTACTGAGATGTGTTTACTCCTGGCTGCTTTCCTTCTCCTTTGTCAGAATTCACCTCAGTGTTCTGATACATCTGCTTGAGATACCAAGCTGTGCATTTTTAGGTACATGGAATTTTCAGCTTCAGGAGCAGATCATCCTAGCACGAGAAGTAGTACCATGGATTTTGTGGTCTGAAGTACCTTATAGTTTTCAAAGTAAGGCATTGAAAGGAAGGCTCCAGTTTAGCTCTTCTCCCCATTTCAACTGGCAAGAAAACAGCAGAGAAAGAAGGGCTGGAGGATGAAAGAGTCATATAAATGTAATTGACTATATTGATCGGCAGGTCAGCTTTGATTAATAGTATCATCCATACTAAAATACATGAACCTGTTTTCTCTGTGTTAAAGAATGAAATCCTCCACCAGCAGATTAACCACTTATATTCTACCTCTTTATTGAAGAATATTAAGCCCCATAGAGTGTTGGCTTTCTTCTGCTCTGTATTGAGCTTTTGTACTTTGACATAATGGTGGAAAAAGATTGATCACAAGAAATGAAAAAAAAATTGGCAGTCAAGGATGAGATACAGTTTTGGTTGTAGTTAGCACTCATACATCCATAAGCGCCAAGAGTAATTGAGACTTTAACTTTCAGCTGAAAAGAGAGAAGACAGTGAAAAATATATTTCTAGGTATCTGTCAATACAGTAAACTCTGTACCCCATCACATTTAATTTTGTCATGAAAATATATTCAAAAGAAGACACTTTGGTTTTTTTGAAAGAAATGTTCTCATAAAAGTTTAGTCAAATACATCTTTTAGTTAGCTATATTGTTCCTGTCTTCCTGATGTATTTTACATTATAAAGACAAGGATTTTCTTCTGAAAAACATTAGTCCTGGAATTAAATAAGGTATCACATAGCTTCATGTTGTGTTCAGACCCCAAACCATAAAACACAGAGGATAGGAGTCTTTACTATATAGCACAAAATGAAAGACAATAGACAAGTCATTTTCTCTGGTAATCTTGGAGATACTCTCGCTGCACTGTATAACTTTTTATATAATTACTTTTTAAGTTGTTGGTTTCTAAACACATAGCTGTGAAATTATCATGGAAAGATATATTGATTTACACTGGGGAAAATATTTTTTAACCTCTTTATTTCTTACTTTAGCTGTTACTGTAGACACATCTTTATGTGAACATTCATGGCTGAGATCCAGTTTTCCTACCTCTGAGCAGACTACAAAAGGAGTACAAAGGATGTAAAGATTCTACACAGGATAAAAGTGAACAGTTATCACGGACATTCTTACACATATTCTAGATTAACTTGCTCTGTCACTCAATATACATGAGGAAATGCAGGGATTATTATAGGAGACCTTTTAATTTGTATGTCCTTTTTCCAATATTAATAAATAACAGATCTTTCAGAGAAAAGTACAGCAGCTCAGTGATGAGAAGTTAAAAATTCATTTTCTCACTAGGAAAGATAATACTACATCCCTTTCATGAATTAGAAGTTAAGTTTGGAAAAAAAATTAAATTTTCACCCATCTTTTTGTTTTAAATTTGAAAAGCTGGCTGAAATTTCAGATTTCATATTTTAAAAATCTCAGTGGTTTTTGATTGTTTTCAGTATAAACACTTCCATACCTTAGACTGACAATTTTGTCCTGCTGGCAAAAAGTCATATTAGTTTGAAGGGACCTAAGGTACCTTGGATGTAGGTACAAAGTTCTCTATGGAAAAGCTGCTCTAAGATTTCTCAGATCTTTCTATTCGACAAGAATAGTCTTGGCTTGACTGTAAAGCAGCTTCAGTTATGTTGTACATTTGAAATCTGTCAAAATCTCTTGTCTAGCTTAATAAAAAATAATTATGCTCTAATACCACTAGCAGCAGGGATGTTTTCTACTAAAAACATTAAGTAATTGTTATTAGTTGTTTCACCAGAACTGAGGTATTGGCAGAAAATACAAACAGCTCTGCGTGAGAAGTTTCATAAAAGACTGCCATAGCATCACACACATGAAAAGAAATTTGCCATCAGAAAGTTGTGGGTCTAATTTCAAAACAGACAGCTTGTGTTGAAGAGAATTTATCATATTAAGTATCAGATAAGCATTGTGAGAAAGACCCGTACAAGAACCGCTAATTTTTTCTTCAAACTTTTGTAAACCTCTATCCAGCAATCTTCATAGAGCTAGTTGTTTTACAAACACTTCCATGTGAGCTCTCCTCTTCAATATATTCATAAAGTTTTCACCATGACTGAATATTAGTTCTTCTGTATCATTTTGCCATTGCACTTCACCTGACTTGCCACATTCACTCTACGCACTTGTGAGGGTGATGAAAGGCTCTGGGTTTGTGGGTCTTTCTGTTTGTGTCTGGTCCCTCTTCCCACTAACACAGTCTCTGATGGGCAATGTGGTTTGTGCTGGGACAGAAACACCAGGCTGGTATTGCAGGAGGAACTGTCCAGATGCTTACACAATTACTGCATTCCAGAGATAGAGAAGCTGAGGAGTTTTCAATTGGCTTTGGTGCACATAAACCTGCAAAGGGGTATAAAATGCTGGTGGAGATTGAGTCAACTGTGAAAACCCATCTCTCAGAGGATGCAGATACTTTCTGAGTGAATCTCCACCCTGATGAGGACACCTGCAGTGTATGTCCAGTCCAAATACAGAACTTTGGTCACTTTTGCATAGGTGTGTAAAAAGTGTTAAGACCCAGTAAAATATGGAGTTAAAATGCTAAAGGAGCTCCAGAAGTGCTTTTTTCTTCCTTTGTAATAATGAAGTCTGCAGGGTCAAATAAAGTAAACTTGTATGCTTCCAGATGAACCTGCTTATATTATACTCCTTTATACACAGATTGTTGATGAAATCTTAGACTAAGTGAACCCAGGCACAGTTAGGCTTCAGACGTTTAGAAAACAAGAGGGTCTCACTGAAGTTTGTGACTCAATAGGAGAGACTATGTGACCTGATGGTACTATAACACATTGTAACAATATTAGTTAGTTATTATCTATTAGTTAGATACTGAATTGACAATATTTCGATTCTGTTTTAGCAATAAATCTAATAATAATCATCCACATAGTCACTGTGTCCTACTTTCTGCACATGTCTGAACCTTACCTATAGGATAAGGTTCAGCATGACAGCACCCTGTGCTTCAATATTTGGTCAGGTCAAAAAATACTTAAAGAGCTAGAGAACAATAAAAATTTCTCTGCAAATTATTCAAGAGCTTTTTAAGATACTTAGGCAAGGAAGAGAGGAATGACAGAATAATACTGAAGAACAAAAAGAAAGTGAGCTAAGATATGTTATTTTGTTTTGGCTAAAAAAGTAAAATTACTTATTTTGTAGCTGCTTACATTTCCAGGTTAAACAACTACATAAAATGATCTAGCACTAAAAGCTTCATTCTTATCTTTTAGCAGGGAAAAAGTCAGTGAGTTTTCAGGGTTTTCTAAATGAGTTTAGGCATGTTATTCATGGGTGTCTGAATTGCTTTCCAACTCAATTCAAATATTATCTCTGTTTCCAAAATTCTCTCACATGATGAGTAAAAAGTCATAATTCTATACTGGTCCAAATGAAGTGGAATAGTATGGATGTATAAAAAAAAAAAAATAGAGTAGGGTTATTTTTTGGAAAAATATCTTGTAAGGAGCAAATATGTGGGCAATATGGCCAGTTATAAGTTTCAGGTATGTTCACATGCAGATTTATATTAGTGCTAGACGGCATCTACCAATGGGCTTCACTCTTTGCAAAGAGTGGAGGCAGAGGAACACTTCAGTGTCAGCTTCTCTAGTTTTTTGTTCTTCACATTTAAAAATTGGTCTTGCTACTTATATCCTCCAATTAAAGATAGGATTTACAATCTAAGAAAAAGAGATAAGAGAAAAAAAAGTGAAATAATACATGATATAAGTCTAAATGTCTAAACTCATAAACCCTTCTAGATAAAAATGTGTATAAGGATAGTTAGCTCATGATAGTTAACATGTCTTTGTCTTATATGGCTGACACTATTAATCTCAGCTGGAGAATCTCCCCATAAATTATATTCAGAACACTAAATTACATTCCTCTGACTATTAGGAGAAGAAGCTTTTACCTGTTTATTCAGTATACATTTTGAAAGACATATTTGGTACAGGCTACACATGCAAGCATAGATATTTTATTAGGTCACATCAAAAGCAAACTAAATTAGGAATCCCTGGGTATCAAACAACATTTAGCTCTGCCCATATCTTTACAGAAGAGAACACATCTGTGGTGGATTGCCCTTGAACATGTCTTGACTGGATGCCAGGTGTCCACCAAAGCCACTCTTATCATCTCTACTCCTGTAGGGCCCAAACACCTCATTCAATGAGATTTTAAAAGGGCTTATGAATGTTCATGTAAATTCTGAGTTAGATACACAGCAGAAATACCAAGAAGATATTCTGAAGAGGTCAAAACGACAAAAAGAACTTTATTGTCAACTTCAGAAAATCAGACAATTCTGGCAAAAGTTTAGTGCCACATTCAATTGATGAAAAACACTTCTCAAGACATTAACATGGCCAATTTAACTTAGCAAACAATAAGGCCATTCAAATATAAGTTAAAAATTACAAGAGGGAATTAGAAGAAGAAGAAAGAGAAGGAAAGAAAGACAGACAGAAAAGATATGGAAAAGTGCACATAGAGCTACTAACTCCTGGATTCCAGCACAGTTCACTTAGAGATTCCAAGACGACAAAGGCTGAAGACATCTAATTGCCTTGTGTTCGGCCTTAAATAAACCTTGACTTTCCTGGGCCCTTCCTTCAGGTGAGGTTTCTGGTCATTTGACCACTCAGGATCTGGACTAGGGCTCCAGGGGTGGGGTGTGGAGAATTGCCTCTGGTGTGCCAAGGATTGGCAGCTGCTGTGGGGCTAGGGAGGGGGATGGGGGATGCACCAGAGCACAGCCCCACACACATGCATCCCAAAATGTCTCGAAACATCTTTACAGTCTCTCACAGCTCCTCATCTGGGAGGGGAGAGAAAAGATGAAAGATGAGTTAAGATAAGAACAGGGAAAGATCACTCATCAATTATTATGGACAAAAAGACTTGACTAAGGAGAAATTACTTTAGTTTTTTATCAATCAAATCAGAACCGATAAAGAGAAATAAAACAAAATCTGAAAAGTCCCTTCTCCACACACCTCCAAGCTTCTCAGGCTCAACTTCACAATTTTTTTTTCCTCCTTCCCTGCAGTAGTGCAGGGAGATGAGAAATGGGGGCTGTATCAGTTCACCACAAATTGTCTCTACCACTCCTTCCTCCACCAGGCAGGGACTCCTCACACACTTCCCTTCCAGCATGGGGTCCTTCCCACAGAATGTAAATCTTCATTAACTTCTCCATCATGGGTACCCCATGGGCTCACAAGTCCTGCCAGCAAACCTGCTACAGCACAAACTCCTCCCTCCACAGTGCCACAGATCCCTCCCAGGAGCCTCCTCCAGCATGTGATTCCCACAAAGTCACAGTCTCCTACCAGGTGCATCCACCTGCTGCAGCATGGGGACATCTATAGGCTGCAGGTGGGTCTCTACTCCTCCATAGACCTCCATGGGCTGCAGACCACAGCCTGTCTCATCATGATCTGCACTACAGGATGCAGGGGAATATCTGTTTCAGTGCCTGAAGCACCTCTCCCTACTCTTTCTCTGCTGGTCTTTGTGTCTGCAGGACTGCTGCTGTCACATGTTCTCACTCCTCTTTTTACTAGTTAAAATAGGCATTTGACAGCAATTGTTCCCCTTAAACTTGTTATCCCAGAGGTGCTGCAACCATGTCTGATGGACTCAGTCTTGACCAGGGGCAAGCCTGGCTTGGAGTCATATGGCACTGAATCTTTTGGACATGGATGAAGCTTCCAGCAGCTTCTCACACAAACCACCCATGTAGCCTCCCCATTGCCAAAATCTTGCAACGCAAATTCAATGCACGAGGGAAGTATTCAGATTTAGGCTGCAACACAGAAGCTTTCTTTTGTTAGAAACCTGCTTTTCCCTTCACATTTGCTCAAAGCAGTCTCCAGTTCTCTGAATGAGACTTTTGCACGATTAGTGGAAAAAGCTGATGCAGCTTCTTTTAAGTGAACCTTTACGGGAAAAGAGGATAGTAGAGGTCAAACCAAACCACGAACTTATGGCAGCTAGATGTTTGCTTATTTACATACCTATAACTTCTTAAGCAAACAGGTTGATACTCCATTATTGTATTATATGACTGAAAACAAGCTGAATATTTAGTTGAATAATGTAGTATCCCAGCTCCAGGAATACTTCACGTTACCACCTGAGACTCATTCTTCATGCAAAGAGTGTGCAGTGCTGAAGAAGAAATAAAGTTAACAAATGCAGTTAGTATCTCTTCTTGCTCAGAAGATGCCCCTAAGGCAATTGCTGGTCCTTTTATACTTGACAGGGATTTTGCTATTGACTTCAACGAGCCCCATGTTTACATGTAATTTAGCCAGCTTTATTATTTATATTACCCTGAAGGCACCATTGACATTTTTGAAAGTTCTGTGCATTAATTTAATTTATATACCTATAGCAATTGTTTACAGAATAAAACAATAAAGAGAAAACCAGCCCACGAACCTAGTTTACTTTGTCCTTCTAAAAGCAGTCTTCTGCTACACTAAAATTTTGGTTAAATTACTAGTACAGTATATTGCACTTGACAATAGTGAGACTTTCCATGCTTTCAAAACAGTGACTGTTTAAACACTGAATTTTTGTACTTAAAAGGAAACTTGATGGTAGGTGTTAATTTGTTTCCCTTAAAACTACTTATGTGAAGTAAACAGCTGCAAACTGTTAATGAGATATTTGCTGACGACCTTCTTGCACTTCTCTAGATTTTCAGAATTTACTTTTTTTTTTTTTTTTGATTGACACCTTCACTACAACCTTCTTTCAGAGAGCTGTAGGGACATGAGGTCTCCCCTGACACTCCTTTTACTCCGGGCTAAAAAACTCCAGTTCCCCTCAGCTAATCTTCATAGGTCTTAGTCTTCATACCCTTCACCTACCTTGCCATTCTTGTCTGGACATTTTCTGGCACATCAATGTGTTTCTTGTAGTAAGTGACCCAAAACTCAGCACTGAACAAGGTTTCGCCTCAGCAGTGCCAAGTTCAAAGAGACAATCACTCCCTGATCTTACTGGCCACACTGTTGCTGATACAGGTCAGGATGCCCTGGGTCTTCTTGTCCACCTGGGCACCTGGGCTCATGTTCAGCTGCTGTCAACAAGCACCCCCAGGTCATTTCCTAACGGGCAGCTTTCCAGTCACACTCTTCTCCCAGTCTGCAATGTTGTGGGGGGGCTCTTGTGACCCAGTTGCAAGAAACTCACTTCATCTTGTTGAACCTCATGGAACTGGCCATCAATGCAGCCTATCTAGATCCCTTTAAAGAACCTTCCTAACCCCCAACAGATCAACATTCTCACCCAAATTGGTGTCATCTGCAAAGTTACCAATCCCCTAGTCCAGATCATCGATAAAGACATTAAACAGGACTGGGGAGCACTACTTGTGACCAGCCACCAGGGGGGCCTGGCCATCCAGCCAGTCTTCTACCCAGTCAAGAGAACACACTTCCAAGCTGTGACAAACCAGTTTCTCCGGCAGAATGCTGTGGGAAACGGTATCAAAGGCTTTACTAAAGACAACAGGCACAGACTTTCCCACATCCATTAAGTGGGTTCCCTTGTCATAAAAAGAGATCAAGCTGGTCAGGCAAGACCTGCATTTTCTAAACCTGTGTTGGGCAGGCTGGATCCCCTGGTGGTCCAGCATGTGCTGTGTGATCGCACGGAGGATGATCTATTCCATAACCTTTGCCAGCACTGAGGCTAGGCTGACAGGTCTGTTCCCTGGATATTCCTTCCAACACTATTTGTGTGTGTGCATCACATTGGCCAACCTGCAGTTATCTGGGTCCTCCCCAACTATCCAGGATGGCTGATAAATGGGCTTGTCTAAGCGGTGTAGAAGGGTGTTAAATAGTCCCTTTGAGTTTTTGATAATAGGGCATAAGTTGACAGCCTCAGGAATACTTCCAAGCTAGACAAAACATCATCCTCATTATTTCTGAGCTACACATGCAGGTCCTCATAGCAATTATGCAAGGGCCCCTGGGAAGGTGGGATAGTCACAAGAGGAGATGCACCTGCTCCAACAGGTGGAAACTTTGTCAATGACTCCTATCCCTTAAGCCAGTCCCTGTCCCAGGGAAGCAAGTATGCAATTCCAGTAGTCTCTACTGAACTCCCATCATTTGCATGTTGATGTTTATTTATGATTGTACAATATCCTTATGGATGTTGTAAGGTACCCATGAAGATCATTGAATTGAATCCCTGACTCCATGCTGAGCAATCTAAAATTACATTACATATCTAAGAGCATTGCTTATTTGCATATTGAATATCCACAAAATTGGGGCAATAATAATTTCTTTGGGGGAACTTGTTCCACTGCTGGATACTCTTACTCTTAGGTAAGAACTTAGTAATTGCTTTGAGCCATTTCTTCATGTCCTATCACTGACCCCAGAGATAAATGGTCAGCACACCCCTACCAAATTGTGTTAATCAACAGTAAGGTTAGTTTATGTTTTGCATTAAATTATTGAAAATACACAATCAATAGAAAGTTCCTTAGTCATCCATGAAGTAATTTTAAATCCAGGAAAAAACCCAGCAAACAAATAAGGAGAGGTGTTTCTGAAAATTTACACCACTGTAGCTGAATGCAGAAAAAGTCAAGGTGGGGATTTAAAATTGAAGGGAAGAGGAGGTATCATTATTTATCTTGGGAAGACATGGATCAACAAAATAAAAAAAATAACCTTCTGCCTCTGGAGACCTGGTTTAAAAACGCATAATATATAAAAAATTGCGTTCTCTGGCTTGTCCATTTAGCTAGCATTTGCACTGTTAAATGCAAAACAAAACAAAACAAAGAAACAGCAACAACAATAAAAGACATAATTACTTAACATAGGAAGAAGACTGTCAGGACTAAGAGAGTTATCAATAGGGTAGCAGAACAGGAAGAATATGGCAGGGCAACATTGAAGTATATTGGCACCTGTCTGCAGTGTGTTGAGCTCTAATTAGTGCTATTAGTTTCTCATTTTTAGGAGTCAGATATCCATTGTGTGTAGTACACAATCGTGTACTACAAAGCCTGTAAAGCTGTTGCACAGGTATAGGAGATGACCTCTGGTGACCCCTGCTGAGAATGGCCAGTGGCCAGCAGGGACAGTGGGCAGACATCTGGCTGCTTGCCTGTGAAACAAAAGCTGCTGTGTTGGATTACTATGGCTGTTCACTTTAGGTGAGATTGCCGTGGCACCACCTTGAAGTTAGAAAGACAGAGATCTTCTGATGATGGCTCCTGGGCGGCCTTTGTGACCTCTACAAGCTTAGGGTCTCTGTAACCTCTACAAGCTTAGGGTACTACCAGTGGATGCAGTAGAAATGTCCACTGTTATGCAAAGAGACTAGGTTAAAATTCTTTTGCATTGGATTCTTCAGACCACAAATTATGGTAAAGAGAATTATAACTAAAGATACAATAAAAAAGAGAACAATGAGAAAGAAACAATTTTTAAAGATTTGATGAGGCAATTTGCCTCATCTTAAAATTTCATTACAGAAACTTCGTAATGGACAGCATTTTGTTTTTTTACATTCTAGCATTAGAAATGACAATGAAAGTGAAGGAAAGCTTTTGTTATATTTTCACCATATGACCATTCTCATTTGGTCCAAAGTAAAACTAGGATCTGTTTAAATTTTCTTGCCTTCAAACAAAAGGTCGGGGTGTGGAAGCATCTATTGCTATGGCAAACTGCAGGTCAGGGGAAAGTACTTGAGTAGTAATTAACTTGTGTATTATAATATGAAAATGGGTATAGCAGGGCATCTCCAAAATGACACGTGGTGAACTTCTCTGACCTGGAACTTTATAGCAATAACTGGTTCAAGAAAATACTCGTCTTGCAGGGAAGCTAGAAATTCTAATTGGAATAAGATATGTTGTTTCAGGTGAATGGACTGCATGTACAGAATAAGTAGGCAAACTCAGCTGACCTGAAGATTGAAAACAATTCAGTTGCCCTATAGCTGTCCAGTATACCACATAACCAATGAGTGGTAAGGTTTTTTGTTTGTTGTGGGGGGGTGAGGTTGGGGTTTTTTTTGTTTTGCCTTTTTTTTTTCCAGTTTTAATCTTTTTGTGCACAGGAGAGAGGATCATGTGGGGAAGTGAAGGTTTCAATAACAGAATTTTATTTTCATTTCTACAGAATATGTCTCCAAATGGTTTGATGCTCTCCTCGAGGCACTGCATCTGGATCCACTAGGAATTCCACAAATAAGTGTTTCTTTGACACAATGCCTTTTCTTCCCAGCTGTCTTCCATTTCTGGACCCACTAGAAATTCCACAGTGGGTGTTTCTTCTCTGACATAATCTCCTCTTCCAGCTGTCTCACTCATTTTCATCCTCTTGCCATAAGATTTGAGATGGAAAAGACATTGGTAGAAAAAATCAGACTGTAAAAACTTCTGAATAGGCTCACCTCAGAAACGTGCAAAGAAATAATTTCCAGCTAACATTAGTCAATAACTATAACTTTCCATATATTTTCAAGATACAATAACCACAAGAAAAAATTCCTCAACAGACACTTAAAGGCAATTACCTATACAAGAAATACCAAAAAGTACTCCTACAGCAATCATGCTAAGTCTATTAAATCAAAAGACAAAACTGGAATAATTCTAAAGCTTATGCTTAAAAGAAAAAAGCTAGTCGTTAAACCAAGAGTGAAACCTGTGTAAGGCAAGAGGCACATTTGGGATAGCTTTTATTTTGTGAGATTTGATACAGCTATGACAAAAGCATGATGACATGGATTTAGTAGTTATTTACTGCACATATTTTTTGTCAAATTTGTGTTATCATATTGCCATATGATAGTGCCCTGTTCTGTGCTTTTTGTGGGGAAATGAGTCTTGCTGTCAGTGGTGTACACATGCTATGAACCATTTTCTAACCAAAATCACAGATTTTGAGACTCATCACCTGTCCCTTAAAACATTGCTAATTGTTGTAATTAATAGTTTGCATTTCAGCATGAATCATTCAAAGTACTCATAATTTGAAATCCTATGTTCTTGCTCTGACAAGAGTATTTTCCACTTACTCTAATGGTGTATTTTCTTGCATAGTCTGTCAGACAGTGCTTACTGGTTGAGGCAACTGCATTTGCAAAGTGCAAGTGGAGCTCTGCACAAGCAAGGATTGACCTACATCAGAAAATCTAGCAAAATAATTTGTGGATCTCATTATTTCTTTTTGTCATTATGAGACCTACAAATATAACAGGGTGAACTAAATAGCTCCTTCCTTAAATGACCAGTATAATGATAAAAATGTAGAATTAAATAAGAAAATTAGTTCTATATCTAGCAGTAGTTTAACTATTCCTTTGTCAAATGTAGATAACCTTCTCTACAAAGGTATTTAAAAAGAGACTAATCTTTCTTTTAAGATTAACCAAGGGTAAAGATTCTATTTAAGAATTACACCATAAAGGACAAATGAAATCGTAAGACCTCTGCAAAAACTACAAGAAAAAAATAAAAGATACATTTGAGATTTCAAATCCTAGTAAATATATTCTGGAATATTTTGTCACAATGTCAAGAGTAGAAAACCTTCAAGTTGTGGAAAAATACTTATAAAGATGGAAGCATAGCACCCTTTCTTAAGCTAAAACAAGCCAAGCAATTTCATGAAGGCAATGAGAAAATGAAGGGATAACAGTCATAGATACTTTAAATTGGGCAAGCCTTGACAAATTTATGTTTTCCTCTTTCCAGAAGAAAATAAAATAAAATAAAATGTTCAGCAACGAACAAGCAGCAGCATGCTTTGATCCCATCACTCAGCCTACAGTACAGCTCTTTCCTGTTCATCTCTGCCAGCAAGTCACTAACAACAGCAATCAGACCAAACAAACAGGAGCCAAGAGGAACATCAAGAAAAAGCAGCCTTCCACTTCAGTGACACAGAGATGAATTTTGCAATGTTGTTGATAGCAAATGAGATTAATGTTTTCATTATCGTCACTTTTATTTGATACTGAATTGTTTATAGTATACTGATGGCTTACCCTGTTAGTAAACTCCCTTTGATTTACTTTTGTGAACAAGGAGGCTTATGCTAAACTTGGCAAACAGAAAAATTACAAGATTCATTTCAGTTCTTGATGTTTAACTTTAACAATAAACTTGGTGTTTATTTCTGTCTCAAGTTTTGTCCTTTAAATATTCCTTCTGAGAAAGTATGATGGATCTTAAGACTTAAAGACTTAAGAATTATGCTGCTTATTTTGAGCCTCTATTGATTCTGGGAATAAGGTTCTTGAATTTTTCCAAAAGCCAGTGCACTAAAATAGTGCAGGCTGTATTGAAGGCTTCCACACAGGAGGACATTAGAAACTTTATAACTAAATTATTCTTGGCCCAGGGTCATATTTTTATTTTCATTTTTACTTTATTTTCTTCTTTAATAAGCATAAAGTCATTATTAAGATCAAGGACAACCTTTTGCTTATTTTTCTATTGTTTTTCTTTCAGACACATTGTCTGATAAAGCATGATAGAGGTCTTGCACAAGTTACTCCAGAAATCATTAAAATGCAGCTTCCAATGTTTTCCTTCCTTTACATTATGAATTATGTTTGGTCTTTTAAGATAAAAACACTTTCTTGTCAGACTGCCATGTTTCATAGATCATGCTGATGTTACATTTACTTTGTTTTAGTAATAGAGTGAACTGATAAAAGTCAATGGAAAGAACATAATCAGCTGTCTTGTATCTACAACAATACTCTTAGCATACTAACAATAAAAACAAACAACATTTAATTACAATATAATAGTTCTAGGTATTGCATCTGACCTGTGATCTTTTGCAGGTTACTAATAAAAAGCAATGCTTTTGCATTGAATGCTTTAGGCTGGATTCTTCAGATGATTACACCTGAGTAGGAATAATATGTTGATAAATTATCAGGCTTAATATCAGCTGAGTGCGAGAATATTAAAATAACATTGGTGACTTCATGTTCTTTGGCAGGCACAGTGTCTTCCGATACCAACAGTATACATTTGAGTTACTATCTAATATTGACCTAAAAAGACAGTTGTGAATTGCTCCCTGCTTTAAGCTTTTTTTAGGCATCCATGTAAAATTTAAAATTCATGCCACTAATTTTCTCAATGGTTTTGTAGGGTATGTACAGCTTACTGAATCCTTAAATGTCCTAAATTAAAAGAAACACTTCATTATTTGCTCCACTGTTAAAACTTACTGAGTGTTAAGGTTTGTAAATGTTATTGAAGTCACGTTCAAGGAAGTCGTTCTCATCATTTTCTAAAGCACACAAAGATAAAGGAAAACTAGAATGCAACCAATCAAACATACCTGATAATAATAAATTTGCTTTTGAATATTTATAAGTAGTTTTGGTTTATCTGCCCCCATTAATAGTTTATTTTCTGGTCAGGTGCACTATTGATTGTTCTGCACTGAAACTATTTTTACTTCATTAGCTTTCCAAACTTTCTTGCCTCAGTATTCGTCAGATACAAAAGCTGAGCAAGATTATGTGAGACTTGTTGCTTAGCAACAGTCCTATTCCTAAAACGATAGTGGCTGAGCACTCCATGTCATTTGCTCATGAAAAAGTCAGATATTTGTCCATTTGTGCCACAGTGATTCAAGACTTCTCTCTCTGTTTTCTTCCCCAATTAAAAAGGAAAGTCTAACCAATAATGAACTCACAGTTTACATAATGCATATGCAACTTTCATGTTCTTTATATTTGGTGCATCTGTATTTTTCCATGGGAAAACAAGTGCTTATGTTTCATCTCCCTACAGTGCAGGAAAAAAATATAAAAGTGCTGACAGGTAGCAAAATCAATGGAAGGATGGGAGAAGGGAGAAGAGAAAAGAGGAAGATTTTGGTGGAGAGTAAACTGCAAAACCCTATTCTTTTTTATACTCAGTGATAATTTTACCCTTCAAAGAAGATTTATTGGCCTTTCCAGGATGCCTGGCCCCTTAAGTCCTACAGAATTCAAAAGTGCGGTGGCCTGCAGAAAAAGAAATGCACTCTCTAGCTGAGAAAAGTTAACATTTTTTGTTGGTTTGTTGTTTGTTTTTTTTTAAGAGCCAGCGATTCATTCTTAGTGAATCTTCATCTCTTTACAAAACCAGTCCATTTACATTCCTGCTATTGCCCACAAATAAAAATCCTTCTACTTTAATAAAATTAACATGCCACTTAGAGGGTGAATATATAGACTGTACAGAACAGATGACAGGTCCTACAGGAGAACCATTTGAACAAACACTGAGAGAATATGAACAACAAGAAAACTAAATAGAAACAGAAGAATGACGTGTTTTAACCACACAGCCCGTTGCTCACTCCCATGGGATCAGGGAGATGAAAACTCACAGGCTGAAATAAAGGCAGTTTAATAGGGGAAAAAACCTCTGCATGCACAAGGAAAGCAAACCAAGAATTCAGTTACTATTTCCTATGGGCAGGCAGGTATTCAGCCATCTCAAGGAAATTCAGGATCCATTGCATTTAATGTTTACTTGGGAAGACAAACACCATCACTTGTTCCCTTTTCTCTCTGTCTTCTCCAACTTTATATGCTGAGCATGACATGGTGTCATCATATGGTGTAGGATATTTGCATCAGCTGGGGTTACCTGCCCCAGCTCTAGACCTTCACCAGCTTCTCAAAAATATGAAGCTGGGGAAAGAAGAAGGAGGGGATGGATGTTCAGGTGATGGTGCTTTTCTGCCCAAGTTAACACTAGGCATGATGGAATGTTGCTTTCCTTAGGATGTCCACAGAAAGTGGAAAATTAAATCCTTGTTTTTCTCTGCTTGTATGCAAAACTTTTACTTTTCATATTAAACTGTCTGTATATCAACCCATGGTATTTTACCCTTAGGATTCTCTCACCCATTATGCTGGGCAGAGTGAGAAAGTGTCTTCGGGGGGCTTAGTTGTCAGCTGGGGTTAAACCATGATGGAACTGCAGAGTAAAGTGAAAAGCTTCTGAAAGTTTCTGAAAGGCAGAAGCAGCTTTTCTGCAGATGGACCTCCATCAGAAATTTTCTGGTTTGAAGAGAGGAAATATTTGCTCCAATGTTTCCAGTAGAATCCAGTAGAATTCAGAGTTTGTAAAATTTCTTTCAATTAGTGGTTTGTCTAGTGGATTGATGAGAAGCTTTTTTTATGGGGGATTTGGTTTACTGAGTAAAGGAGGATGGAATTACCGGTGTGACATAGATGTTGCACTTGTGATCATGCTGGGAGATCAGATATTTTAGCTCAGAAGGCACATGAGATATTCTTGATGGTTATTCCACCTCAGATCTTTGCCCTCTGCTATTCACTGAAATGCCAGATGAGAGATGGCTGGAGGCAAGATCTGCTCATCAGCCTCAGTGTTTCTGTAAAAGGTTTAAGGTCACAATAATCTGTTCCTCATGCTGGCTTTTCATGCATATGCCTGAGTGCGCTCCTTGCAGTCACATTATGCACAGCTGTCACAGGCAAGTTGTATATGAAGTGGAAGGAGTTCAATGTTCACTTGAACTCTTCAGTCTTCAAAAGCTGGGCTGTGATTTTTCAGGCAGGGCATTTGACCCAAGAGACCAGAGAATATACAAATTCCCTATGAAATCAGACAGATGTCTTCAAGCCGGGGAGCAATGCAGGTACCAAATACCGAAGACAGAGGCTTGAGTGCTTACTAGATATGCTAAGGCCTTTACGGTCTTCTTGCCTACAAGCAAAGGTATCCTGGTGACATAAGAACAATTTGCTATCATGGTAGTACTTTGCTGGGTGTTCCCCCTTTTCTAGCTGATAGAAATATTTATTAGTCTTCTCAGCAGCTATTTTTTCTTTTTTATTGTATGGGTACAGGAAAGTGAGTTCCTGCCCGACCAACTTGACCTCCTTTTATGACCAGATGTCTTGCCTGGTAGATTAGGGGAAGGCTGTGGATATTGTCTGCCTGAATTCCAATAAAGTCTTTGGCACCATCTCGCAGGGAAAAGCTGTCAGCCCATGGCTTGGACAGGTGCACTCTTTGCTGGGCTAAGAACTGTCTGCGTGGCTGGGGATGGAGAGTGGAAGTGAGTGGTGCTGCACTTAGCTGGTGGATGGTGATTAGTGCTATCCCCCAGAGATCAGCGTTGGGTCCTGTTTAATATCTTTTTTGATGGTCTGGATGAGGGGATTCAGTCTACTATTAGCAAATTGATGGATGACACCAAGCTGGGTGGAGTGTTGATCAAGCTGGGTGGAGGGCAGAAAGGTTCTGCAGAGGGACATGGGCAGGCAATACAGATGTGCTGAGGCAGACCATCAGCAAGATGTTTAACAAGGTAAAGAACCAGGTCCAGCATCTGGATCACACCAAGCCCATACAGTAATAGAGGCTGGGGGCAGAATGACTGGAAAGCTGCCCAGTGGAAAAGGACCTGAGGTTGCTGGTTGACAGCTGGCTGAGAGTGTGCCCAGGTGGCCAAGAAGGCCAATGGCAGCTTTCCCTTCATCAGTCCTCTAGCCAGTAGGTCTAGGGAAGTGAACATCCGCCTATAGTAACCACTGGTGAGACCACACCTGAGTTCAGTTCTGGGCCCCCAACTTTGAAAAGGACATGAAGACAGGTGGAGTATCTCCAGTGAAGGGCAACAAGTGAAAGGTCCAGAAAAAATGTCTTATGAGGGAGCTATGGTTCTTTAGTCTCAAGGAAAGGAAACTCAAAGGGGATCCTCGTCTCTCTCTACAGCTGTGACCCTGAGCATGATGCTCTATCAGTTTAACACCAAGGTTGCACATTCAATCCACAAGTGGACCATTCACTTGAAAGTTGGACACGCTGAGTTGGACCTGTTGAGTTGGACCTTTTCCAGATAACAATATTATGTGACTTACCTGAAAGGAGGTTGTAGTGAGGTGGGGACTGGTCATTCACTGTGCTTGCAGTAAGAGGACTAGAGGAAATGGCCTTAAGCTAAGACAGGAGAGATTCAGATTAGATATTAGAAAACCATTTTTTCTGTCAAGGTAGTCAGTCATTGGAGAAGGTTACCCAGGGAGGTGGTGAAGTCTCCATCCCTGGAGGTGTTTAAGAGACATCTGAATCTGGCACTAAGCAATGTGGTTGAGTGGTTTAGGGGTTACAGTGGCAGTGGTGCATGGAAAGTTGGACTGGATGCTCTCAAAGGTCTTTAACAATCTTGCTGGTTCTGTGATTTTATGATTCTTACAGAAAAGCTGTTCTCTCTTCTACATCTGTGCCTTCATACAGAGCCTAGTTTGTACTCCTCATTATCAAAATAAAGAATATAGCTGTGTGATGCAGTTATAACTGTGATAATTGTGTGAATATAGATGTGTGATACATCTTTTAGAGTCTAATGTAGCCCCAGAATTATCTATTTAGAAAAGGTAACAGGAAAAAAAAAAAAGCCTTTAAAAATGTCTTCCACCTTTCTAAAAGACAGAAATATGTACATTTCATGGTTTGGTCTCCCAGTATATTACAGTCAGTCCAAGCTGAGTACACGTTTCCAGAATACATTAGCTGTTGTAGCACACACCAGGAAAGAGGATTTATTAAGTGATGTGATGATGCCTGTATGCTGTGTTAAACAAAGGATGTCACTCTAATATTAAAGTCACTGCTTGTATTCTGACAGAATTTATAATGTACAAAGTGAAAAAAAGAATACATAATTTTACAAATGCTTTTTAGCTGCACGGATGAGCAGCTGAAAAATACAAAGCAGTTTGTAATTCAAAGGCAGTAGGAGAAAAATCTATCCCTTTACTTGTCCATCTCTTCCTCTTGTTGTGCTCTATATTTCATTTTCTTGTTATTATTACCATGGCCTTTCCTACAGAGCTTTCATGAGTATTTACTTAATTTTGGCTATCTGCACTCACAACTTGTATTTAGTCAGTCTCTTGTTCCTAAAATTAACATTGTCTGCTATATTTTAAATGAGGTTGTAGATTTACAATATAACTGACAGTATCATTAACAGTTAAGATCACACCACCTCCCTTCTTCCACTGACCTCTTCCTCACTGTTGCCTTTCTTTCAACATTATTACCATATCATTCAGTTGAAGCAGTTAATCATTCAGCTGTACCAATAAGTTGCATACCATCTTGCACAAAAAAAAAAAAAAAA
>WBNO01008947.1:20047-31798 GCA_013400575.1 Peucedramus taeniatus
AAAAGGGAGGGTTTTTTTTCCAGTGGGTAAAGAATTGGAAGCAAACAGAGAAATCAGGGTTTCTGCTGTCTGTGTATTGCTCCCCGAGTCTGCAGTTGGTTTATGTGCATGATGTAAATGGGTTTAAGAAGCCACAGATCATCCCACTCTGTTACTTCTCCAGAGTCAGTGCATATTGAATTGAGTATTGAATAAACTTATCATGACACTGCTGAAACTCTTGTGTGAGAACAGAACATAAATTAGTGCAGTGGTCAAATAAGTTAGAAGGGAGAAGCAAGGACAGACCATACTTGCTGTCAAAAGGTTATTTGCAAAACAGCACTTGAAGAACTAAACTTTCTAATTTTGAAGTCAGTATAAGTCTGGCAGAAATGGTAAGGTATCCAGTCCACTGGGTAGAAATTCTCCTGCATTCAAAATAATTGAAAATTAAGAAAATAGGCTTCACCTGAAGCTGCAGCTTTTGAACCAAAGTCCATGTATACTAAAATCATAAACTTTTTTCCTATGAAACTTTTGCTATTGCCCTGTAACAGTAATGTTTTTGTCTTCTGGATGGCAAAAGGACTTGGAGGGGAAAAAGTGACTCCACACTATGAGTATGCAGGTTTTACTCCTCCTTCCCAACACTTACTGCTAGATTGCAAGAACAAGATTCGATAATTACAGCAAATAAGGCACCCACTCTGACTTTAGACACTTATAAAACTAACAAGAACACTACTTTTGCCAAAAGCTTCCAAAACTCTTTGGCTGATCTTGCTCCCGCATATGAAACCATGGAAAATTATGGCGTTGATTTTGAAATGGTGCTTTCTGCCTCTCTGTTTCTCCCCTTTATCCATTTATACCTGTGAAAATAAAGCTGAACAAGGTGTACTTGGTGTAAAAAAAGGAGGTGACCATGTTGATAATATACTTGAGAATTTCTGTTCAGCCTTAATAATTTAATTTATTTTCATTTTAAATAAATTATTTTGGTCTTGGTGGTATCATGTTAGTATCACTGCAATCACTATTTCTTAACACATTTTATACAGCTTCCAGTAGACTTCAGGAAATATCTTGTTAGTTTACTCTTGTTTTGTCAAAATTTTATTTAGCTATTTAAAGTTCCATCTATTTTTTTATTTTAAATTATTTTTTCTTTCTTCAGACTTGTTTTACTAGAAGTTTTGCTTTATTTTTTCCTTTACAATATTTTCCTTCACCTTTTATAATGATAATTTTAGCTTCATACTTTCAAGGTTATTTGATTCATTGTTTTCCTGAGAGTATTTTTGCATGGTTCATTTATCAGGATATCTTCCATATACATTCTTTTCTTTTAATATCCCCTGTCAGTTCTTGTTCTGTTAACATTTCTCTCTTTCTTATCAGTCAAAATGCTAATATTTTCCCCACTGGGATGGTTCTGCTGGTATCTAATTAAACCATGTATCACACTTATTGCAGAAATACAAATAGTTGCCCATTAACTCTCTTTTTAGAGTGTTTTGTAGGAAACATATACCCTTCCCCTTCCCCTTCTCCTTCCCTTCGCTTCCCTTAATCCACACCCCTCTTCCTAGCATGGCTCTTTGTAAGCAAAATTTATCATTTGCTGAAAGGTGCCATCCTTCTCTTTCTCCCAGGCTGCCTATTGAACCAGTATTTGGGTTTTCTGGAGAAAAGCAGATTCCACCTTGAATTCTGGCTCAGAGCTCTGTGTTCTGGGAGCACAAAAGTATTGCATATATTGATATATCAATATGATATATCAAAAAATGCTGTTCACTAGAGCAAGGCAGACAGAAAACACAATTCTACACTTCTGCTGTTGTGTTTCCTGCACTTGAACATCACAATAGCCCCACCTGCAGTTTTCATTATGTTCTTTGCCTTTCTGTAATCGCTGGACCAAAAACTGACTAAAGCAACTTGCCAAGGCCTTATGAGATTGGACCCTGGTTTGAAATATCCTTTTGAAGACTCTCGTTGACAGTCAATTTGTTGATCATGTTGAATACTCTGCCTTTCCACTACCATGTGCCTGAGGAAGGTAGACTCCAAGAAGCAACGAGTCTGACTTCTGCGATGAGCTTTGGAAAACATGCTGCTAATCGCCACGGTTGTGAGTCAGTTCAACTGATAGATCTAGGAGCCAAAGCACCATCTCTGAAGTTCACCATGATTTACACGGGAGCCCTCTGGCTTTCTGACTGAGTCACCATGCCAACCATACGTAACATTTCTTACTAAATGGGTAATATGGTCTATTGGCTTTTCATCCTTCAGTGCATGTGTCTGTAAATGGTTTACAATGCATTAATTTGTTTGCCATAGAATACAGTTCTCTTCCTCCTATTGCTCAGACTATGCACATATACAGGAATTAGATGTGTGTATAGCAATCATACTGTAGAACAATGTCACTTCTACACTGTAACTCTTCATGTGATTTTCTATGATATTTTTTGTGGTATTACCAATACATACTCATTTAGTTAAATCATGTATTTTAACTGTATAAATTTTACTTAAACCTGGTCATGTTTTGTTTTCAGAATGTACACCATATGGCACTCAGGTGTATTATTTAAGGTTCTCAAGACTTGAACTGTTTCTATAACACAAAATACCAGGAGAGTGTCAAATTATAAGAAAGGGAAGTATTAGTATGGAAAAGATGGGTGTCCGTATCAAACAAAAGGCGAAACCAGTCTTCACGAACACCTCCAAGGTGCTTAATAAAAAAGTGTTTAAGAAAAAGAAGGACCAGCAGTACCTGTGGGTGAGTTCAAAGATTACTTGCACAAACTCAATCCATACAGTTCTGTGGGACCTTGGCAGGGGACCTGAGCCATCTGGGTATATTCTTGTAAGGACACTGTCAAATATCTTTGAACGTCCATGGAGATCAGGGTAGATAATTAACAGTTTGAGAAAGACAAATTTTTGAAACTTCATGCCTAGTTTCAAAAACTGTGGTGCAAGAAATGGCCAACCAGTCAGTTTGATCCCTGAAATAAGGAAGTGGATCCCCTTGAGGAGTATCTCTGGGCATATATGGGAGAAGCAGGTGATGGGAACAGTCACTGTGGCTTGAACAGAAACTGATGCCCAACCTCGCTGCTTTCAGTAATAAAATGGCTATATTTATGGATAAAGAGGGAACAGGAGATGTTAACAGAGCTTTTAACAATCTCCTAAAATGTCCTTGAGGCCAAGTTGGAAACTCAGTTGTCTGGATGGCTTTCCTATTAGGTGGTTGGGCATTTAGGCTCAAAGATGGTGAGAACCATGTTGTGTCTGCTTGTGGGCTGGTATCTCATGGGGTCTCACAGGACATCTCCTGGGGCCTGTCCTTCTTATGATCTCTATCTCCTACCTGGGGAGGTCATAAAGTGCACTCTATCAGCTGATGACCACACATTTTCAAGTCTTTCTCTGATCAAGAATTGAAGAAAATCAGTTTATTTATTTACTTATTTTTACAAAATATATTTAAACTGCTACAAGCAACCTTTTCCTGTTAACTGTGCTCCAGACAGTCTCTAAGAAAATCAGTGTCATGAGTCTTAAAAATAAATTAGAAAAACCTTTTAGGTGACAAGGAGTCCTTTACCTACCTCCTTTTTATTTCAATGTTCCTTTTTTGGTGGAGTCTGACCTATCTTTTTCACCTTTCTCTTGTTTCCTTTAGATGCAATATTCTATGCTTTAGAGTGACATGTCAAGTGCAGTGATGTTTACGTTACTTAAAGACTTTTTAAAGCTAGTTTAATTTTTTTTATGGATACTGTTTTCAAAATTTTTACCTAGATAAAAAGTAAAGATTTTCCTTATTTTTTTATTAAAATGTTATTTCAGTGGAAAATTTAGTAACAAAGAAAGATGCCTTATCTACTACAAAGATGTATTTATCCACATGCCTATTCAAGAGTAATGTTAAGGGAAAATTTAAGCAGTCAAAAATTTATTCTCTTGGAGAAAATTCATAGTTCTACACAAACTACCATGGTTTTGAACAGTATTATGCTAAAAATTCTTCGTTTAATTGTTTTCAAATTAAGTAGATATGAAATCAAAGCTGGAAGTCATTCTCTGTGTGTAAAAAAGGATGTGGTTTATGCATGAATGCAGTTAAAATGCATGAGTGTTAGGCCCTCAGAGTAATAGAACAATCTTAGCAATAGAATGCTAATAAATTCTAATAAATTTTTCCAAGTCTCCCTCATATTCATTTAGGATCCGTCCTGGTACCTTGTACATGTACCTGGCACCTCTTCCATGCTACTTGGCGTTATCTTAATTCTACGAGTGGAGGTAACTAATTAGTTCATTGTTGGATTTACCCTCTTTCTGTCCATGGCCGTAAGGCAGTCATCCAAATAATTAGTTTCTTTGACCTCTTAAATTAGATTTGGCAGCATTTTTCCATCTTTATTGACCGTCTTCTTCACCTTAGCCTAAAACAAAACTAGAGACAGAAAATTTAAATTAAGATAATATTTATTTGAAAAGTACCATGTCTAATGCAGATCTGTCTAATGCAGATATTGTAGTGCCTAACCCTTGCCTTCCAGAGATCCCAAGAATACTTTATACCCATGTTCTAAATAATTTATTCACAGCCCAGATTTCATAAATACTTTAAGTATAGCACTTTTCACTTTTATTTTGAATTATCAACATTCAGATACAAATAATGTCTTCTAGATAGAGCCTTATGTTGTGATCTGATTACTGAGAGATGTGTCTGCATGAATTAAGATGAGAGATATATACGGTGCCATATGCTGAAGTCAATAATACAGATTTTATTCAACAGTAAATGTGAGGTAGAGAGATAGAAAGAAATAGAAAAGAGGAGGTGGGGAGGGGAATAGAGAGATACCAAGTCAGCACCTGTGGATCCAGTGACTTCTCACTGACCCTTTTTCACCCTGGACATCTCAGCTGGGGGGTCCTGGAGTCGTTCTTCTGAGGGTACCACCTTCATACAGGTCAGATTCCAGGTATCCATGGAGGTGGGTGCTCCCATGATGTAGATGTTCCCATAACTTGGAGTGGCAAGTGTTTGAGCAGTTGTTTCTTTTCACACAGTTTGCCACAGTGGGAATTTTTTGTCCGGATACATTGACTGGGATGTGCTAACCAGATCTCACATTTGTCAGCAAGTTCATTGCAACATTTCCTTTAAAAAGGATCTTAAACTTTTCTTGACCTCAGATCTTCAAAAGAAATTGATCAATCTTGCTGAGATAAGACCATCTATTGGCAGGATCCATAGACCTTGTCTCATTTATGAGGAAGAGAAAAAAAGAATTTATTAGAAACAAATCTCTTGATATCATAATGGATCCATGGTTTTCTATATATGTGATACTCAAATGTCCAATAACCGACATTTATTTCTTAATTTTTTAAAAATGGAAAGTTTTATACTGGATATTAATAATTTAGCACAAGAACCCAGGGGAGGAAGTTTTTCAAAGGTGAGTGAGGACCAACATCAAAAGCCTTGTATTCTTTTGCGCAAACAATGATACAGTCACTTGATCTGTTACACTGCAGACACATAGCCACCCTGCAAGGGAAGGGATGTTCAAAACCAAAGGTGTTACAGCTACAGTAGAAATCCTTTCCATAAAATATAAAACTCTAGATAATTTGCACATAGCTGTAAGATTTTCATAAAGGAGATTTACAGGTAAAGGAATTTTAAACGAAGGAACAAAATAGTTGAAGCTGAACCTTCAGAACCAATTTGATGTGCCTGTAAGCAAGGATGTTTTGCTTAGTTCTAAGGCCAAAAGAAAGCAATGTTATTTAAATCAAGCACTGACTAGAAAGTGCTGTGGCTCTTATGCCATTAAAATATAGCTATAGGTCAAGTCTCCCTGGTAAGACAATAATCTTTTTCACTGGGCAGTTTTGATTCATAAATTGCTCTTTGCCTTTAATCTAATAAGTAGAGAAGAAAGCAATTTTCTTTCTTGCAAGAAAAACGATTACCACACTATCTCTTTTGTGAGATACAACAGAGTAGCAATGAGCTGTTTCATCATAAAATTTCCAACTCCTAAATATTAGTAAATTCAAAATAAACTTCACTATTTATTCATTGTTTCACCAACTCTTTTTCTGAGGTCTTTGTTTGCTGGGCCTCAATCTTACCTCAACTCAATCTCTCGCAGTATTGGATGGACACTAAATTTCCCTGTGTGTCAATCAATTGTGGATCAATTGTGGTGGAGAGATCTTATAAACTAAAAGCAAGAAAACCCTTGGGTTAAGATAAAGACAGCGTGATTGTAAGAAAGCATCACCACCACAACAACAAAACCAAAATAACCAATCAAACAAAAAAAAAAAAACACCAAACCAAACCAAACCAAAAAAAATCCCACATTTAAAAACAAAACCAAGGGGAGGGGGGAAGTAGAGAAAAAAAGCCCTTTAATTTCTCACTACTCGCTAACTGGTGCCTATCAGTAACAGTCCTGACATACTTGTTTTTCCCCAAGTTTTTATGACTGAATATGATACCATAATGTATGGCATATCCCTTTGGATAGTTGGGGTCAGCTGCCCTTCCCAATTTATGCCCTAGCTTGCTCAGTGGTGAGATGAGGTGAGAAGCAGAAAAGGCCTTAGCCCTGTTCAGCTTACAACATTGTTGCGGTATCAAGACTGTTTTCAAAACAAATCCAAAAGACAGCCCCATAAGAGGGCTACAAGAAATATTAATTTTATCCCAGAAAAATCTGTATGGAATTTTGAAAAATCCCACCTGCCAAAATCAAGTATAACAGTATCACAAGTCTTAGTCATTTGCTTATTTATCTCTCTTACAAAGGGTATGATCAGATGACTGCAATTTTACCTTTTCCCACTTCTGTCCCTACAGGAAGTATGACCTCCTCCTCTAGAACCCTTGTGTAAGGAACCAATTTAATTTTTGTGGAAGAGGTTTTACATCAACTTCTGTGAGCCAGAGAGAAGTTTGATAAGAGGATCCATATTTACCCCTGACAGAATTTTCTACCGAGGTCGTTGACATAGAAACCAAGGATAAATAAGAGAAACCTGCAACCATCTGTTCCAACAAGCACTTTATTAGTCTTTCCTGACCAATGAGTAAAGTATAAACTTATGAGTCTTGTAAGAATGTATAAAAAGCATGCAGGCATAAATAAAAACGGGTTTGAAGCCTTCTGAAAATTGAGTGTTGCCTTGTATTGTGACCACCTCAACTACAACAAATTTTGATTTTTGTCTCAACATTGTTTGACCAGAGGTATGTGGGGGATGGGCCGCACAGATGCCATATGCAGGAGGCAGCTAGGAGAAGATGGAGAGAAGCTCTATCTCCGGGGTCACTTTGCCTAACAATCATTTCACGTCTCACATGGCCTATTGGCAGTCAGTATCCGTGAGGAGAAGGAGACCACCAAGGACACTGTGCCCTCTAGAAAAGTTCTCCAATTGGGTGGCAAAAAGTCTCCACCAATGGACTGCAGTCAAAAGCTTGACTGGCCAATGGTCTATGGCCAGTGAGCAGGCTTTGGGAGGAGCCAGGGGATATAAAAGTAACTGTGGCAGAAACTGTGGATCTGGACGCTTGAAGGGACACTTGGCTGGATGCTCTGCCTTTGGCTTGGCTTGCTGACTTCACTTCACTGACTGACTACCTGAGACTACCTCTGAGCCTCATCCTGCCCTGCCACTTCTTCTCCCTCACCTGCTCCAGCCTTGGCTTCTCCTCCCTGCAGTCCTGTCTGATGCCCTGCCTGCTTTGTCCCTGCCTGCCTCTCTCCTGTCTGAGCCACTGCTGTCAACCCTGCTTTGACATCCTGCTGCTGCAATCTCTGCCACAACCCTGTGCAGGGCTCTGCGCCTCCTGCCCAAGCGCCCGCTTGCTCACCGCATGTCCGGCCGCCCATCTCCATGGGAGCTCTGCCTGTGGAGCTGCACCTCTCCAGGAGCTGCACAGGCTCCTTGGCAGGCAGCAAGCACACTTCTCCACTACATGGACATGGACAGCACACCCTGACCTTCTGGTGGTAACTCCCACTTTTTCTCTCTCTTCTCTCTCCCACCCTCTATTCTTTTTCCTTTTCCTTCCTTCTTTTCTTCCTTTTCTAGTCTTCTTAGTACGGCAACACGCTTTTGGTTACCAGTTAATGGTTCTCAGATCTAATATTTGCCTTGTTTGACTTAATTCTGTCCTAGAATGTCTGTTTAAAAGAACTATGTGCAGTGTCCCCACACGACACCTTTCTCCAGGTACTGCTTCAGGATCAGTGTGAACGGATTTGACAGTAATCAGAACTCAGGATTGGCAGAATCTGGCTTCTGTAAAATCAGAATGCTGAAATATTTGTGGGTAACATACCAAAAGTGTCTCATACATAGAGAAAGACTGTACCTCTTATACATAGGCTTATTTTAATTTATGTCACTTATTTTCATTTATGCTAGAAAGATTATTTTCCTTTTCATCCTCATCCTCTCAAATTCTCTTTCTTTTCCAGATTTTCAGGCTCACCTTCTGAAATGATACCTTTACCAATTTTCCAATCTCAATATCTTTTTTTACCTTCAACTCAGTACATTAATCGATTCAGTATATTAATATGAATATTTTAATAATTATTATATATATATAAAGTTTATAATTATTATTAAATAAATTTAATAATATTTAAAGTAATTAAAAACGACTCAGTATATTAATCGCATTTTACCACAACAGGCCTTCCCACCCTGCATTCTTCTTTGCCACACATTGCCATTTACATGAGTAGGATCAGCAGTTGAGATATTCACCAGTTTTCTCTCTCTAGCAAAAGTATGCCATGTACAGCTGCTAGAAGACACAAACCTACAGGCCAGAATAAAGCAATAGCCAACACAGCATTTAAAATAAGTCCAATCTTAACAGGCAGTTTTCTATAAAGAACACCAAAACCCAAAAAATAACACAAAATAACACCACCAACCAACCAACCGACCAACCAACCAGCCAACCAACCTAAAACACCAAAGAAACAGTAAAATGGACAAACAAAACACAGCAATCCGCCACCAAACCTTTGGAGATACAGAGAGTCTAACATCACTGCTTAATTGTTGAGACCAATTCTCTAATTGCAGGCCTGACCATGTAATATCTGTTGCTCTCATGTCTCTGTCCAAAACAGAGCTTTATTCATCTGCTGGTACAATGATGGAGAACAAATGCTTGATCTTTTATTTCTAATTTAGCAGTACTTACACAACAATTATGTACCTCTTTCAAGACAGCACCCAAAATTTTCATTATTCCTTTCTTATAAAAAAATGTGTTTGGTGTATCTAAAGGAAATAAAATTTTTACAAAATATGTAGCATCTACCTTCCTTTTTTAAGAAGAATAAACTGAATTTTACAGAAGAATAAAAAAATTAAAATTATCTTGCCACACTAATATACCACTTAGAGCTTATTTCATCCTGTGTTTTTAAACTATTACTTAGAATCTGCAGTAATCAAACTCACTCTTTCTCTTTGGGAACATAATTGCCATCTTTTTTTTGATCTGTTGTTTACTAGAGAATATTTGTGTAGTTTCTCCTACTTGTTCTATCTTTGTATTGCTAAGAAGGCAGTTTTTGGTTTACCTGGTTTAGTGAGGTTCAACCTCTGGTTGTGCTCTCTAATCTAACCGTTTCACACAATTCCAAGTTAAATGAAACTTCCCCTAAAAGGAAGAGAAGCAGAAGACCTGCTAGTAGAGTGTTGGAAACCATATGAGTAAAACCTCTTTCCTTTTATATGGCAATCATTTGGAATGAAAAGTAACCACATTTAACACAGAAGAAACAAAAGCAAATTTGCTTGCTTGATATGAAATAACATAAGCATGTTTCCAACCCTGAAACCATCTAAGAATATGGGTGGTAGGGGGGACTGATCTGTTGTAATGTATTGTACAATTAATCTTCACTATTTTCCCTTTTTTTAAAATATATTTTTTGTTGCTGTTGCTGTATGGGCTGGGGTTTTGACTTTTGGTTTTGTTGTTTGGTGGGGTTTGTTGGTTTGTTTATTTTTTTTTTTTTCATTTTACAGCAGGAGTAAATGTAGAAACACTACAGCACATTCAATAACAATTCCCTTTGAGACGGAAAGTTAACAGGCAGTACTCGAGCTCCCCAAAAGCAGTACTTGTCAGAGGAAGGTTTTCATTGTAAACTGCAAAAATATACATAAAATCATTTGAATCAAAGGCTTCTAGCAGTATGCACAAAGGCAGCAGTAAGCAAAAATATGTTAGTGATTTTTAATTAAAGTCCATAGATTGCTATGTTTCTAGTTCGCATAGGTAATACAATTAAACAGAAAAACTTGCTATGTTTTTTTTTTTTTTATCCTTCTAGGATTTACATATATATGTATATATGTGTGTGTGTGTTTATGAAAAAAAAATATTCTTTTGATATCTTGATAGGATATCAGAGGAGCTGAATGTATCTGTCAGACTTTGCCCCTAGCACTGACATACATAAGAGCTTTGTCTGCAAGGAATAGGATCTGTTCAGTTGCAAGTAAAACTAATTAAAGGCCTAGGCCACCTTCTAAACAAGAGAGGCTGTGATAAATGTCTTCTCCAGCAAATCACTCCATAATGCTTGAGGTCCAAGATACGCTTAACATATATCAAGTTGATTTGATAGTTGTCAGTAATTTCCCACTTCCAGTAAGCCTACATCCAAATATTATGCAATTGCCCAGGGTATTTGCTTTGACAGTACATCAGATTTAATGGATGTCTCTCAGTATTTTTATTTGTTTTTCTATATATTGATGTTTCTGAAGTTACATGATATCAAACTATTCTGCACTGAGTTTCTTGTATACTCAAAACTTCTGTGGCTATCTATTAGGTCACAAAAAAAACCCCAAAAAACCCCAAATACAAAACACTAAACCAAACCCAAATGTTTATATTCAACTACTGTTAAGTTCAGGTAAAATCCCTCTAGTCAGACCAGGAATTCTGAGGTTCTTTCACATTACAGTGGGGAAGCAGACAACCAATAGAAACTAAGACAAGACTGAGCTCACCCTAACACTGCATGATCCAACTTAATAAAAAATTATAAAATACAAATTAATTTTATCATTAAAAACTATTAAAAAGGCTATTTTGGCTGACTCTGACTTACTGCCCATCAAAGCCACTTTATCACTCTCTTT
The DNA here is from genome assembly GCA_013400575.1 of Peucedramus taeniatus. Lineage (NCBI taxonomy): Eukaryota > Metazoa > Chordata > Aves > Passeriformes > Fringillidae > Peucedramus > Peucedramus taeniatus. Next base: position 31,280 of record WBNO01008947.1, read on the forward strand.
CAGCAACAGGATCAGAGGTAGAAAGTGAAAAAAAAAAGGCTCATGGTTGAGATATGGACAGGGAGAGATCTCTCACTAGTTACCATCATGGGCAAAACAGACTCAACCTGGGTAATTAATTTAATTTCTTGTCAAACAAATAACAGTAGCAATCAGGGTAATAAGAAATAAACCCAAACATTAAGACCCTTTTCCCTAACTTCTCTCTTCTTCCTGGTCACAACTTCACTTGTGATCTCTCTACCTTCTCCCCACTAGTGCCACAGAGAAACAGGGACCAGGAGCTGTTGGCAGTTCATTCCATATTGTATGGTTTTTTCTTGCTTCTCATCCTCTCTCCCTGCTCTAATGTGGATTTCCACCCTGAGGAGAGAGTACTTTATGAAATTCTCCAACATGGGTACTTTCACAGGCTGCAGTTCTTCACAAATTGCTCCATTGTGGATCCTCTACTGGGCCACAGGTCCTGAGAGAAAACCTTCTGCATAGGCTTCCCTCCCCAGGGTCGTGATTTTCTTC
>WBNO01008948.1:0-62131 GCA_013400575.1 Peucedramus taeniatus
GGCGGAGCTGCCAACCCGGGCCCCGCTCAGCCCTGGGCCCCGCTCAGCCCCCGCCGGGGCCGCTGTCCCAGGGACAGTGGTGAGCGGGCCTCCGTGCAGCGGGAGATCGGGCGGCCGGAGCGCAGCCCCGGCCCGGGAGGTGCAGCCCAGCCCGGTGTTTATGCCCAGGGCTCCTGGGCCGCGTCAAAGCGAGTCTGCCGGGCTTGTTTGTCTCCCCGGCAGCTGGTTTTCCTTCAGCCCTTACAAACGGAGCGGTGTGGTGTGAGGAGAGAGCTGCAATGGGCTGGAGGGATAGCGGGGAACTTGCAGTATTGGAGGGAAGACTGGTACAGGGATTGACTTCCTTCTTTCTTTCCTTTTTCTCTCTAATAATTGCAGCAAGTGCTCGCAGCACGGCCCTTTGTCACTTCCCGAGAAAACTCCAAAAGCAAAGCACTTGTTCTTACTGCCAGCATCCTCAGTTACCCGTGGTGGGATCCATCAGTGCAGCCCCACAGACCTTTCCTAATGCAATGGGAACGATGCCGTGAGGTCTGGTAAGGCTTGGCCATAGCCATGACAGAGCCCCACAGGGTCTCGTTCACCACTCTGCACGGGCCCCTGAGCAGCAGCTTCCTGAAGAGGTCTCGGAAGGACGAGGCAGAGCAGCCCCCGGAGGCGGAGCCGGCGGCCACGGCCGTCCGCATCACACTGACCCTCTTCGAGCCCGACCACAAACGCTGCCCCGAGTTCTTCTACCCTGATCTCCTCAAGAACTGTCGAGGGAAAGTAAAAGGGAGTTCTTCAGGTGACAAGGTGAGTGTCCCTGGGGGCCTGCGGGGACCTGTGTTGTAGCTGAAGGTCTCGAGGGCTGTCTCAGCAGTGCTGTGGTGGGAGTTGGGTCTGTGTTTGCTGTGAGGTGCTGCAAGGTGGGAGGAGGGTGGGTGAACATCCTGCAAGCAGGAGAACTGATCCACAGGCTGGGGTTCTTGTCAGGCCACACTGTGTCACTGCTTTGCCCTGGCTGGAATTTGCTGTTCAGAGGGTGTTGTGCTGGTGGCAGGTGTGGGATGTGATGCTCGTTCAGTTTGGAATGGCTGGATCTAAAGATAGTTTTGGTACCTGGGGAGCTGGCAGTGATAAGGAGCTGTTTTCCAAAGAGCACCAAAGGAGACATGGATGAAAACTCCTGTAGCATCTAAAGTTTGAATTAGGAGTGTTTGTCTATGAAAAGAAACGTACTGGATTCTATTCCTGATCCTGTTTGCCTTCAGGACTGTTAGCAGTCAGTTGATCTTTTATGCCGCTTAATTTTTGGGGTGTTTTTTTGAGGGCTGGGAGAAGCAGAGAAAACTAGCTGGGAGAGCACCCAAACCACAGGGACACTCAGAATCCCAGCATAGTTTGGCTTGGAAAGGGTCTTAAAGCCAATCCCATTCCACCCCCTGCCATGGACAGGGACACCTTCCACTGTCCCCGGCTGCTCCAAGCCCCATTCTGGCCTTGGACACTTCCAGGGATCCAGGGGCAGCCACAGCTGCTCTGGGCACCCTGTGCCAGGGCCTGCCCACCCTCCCAGGGAACAATTCCTTCCCCATATCCCATCCATCCCTGCCCTCTGGCAGGGGGAAGCCATTCCCTGTGTCCTGTCTCTCCATCCCTTGTCCCCAGTCCCTCTCCAGCTCTCCTGGAGCCCCTTTAGGCCCTGGAAGGGGCTCTGAGGTGTCCCTGGAGCCTTCTCTTCTCCAGGTGAGCACCCCCAGCTCTCCCAGCCTGGCTGCAGAGCAGAGGGGCTCCAGCCCTTGGGGCATCTCCATGGGCCACCCTAGACTCTCTCCAGTAGTTCCATGTCCTGCTGCTGTTGGCCCCAGGGCTGGAGGCAGCTCTGCAGGTGGGGTCTCACCTGAGAAGAACCCCCCAACAGAATCCCCCCCTCCCCTGCTGCTCACACTGGGGCTCAGCCCAGCCCAGGGAGGTTTCAGGGTGCTCATGGCTGGGGCAGCTCCAGCTGTCACCCCCCAACAGCCCAAATCCTCCCCCAGGGCTGCTCTAAATCCCTTCATCTCCCAGCCTGGACTGGTCCTGCAGGTTCCAGTTGCAGAACCAGCATTTGGCTTGGTTGAACCTTGTGAGGTTCCCATGGTCCCAGCTCTCCAGCCTGCCCAGGTCCCTCTGGATGCCCTCCCATCCCTCAGGTGTGTCAACCACAGCACAGAGCTGGGTGGCATCTCCAGACATGCTGAGAGTGCCCTGATCCCACTGTCTGTGTCACTGATGAAGATATTGATCAGCACTGTCCTAAAGGTTGATTTATCTGAGCTTCTGCCTAGCTGCTACAGTCAGGATGGGTTTAATTCCTGTGGTTTTGGTGGCAGTGGGACAGGATTGACTGTCATGGTTTTACGCCTTTTGTTTCTACAGAAGAAAGACCCAGCAGATCCCTTCAATGATGAGGAAAAGGAAAGGCATAAAGTGGAGGCTCTTGCTAGGAAGTTCGAAGAAAAATATGTAAGTATTGCATCTTTAAATGATGTTATTCTTTGGGCTGGGCAGTGCTGTTTAGGTCTCAGGCAGTGCTTTTAATGCTCACTGGCTCTCGAGTTCCTGTTGTCCCCCAGTCCTTTATCCTGGCTGCCATGTGCTGGTTTTTATGTTCTTTTTCTGTCTCAGGGCTGCAAAAATAGTTCAGATTCATTCTTAAATCAGATGAGTCTGATTAAAGTGAATTACATGAACTAAAGCGAGCAGCAAATCACTTACTGTGATTGATAAAATTGAATTTTCCTTAAGCAAAAATGAATTCCTAGGTCTTGTTGCTGTGGCAGGATGGAATGTTCCAAGTCTCTGAGCATGGGGTGGTGATGAGGACACTGCTGCATGGATCTGTCTTAGCTGTTCCTTTCTGTTCTTCCTTTTGCATTATATCTGTGGTTGGCAATAAAACCACAGTGTGTTTTTTATACCCTTTGGTACTTTGGGGTAGCAAGTTGTGTGTTGTTTTGTGATGCAGATTTGGTCCATGGGTCACCCTGACACACTCTGTGTGTGTTTGATGCCTGTAGCACTGAGTCTGTACCTGCTGGAGCACTTAGGGAAGAGCAAGCCCTAGGGAAGAGAGCCCTGGCAGGGATGTTGAAGGGATGCAGACCCAGTTCAGTGTGGAGTCTGGCTGGCAGTTTTTCATTTGGCTGCACTGTTTTGTTTCTGTATGACAAGGCTTAAAACTGGATTTACCACACCCTGGGAGTACAGTGCGATGGGAGCCAGCCCTGGTTTGGTTCTACTGTAGCTTTTCTGTCCTGGAGCCAGTGTTGCTGTCCTGTGTCAGGGTATCTCTGTGGTACTGGCAAAGAAAAGTGATCACAGTGTCCATGTTTCCTTGTTCAGGGTGGCAAGAGGCGCAGGAAGGACCGGATTCAGGATTTGATTGATATGGGGTATGGCTATGATGAGTCCGACTCCTTCATCGACAACTCGGAAGCTGTGAGTGCTGGGGGTGTGAGAGTGGCTAAAGGTGCCTGCCTGGGAGGCTGAACCTGCTCTGGGAGTGAGCCACAAGGGTGCCAGGGCCAGGGAATGAGAGCTTCTGGGGCAGCATGGCAGGAGATGCTGGTAGGCAATCCAGTGTGTTCCTGGGGGAGCACAGTCTCCTCAGGCTTGTGACCAGGGACAGGACTTGAGGAAATGGCTGGAGCTGAGTCAGGGAGCTTTAGGTGGGATATCAGGAAAAAGGTCTTCCCCCAGGGCATGGTCAGGCACTGGAACAGCTTTCTCAGGGAAGTAACCACAACACCAAGCCTGTGTGAGCCCCAGAGCATTTGGATGACGCACTCAGGCACAGGTTGGGATTGTTGGGGTGTCTGTGCAGGGCCAGGAGCTGGACTCAATCCTGATGAGTCCCTTCCAACTCAGCATGTTTTGTGATTCCATGAATCCCACTGCGTCTTCCAAGCAGCTGAGCTATGGAATGAAGTAACCAAGCTCACAGTGCCAATGAAGTGTTCTCTGTTATTTCCAGTACGATGAGCTGGTTCCTGCCTCTCTCACTACGAAGTACGGAGGGTTTTACATCAACTCAGGAACGCTGCAGTTCCGGCAGGCCTCTGAGTCTGAGGATGACTATGTCAAAGAGAAGAAGAAGAAGTGTCCCAAGGTCAGGAAGGCAGCTTACTCAATTATTCCCTCTGTTACAGCTCAGAGCTTGCTGCATGAAAGTGTGTTAACATCCAGAGTGGGAGAGATTACTGACTTGGTGTGGACAGAATAGGGATAGGCACTGGAAATCCCATTGTGTCCTAAAATTTCTTAGTAAAATGAAGCATGTCTGGCATGGATAAGACTCTGGTGGGGTACCCTGGTTCCCAGAGCAGAGGTGACAACAGCTCCCTGTCACCCTGGAAGTCACAGCATTATGGGGATGCTGTCAAATGCTAAAGGCAACACATGCCAGAACTGTGGTGAGGGATATAGGGGGTTGGGTTAATGAGTCTTGTGTTTTCACATTCCTGGGAGTTGTCCCAAAGTGGCTCTGGGAGTTCTGGTAAGGTTGTGGGAAACACTTCGATTGTGACTCGTTTTTAACCCTTTGCAGAAGCGGAAGTTGAAAGATGGGGGTGAAAAAATAAAGAAGAAGAAGAAGGATGATTCTTATGACAAGGAAAAGAAGTCGAAGAAGTCCAAGTTTCCAAAAGCTGGGTAAGGAGGGGAGGAGGGAATTCTTGCTGCTCAGCACCTTGTGTCAGGGTTCCAGGTGGCTGCAGTAGGAACCTCTTGCAGTGTGGAGTGGCTTGAATGCACATTGCAAACACCAACAGGAAAACCCCTCTTGCTTCCCAAGTGGGAAAGAAAGGCGGGGAATGATCAGGGAAGGAGCACAGCTCCACAGCAGCAGTGTGTGAGCAGAGAGGGGCACAGGTGGCTGCAGGAGTGGTGTTTTTGGAGTTCTGTTTAGGCACTGGCAGTGGGAACAGATATGGAGAGGAGAGAGAAAGATAACAAGTGTTGGGATGAAGCTGTGGGAGGAAAGGCAGGTGGGAAGGGCTTGGGGATGTATGAGTGTGGGGCTGGCAGGGAGGGAGAGGTTACAAGGCAGGCTGTGTTACTGCTCTCTCTGGTAGTCCTTTGTACTCCTGCCCAAAGTATTTCTTGGATGAGTGCTCAGCTCTTTTATAGCTTTTGGGCTGTAAAATGGAGTGGTTTTTCTTTTTGTTCTGAGTCATCTTGTGCCGTAGCTCTGTCCTTGCTTTGGTCTGCCTGGCCTCTTTCAGTATCTATATCTGTTGCTTTTCATTAATTTCCTGTATTTTCCTCCTAAGTTTTTTCCTTCTTCCTTTAACTGTTCTTTGTAATTTATTTTTTCTTGCATGGATCTGCTTTGGGCAGCAGCAGCCCATGTGTCTGATATGGTATCATCAGTGTGTGATTCCTTCAAAGCCAGCAAGGAAAGGGATTGGCTCTCCTGGTTTTAACATAGCAGAAAGCTTCACACTAACCTGTCCTGCCTCAGTTCCTCTGTACTAATTGAGCATTTCCCAACCTTTCTTGCTGGAATAACAATAATATCATGTAGCTAAATGAAAGCAGAGCTCTGTGGAGGTGGTTTAAGCCCCAGCACCTCTCTGCAGTGAGTCAAGACAGCCTTCTCTGAGCTGAGATGAACAGCCAGAACCTTAAGACTTTTAGAAGCTGTAAAATACTTTTTCTGCTGTAATTGCTTAAGGGGCTAAGACTTTGCAGGGAATTGTGCCTGAAGTGAACTGAGGAGAAGGGACCCTCTCTGCTCCTTGATCTTGTATTCAGTTCCCTTTCCCCCTCTACGATTTATTTGCAGCTTCACAGCATTAAATGCAAGTAAGGAGAAGAAGAAGAAGAAATACTCTGGTACTCTCAGTGTCAAGGAGATGCTGAAGAAGTTCCAGAAGGAAAAGGATGCCCAGAAGAAAAAAGATGAAGAGCAGAAAGTGGTGACTCCTTCCCCAGCAGATCCTGCAGCCCCAAGGGAGGCAGAGGCCATGGCCGACCCTCTGCTGTCCCTCTTTGGCCACGCCAATGACAGTGACCTGCTCCAGGCAGCCACAGCCATGGACTCCTTGAGCGAGCTGGACCTGGAGCGGCTCCTCAGCGAGTCCCCAGAGGGCAGTCCCTTCCCTGAGGTGGAGGATGGCAGCGACCCTGGCTTGGAGCAGGAGTTCAAGCAGCCACCATCCCTCCCAGAAGGGCTGCCAGCCCCCCTGGAGAAGAGGATCAAGGAACTGGCTCAGGTACAGCAGCTCCTGGGGGCAGTGGGGCTGGTAGGGGGTCCAGCCCTGCTGGGGTTGTGTGACAGGAGGGTGTGTGACAGGAGGGGTCCAGGCCTGCTGGGGTTGTGTGACAGGAGGGGTCCAGCCCTGCTGGCTGTGTGTGACAGGAGGGATCCAGCTCTGCTGGCTGTGTGTGACAGGAGGGGTCCAGCCCTGCTGGGTGTGTGTGACAGGAGGGGTCCAGCTCTGCTGGCTGTGTGTGGCAGCACCCAGGGACAGAGCACATTCCAGTGGGGGACTTTCTCAGATCCATTGGGATCCCACCTTTGTGTCACCTGGTTTCCTCTAAGTCATTTTCTTGAAGGCCCAGATGTCAAGTGATGTCCAAGTGCTGGACCTTGTCAGGTACTGAATGTAACACTTGAGATCACACCTGATCAGGATTCCTTCTTTACCCCTCTTGGAAAAGTATGGATCTGATGCAAGAAGTAATTTCTAAAGTCAGTTTGACATTGATGAACTGAAATATGAATTACTGAGGCTGGAGGGCTGGTTTGGCCTGGGATAGAGGTGATTTTCTCCACAGTGGCTGTTTTGGGGCAGTTTTGAATTGTGCTGTAAAGAGAGCTGATAACCCAGGGATGATTTTGTTATTGTTGAGCTGGGAGTGCTCACCTGGTGCCAAGGCCTTTGCTGCTCCTCACTGCCAGTGAGGGGCCTGGGGTCCAGGAGGAGCTGGGAGGGGACACAGCCAGGACAGCTGATCCCAACAGGGATATCCCAGACCAGGGTGGGTCATGCTCAGCATATAAAACTGGGGGAAGAAGAAGGAAGGGGGGGGAATGTTTGGAGCGATGCCATTTGTTTTCCCAAGGAACAACATGTTACATGTGATGGAGCCCTGCTGTCCTGGGGATGGCTCAACACCTGCCTGTCCATGGGAAGTGGGGAATGAATTCCGTGTTTCACTTTGCTTGTATGGCTTTTGCTTTCCCTGTTACACTGCCTTATCTCAGCCCATGGGTTTTCTCACTTTCACCATTGTGATTTCCTGCCCCATCCCATCTGGGTGAGGGAGCAGCAACTGTGTGAGGCTGAGTTGCATACTGGGGTTAAGCCATGACAAGGACAAATTCCACCATAATATTTTTAATGTGCTCAGGACACTGAAGGGGTGCACAGTGTTCTGTGTGTAAAATAAGAGGGTGGAGCTGAAAAGCATTGCCACAGTTCTGCACTGGGAGAAGGCCTGGAAAGCCCTGTAGATGGGGCTTGAGGATTTGCCAGAACCATTTCCATGTCGCAGGCAGATCCTTTACTGAAGCTTGGGTACCACTGGAGCTGCACCAATTTGGCAATTTGAGTCCTTTAGCCATTTTTAACATCTCATTGTTGGGGTGCTATTTAAAGAGTAATGGATTCTTTGCTTCTTTTCTGTCAAGGTCGGGGTTAAATTGTGAGACAGTATTTCTTGTTCAGACTCAGATGTTTATTAGCTCTTATCTATGTTATAGTCTCACATGCTGTGAGTTCTACAGTACTTTGCTCTGACAAGGTAGAAAATGGCTATGTATCTCTCTACAAGGCCTTTTAAGGATAATCTGTCCAATTAAGAAATGACACCTAAATTATTTTTACTTTTAACCCAACAGCCAACCACCTGTGCCCACAATGCAGACTTTTTCTCAGTTACACAAAACCACCCAAACCCATGGAGAAGAAGGTCAAGGAGAAGGACCAGCCTCTGCCCTAAAACCTCCATCTTGCTTTATATATATTACTATATCCTAAAGCCTTAAACTCTGAGTTTCCACCATGTGATATCACACACTTCCATTCAAACTCCACCCCCACAATCCCAGTTCTGTCATTCCATTTTGGAAGCCTTCTCCATGGGCTCAGGTCAAATGCAGTGTTCTCTTGGGGGTCAGTGCCTGTCAGCACAGAAAGCCTCAAATTCTCAGTAACCAGGGTTCCAACAAGGGAGTAGAACATATTAATGTCTAGAAGGATGATGCTATGTTTTTTCACCAGTAGCTCCTCCTGCAGCTGTGCTCCTGGGGGACTCGCCCATCTTCTCCATAATGTGGTGTGCTTTGGGAAGCTCCAGTCTGTTTTGGAGAAGGAAAATATTGGGGACTGATCAGGGATCCCTTCCTGGCATGTCAGAGTGTGCTTTCAGCCTTGTGGTGTGAGGGCTGTCACCATCAGCCTGTCAACAAGTGCTGGGAGATTTTGTTCCTGCTGCTGGTGTGGTTTTAAACATTCAGTCATAAACATGCCCTAGGAGCTCTGTGGTGGTTCTGCCTCCTGGGGCACTTCAGTTTAGAGCACCTCTTACTTAAGTAAGAGATGCTGAGTAACTCCTGTCACTAAAGATAAGCTGCTCGTAGAGAACTGTTCTGCTGAGTTGTGCAGTGGGGGTGAGCAGATGGGAGGGGAGGAGGAACTGAAGCAAGTATTGCCACAGCTGATAAAAATAATGGGCTCTTGGTGGGTGTTTCCATTTCAGAAAGCACCAAAATAGCTGTTTGTGACTCTATCTGAGTTAAAGGAGAATATTTTGGAAGTTCCATGATATCAGGTTAATTGTTATGGTGTTGTGAAACAGTTTAATAGCAGAGTCCCAACTGATTTTCCTGCTAAGATTTTCCTGCTGCTGTGTCTCTTGTTGCTGGATTGTGGATGTTAAGAAGAGAAACAAACTGAAACCTCTGGGTCACTTAGGACTGTGGGACATGAGCTCAGGTGGCAATGGAGAGGTGCTGTACCTCTGCCTGAGAGCCAAGTCTCTTCATCCCAGAGGTGGGAGCATCTTCTGAGTTAAATGGAGCCTCCAGGCATTTCCTCTTCTACTTGAACTGCTTTGACTTTAACCCTCTCCTTCCTAAGTAATTTTCCTGTTGAGGATTCTCCTTAGCATTGAGCCTTCTCCTTTGACATCACCTGCTGCTGGCAGGGAGGAATGTTCACCCTCTGAGCATAAATTAATTGCTTGCCAGCCTCAACTTTGGAGTGGTAAATCGTGGGATTTCAAAATCCTCTCCTGGTCTGCTTTCCCCTGCAAGGAATCACTAACTCATGGTGGTGCCTTGTGCCAAATCCCAGTTTTGTTTATATCCCCACTCAGAAAAAAAATGAAAGCTCTTGGCAATTTGCTACTATCTCATTCATCTCTTGGAATTATTTCCCTGCTGGACATATTTTTCATGGGTGTGATGTTTTTGGGCAGTGCTTTGTGAGCTGCAGTCATAGCTCAGGAAGCTTCCTGAACAGGACTTTTTTTTGTTTCCATGGTGTTGACTGGGAATAACACATCCCCTGTGGCTGTGACTCTTCTCTGTTGGTGTCTTGGCTTAGTTTCCAGATTGATCTAGAAAACCTGCTGATAAGTCTCCTCAACCTTCCTTAGACATGATTAGGATGAGCTTTCCTTGTCCAGGGACAAGCTCTGTGCTCAAATTCCTTCATCTACTGAGAAGTTAAAACCATGCCTTGAAGCTGTTGTTGTCCCCATGACAAGTTTGCCAGAGAAGTCACCAAGCCACCTCCTTTGTCCCAGGAAACTCTGGGACTCTTCACTCCAGAGTGGTGACTCCAGTGCATCTGGAGAGGAGAATCCAGCCTGGGAAGGTCACCAGGTGTGCAGGATGTGGTCAACCAGGTCAGGCAGGGCTGGACCTGAACTGGGGAGGTGTGAGAGGAGAGGGCACCACCCCACTTCTGCTGTGACAGAGTTTATGTAATAAAACTGTGCCTTCTTTTGCAGTAGTTCTGTGGTGGTTTTGAAGACACTTGGTTGCCTGTGCCAGCTGTGAGCTGCTGATGATTTGTGTTATTTCCTAACTTTCAGGCTGCCAGAGCTGCCGAGGGAGAAGGCAAGCAGAGATTCTTCACTCAGGACATTAACAACATCATACTGGAGTAAGTGCTGCCAGCAGAGAGGTGTGGGAAAGGAGAGCATTAGGCAGAGCATTTTTGGTAAATTCAGGAGCAGGTTCAGCAGGAATTGTGGGGTTGTCCTTGTGCAGGTCTTCCAAGCAGAACGTGCCCAGAATAACATGAAAGTCTCCTATAAATGGCTTTCAGTTGAAATATGAGGTAGGAGAATGTTGGAGGGAATGTATCCAGGCCTCCTGTTCTCGAGATGCTGCCTGATATTTGTGTGCCTAAATTTGGTCACTTGACCTGTGAGTTTAGCTTGATGCAAGACCAGTAAATCTCTCCCTGTGAGAGATGTCAGGTATGTTTTTGCTACTTAACTTACATGCTATGTAGAGTTGTTTATAACTGGGATAAGGCTGCTGTGTTCAACTGGTTCTCTGGGAAAACTGGAGGAATTCCATTCCTGCTCTGTGTTTTGAGGCCCCAGAGTGCCAGTGTTGCTCAGGCAGCTGCAGATAATGGCTTCATTCTTCTGCCAGAGCCTGGAGAGGACTGATGAATGCACAGAGTTTTGTGATCAGTGCAATAATACTGACACCCAGGCTTTAATTTCATTAAGGTTTATCCAGGCACTCACAGGGAACTGCCAAGGGGAAGTTTGGGACTCTGTTTCCCTCTCATTTCCAGGGCTGATTACCACCTCTCAGCATTGTGCTGGCTGCACAAACAGTCCTTGTCTGGTGTCAAACTGATCACTTCATCCTCATTCAGAGGAGATTTAGACACATTTGTACATTTTTGCTGTACAGTTTGGATCAGGGCAGCCCTAGACATGAGTATAGACTGGGAGAACTTGCTGTGAGCAGCCCTGGGAGAAGGACTTGGGCTGTTGGTGGGTGAGAGACTGGACATGCTCCCCCCTCTGTGCACCCCTGTGCTGGGCTGAGCCCCAGTGTGAGCAGCAGGAGGGGAGGATTCTGCCCCCTCAGGTGAGACCCCACCTGCAGAGTTGCTCCCAGCCCTGGGGCCAACAGCAGCAGGACCTGGAACTGCTGGAGAGAGTCCAGGGGAGCCCATGGAGATGCCCCAAGGGCTGGAGCCCCTCTGCTCTGGAGCCAGGCTGGGAGAGCTGGGGGTGCTCACCTGGAGAAGAGAAGGCTGCAGGGACACCTCAGAGCCCCTTCCAGGGCCTAAAGGGGCTCCAGGAGAGCTGGAGAGGGACTGGGGACATGGGATGGAGGGACAGGACACAGGGAATGGCTTCCCACTGCCAGAGGGCAGGGATGGATGGGATATTGGGAAGGAATTGTTCCCTGGGAGGGTGGGGAGGCCCTGGCACAGGGTGCCCAGAGCAGCTGTGGCTGCCCCTGGATCCCTGGCAGTGCCCCAGGCTAGGACATTGGGGCTTGGAGCAACCTGGGCTAGTGGAAGGTGTCCCTGTCCATGGCAGGAGGTGGGATGGGATTTGCTTTAAGGTCCCTTCCAATTCAAAGCATTCTGTGACTTTGGTGATGGTAATGATGAATCACTTGGTATTTTTTACACTTTCTGACATTAAGAGGTGGCTTAAAAAGCCAGGCCTCCAATTTCTGTTTGATTGTGTAGATGGGTTTGGCACACACTGATCTCTCTCACTTGGAAGCTGAAACCCAAGGGATAAAGTTTGATTTTGTTTTGTCCTCAATTCCACTGCCACAGCACCTGACATAATCAGTGTGCACTTCTCATTTCATTGCCAGGCCCTCCTGCATGCAGCTGCCAGGGAGAGCAGATGAGACTGCTGACTTCCATTTGTTCTCCAGCTACTCCCCGAGCAGATTCAAAGCATAGCTTGGGATAAAATCTGTTGATTCTAGAATCCAAAGAACCTTCATGCAATTTCCCTTGTCCTTTGTCCCTCTGTCCCTGGTTCCCAGTCCCCTCAGGGTGGCCCTGGTGGCTCAGATGTGGCTGCCAGTCCTGCTAATACTGTGTTTGTCCCCAGCATCGAGCTGCAGACGCGGGAGCTCAGCAGCCAGGTCCGCTCGGGGGTCTATGCCCACCTGGCTGCCTTCTTCCCCTGCAGCAAGGACACCCTGCTCAAGCGGGCCCGCAGGCTCTACCTCTACGAGCAGGTGAGGGAGGTGGCCAGCATAGGCCTGGGTGTGTGGTAGCCCTGCTGGGCACAGCGTGGCTGCTGTTGTTGTCCCCAAACCGCTCTGTCCTCCATGGGGCACCGTCCTGGCACAGTGGCTGGTCGGGGGTTGGAGCTGGCTGGATTTTGGTGTCCCAGCCATGGGAACACTTCAGGGCGTTCTGTGTGGCAGCAGCTCTCTGGCCACAGAGAGAAACAGACAACTTTCCCCGGCATCTTTCTGGGGAAAGTCTGTGAGAAGAGCAGAGAAAACAATGAGAAACAATTCTTATCTTGTTGCACCTGGTGTTGTGAACACGTGGAATGTGTTATGGAGATTTCTTTACAAAATGGTGGTTTCTTAATTAACTAATGGTGCCGGTGTTTTAATTAAAGAACTAATCAATTCCACCTGTAGTGAACTAAGGTATAAAAGTACAGGTTTCTTAATAAAGATTATTGATCAGCCTTCTGTAAATACATGGAGTCTATGTAACTCATTATCCAGTCCTGGCCCATTGTGCTGACAGTTCTGTGCTCACTGCAGGGTGGCCGCCTGAAGGAGCCTCTGCAGAAGCTGAAGGAAGCCATTGGAAGGGCCATGCCAGAGCAGGTGGCCAAGTACCAGGAGGAATGCCAAGCCCATACTCAGGCCAAGTTTGCCAAGTAAGCTCCTTGTTTGCTCATTCCCCATCTGTAGCTTTTCCCAGCAGGCTCCCTGTGGCCTGGAGGCTGCTCTCCTGAAGTTTGCCACCTCTTTTTGTTTTGTAGGTTAAATTTGCTGATGGGCATTGATTAGCCGAATTAAGCTGTGTGTGTTCTTTGTGCTGTCTGTGGCCATGCCAGCTACAGCAGCACTGATGGGACCAGAGTTGGCTGAAGGGTTTTGCACGTGCAGGCATGTCCTTAGGAACATGGCAGCCTGGGAACAGTCAGGCTGGATAAGTCCCATCATCTCTATTACAAAATATTGGGAGATTTCTTAACCTTTAGCCCATAGCTCAGCTTGCATCCTAAGCCAGAGATTGCTGATACTGAGACCTCTGTCCAGTGCCATTCAGAGATACTTAATCCTCCCCTTGAACCTGCAGGACAATCACTTCCACTTTTTCTGTCTCCATTTTAGGATGCTGGAAGAGGAAAAAGACAAAGAACAGCGAGTTTGTTCTGATGATGATGAGGATGAAGAAAAGGGAGGGAAGCGTGTCGCGGGCCCACGGAAGAAATTCCAGTGGAATGATGAAATCAGGTTTGAATAACTCAGATATTAAGCAAACTCATGAGCTGTCTTGCTTCACTGCCAACTGCAAAGAGTATTTTGGTGTCTGTGTTTTGTTCACAAAGCAGTGCTGATCACCTGTAGGAGCAGTCAGCTTGAGGGTTCGGGCACATGGTGTTGTTTATGGAAGCCATTACTGCATTTATTGCATCTCACTCTGAAGCTGATTCCAGGCCCAGGCTAACCCTGAGAGAAGTGCTGAGAGGCCTCTGTGCAGAGTCCAAAAGAGAGGGTCAGATCTTTGGGAACAGAAGGGATTCAGCTGAATAGCTGGCATCCTACAGCCCAGACTCTTGACATGCCCGGGTTCTGGTTGTGGAAGCAGTTGAAGCTGTTGAGTTTTGCTGGCCCTGCCTGACCGAGAAGGGAGTGCTGAGAATAGGGGAGAGTGACAAAGGGTAAAAGGAAAATCAGTCTTGCTGTCTTTTTCTTCTTATTCTGGAACAAATCAATTTACGCTGCTGATCCATGTAGAACATAGCCATCTGTGCTTTCTCCCTTCTCCTTGTTGAGAGGTTCAGTTCTGTGGTTGTTACTGGTGCCTGTGGCTCTGGCACTGGTTTGCTGCCTCAGCTGTTTCAGGAGATTACACTGGGAAGGGGTAACAAGACTTTTCTCCCTGGTGCATCCATGTGTGTGCACACACAGAGCAAGGAATGTGCCTTTCCCTTCCCCTTCCCTGAGGAGACAGTGCAGGGTTGTATTAGCAAGAGCCAGGTGTGTCTTGGTGTATTTATCCAGCCTGGATAAAGAGAATGATCTCCAGGTGGGAATGGTCAATCTGCGTAACCGTATCTGAAATCTTCCTGTTCCTCAGGGAGCTGCTTTGCCACTTGGTGAAGATTAAGTTGGATGGTTATGACCTTGACAAGAATAAGGCTCAGTCTCTAGAGGATTATGTGAAGACCTTCCTAGAAGGAGAGGTGAAGCCCCTTTGGCCAAAAGGCTGGATGCAGGCCAGGTGAGCAAGAATCAAGGGATTCCTTGTCCCAAGGGACTTGGGAAGGTCATCAGCCCTGCCCTTGCTCAGGGAATGGCTGGCTTCAGAGTTAGATCAGAGTGCTCAGGGCTTTGGCATGTGGAATTTTGGAAATTCCCAAGGATGGAGATTTCCACAGCATCTCTGGGCTCCTGTTCTGGTACTTGATCACTCTTCATGAGATCTTTTCTTCTTATTCCCTATAAGAATTTCCCTTGCTGCACTGAACTGAATATTCCCTGCTTTTGTTTTTTACTGTGTGCCTTTGAGAAAGGTCTGGCTCCATCTTGTTCCTGTCCCCACCACTCTTTAGGTAGTGGAAAACTGCTATTAGACTCCTCCTGGGTCTTCTCCTTTTCCAGACTAAACAAACCCACTTCCCTCCACCTCTCCTTGGCTGTCGTGTGTCCCTGTTCCTTGGGATGTCTCCAGTTTGCTGGCATCTCTCTTGGACTGTGGGGACCCTGAAACTGGATCTGTGTCCAGATGTGTCCTCCCAGGTGCTGAGCAGAGGATGGTTTGCTCTCAGCAGGACACCTTTGCAGCAGTGGCTTCCCTTCCCTTGCCCCCCAGGACCCTCAGGACCTTTCCTGCAGGGCTGCTGCCCAGGGTTGTTCCATCCCAGCTGCAGGACTTGGTGCTGGATTTCACTGAGCTTCACAAGGTTTGTGCTGGTCCCTTTCTTCAGCCTGGGAACAGCCCTGTGAATGGCAGCCCTGCCCTCCACCATATTGTCCCCTGTCCCTCTGTCCCTTTTCACCTCACAAATGCCTGACTGTCAATGGCAGTGCTGGCAGTGCTGGGTAGCCTTGGTGCTGTTTTGATGTCAGGTGCCACTGGCAGGTAGACCTGGCACTGAGGTGAGGCCCACGGGCCAGTCTGTGCTTTCTTGGCTCTGTATTACATAAGATCCCTTTATAATCACAAAGGATACATTTTCCAGACACTTTGGGAAGTCTTCTGAGGAGTATTCCCAAAAGAAGGCAGAGTAGAAAAGTTTTAGGGGCTTATTGGAGTCAGTAGAATTTGGTGTGGTTTCTGTACCCTCACTGCTTTTTCCTGCTCTTTCCCACTCTGCGTCATCCCTGCCCCTGAGCTGGCAGTGGCAGAGAGCCACACAAATGGCAGAGTCCCTCTGCTAGGACTGTCATCACCCTCTGGCCTGCTTTGTTTTGCTCAGTACTTTTAAAGAAAGGACAACTCTGCAATCTTACATGTGGAATCTTTAAGGTTCCTTCCAACCCAAGCTGTTTCATGATCTATCTCTCTGCATTTCACCAGCTGGGCTCTGCTGAATTTGCTTTCTGGGCATTGGGGGGTAAAGGAAGATGTAGGTAGCAGTTCCTAAGAGCAGTAAGTATGAGTGGCACATCACAGATCCACTTGGAGAATTCCATGGCTGTTCATTGCAGTTGGATGTGCATGAGAAGCTCAGTGCTGAGCGTGGTTGTAGTGTGGTGGTGCAGCAGCTGAAGGATGGCATTAGGAGGTGGGGGAAGATTCCTGCTTAGTTAATGAAGATAGACCCAGCCTGAGGGTCTCAGCTTGCCAAGTTTTAAAAACTTTTCTTTGAATAAAAGGAAATTCAAATCTTCAAGTTTGATGGTGAAACTGTTGTTGGGCAATCAGGTGTTCACCCAAGACTCAGTGTAAAAGGCACTTCCAGTGGAATTAAGTACAGTAAGTAATGCCTCAATAAAAGTGGATTTCCTGGTTGCTTTCCAGTGGCTCAAGGACAGGGGTTTCTCCTGCTGGGACTTGGAGTTGGACTTATCTTTCTGGGTCCCATCCAACTCAAGATATTCTCTGACTTGGTGGTTTAAAGACAGAGGATAGCGTGACACCCACGGGGGGGGATTGGTGGCTCTAGGAAAACTGTAACAATTTTATGGATAAATCAGCTTGATCCAGTGTCATCATGGTCTCAGAAGTTCATCTGTAAGAGGAACTTGAAGTAGAGCAGCAATTTCAAGGATGAGTTAGAGAGGCCCTGCCATGAGTCTGTTTCCTCCATTAGCACTAAGAGATTATTAACTGAATGTTAGGTTAACATAAGCTTGCTTTTTAAGAGAAAAATTATGTCAAAAGCCTGTTAATACCAGCCTGGAATCACATTCCCTGTGCCAGCACTGAAGGAATGTTTGTAACTCCTCCCTGACATGTAAGAGGGCAGCTGAATGGCAGCTGGTTTGGGTCAGAGAGTGTTTGTGGGAGACTCCAGTTTACCCTCAGTAGTAGTGCAGGCTTTGGATGAAGCTCAGTCCGTTGGCTGTGCTCAGTCAGTCCTTCCAGAAAGGGTTGTGATGTGCAGAGTCACCTCAGCTCCAGGCTGGGGACACAGACAGCACAGACCCGTCTCTCCTTCATTGCTGTGTGAGAGGCATGGGAAGGGAACTTTCTCCTTGGAAGCTGAAGAGCTCTTGGATGATCTCTGGCAGTAGGAAGGCCCTGAGTAATGATCCTTCTTCTCCAGTTTGCTTTTTAAGCTGGCAGAGCTTTTTCCTTAGGCATTGTCCAACCACTGCCTTAATGGCCTTTCCAGTGCCCACAAGCATTGCTCCCCAGAGAGAGACCTTTGGGGCAGCTCAGGCTGATCTTCCTGGCAAAGGGCTGAATATTTGTTTGCTCTCTGTGGTTTCAGTTTCTCTAAGTCCCCTGCTGTACTGTGCAGCTCTGTCTCCAGTGATCCCAGCTGCTCTACTGGGTCTTGCTGGATATCACTTCTCATTGCTCTCTTCCCTTCTTAGGACACTGTTTAAGGAGAGCAGGCGTGTACATGGACACCTCACATCAGTCCTGTGAGTATCACAGCATTCCTTTGGAGTGAAAACTGGTGATCTCCATTCCCTGGGGCCTGGTGGGGTCATGCAGGAGCACCTGAGCTTGCTTGGCTCCCCCTTCATAGGTCGGCACTGCTTCCTTTGGGGAGGAAGCTGTTTGTATGTGACATCTTCCAACACTTTCCTCAGGTTCTTTAGCCTTCAGTAAGCTCAAAAATAAGAACTTTAAAGCCAGGTTACCTCTGGTTCAACAGCCTGGAGTCAGGCCTCTGTGCTGGGCCTGGGAGGCTCAGGGAGGTAAAGTGAAGTGTGATTACTGCAGCCTATTCAGTTGGTCCTTACTGGATTCTGGATTCCCTCTTTCTTGTTGCCTGGTTTGAGGAGGGTCACCATGAGCTCAGACCAGTGAAGGTGGGTGGCAAACCAAGAGCCATCAGAATCCAGCTGGGCAGGGGCATTAATCCAAAGGGTCTCATGGATCTTGCTGGTGATTGATAACAGATGAGGACATGGATTCAGGCTGGTGTCAGCTTGACAGACAGTTCTGTTCCTGGCACTGGGTGAGTGAGGGGAAGTGGAATAGGGTGTAGAGTCATCCTTCCCCCAGGCACACCACCCAGCAGCTCAGGGATGTCTTGTACCAGAGATTGCATCTGACCAGATCTATTCTCTGGGAGTTTGGCAGTTGCTTTTGCATCCTTGGCTTCTTCTGGGAACCCAAAAGAAGGGTGTAACTTCTGCAGAACAGTCTCTGTGCCAGTTTCTGTCTGGGCGTTGCTGTAGGAGGGCAGCAGTGGGGTCCTGCAGCTGGTGCAGGATGTGTGTGTGAGTGTTTCACTACTCTGCTGCCACTCCAAGACTCTCCTCCACTCCCTGATCGGCTCCCTGTGTGGGAGTTGGGGCTTCCTAGAGCAGCAACCAAATGTCACGTGGTTTTGAATCCTAGCAACCTGAGATGCTGCCTCTGTTCCCTGCAAAGACTCAGTGGATCATCACTAGCAGGGCCCAGGTGTGTTCCCTAGCTGGCTCCTTCCCTGGGGGACAGTCACTGAGCCATGTTTCTCTTGTCTTCCTCCAAACAGGGCGAAGAAGAAAGTTATAGCTCCTACCAAGGTGAAAGTGAAGGTGAGTTCTGTTTTCTGGTTCTCGTGGTTGGTATGTGCCAGAAGTCAAGTGTCTGCCATCCTGAACCCTGTGTTTGTATCAGCTACTGTGAAATGGCTCTGCTCAGTATTTGGCTTGGAAAAAACAACTGGAACAGCAGCTAAAATTGATGGCAGTGGCAGTTGGGAGGGAAATGGGGGCTCACAGGCACAGAGAATATGTGTATCCTGCCTTTTATCCCCAAATTGTGAACCTTCCCTCACCTTTTCAGCAGTAAACCCTATCTCCTGACTGTGCCTTCTCCTGTGATGTTGTTCCAGGACTCTTTCTGCAAGGCAGACAAGAAGCTGTCAGTGTCTGTCCCTTCCCTGCACTCGAGCAGCACCTTGGCCATGTCCTCAGAGCCCCAAGGAGGAGCCCTGGGCATCAGTGCCCAAACCAGGGAACTCTTGTCCCTTGGGACAGCCCAAGCTGCCAGCAGCACTGCCACTCCTGCCACCTTCAAGGATGACTCCTTGGATGAGGACTTGATTCACAACCCCACCTCCTCCCTGGAAGCAGTGTCCAAGGAACTGGCTGTGCTGAACAGCAGGGCAGCAGGGAGCCCTGACTTTACTCTTCCTGCAGCTCCAAAAGCTCCACCAGAGAAGATTCCAACTCTTGCATCCTCAGAGGAGAAGAGGACGTTTCCAAAGCCCAACCCTTCCCCTACATCATCCTCTGGTTCCCTCCAGTCTCCTCTAAACTTCCTAGCTGAGCAGGCCCTGGCATTGGGCCAGTCTTCTCAAGACAAGAAGACAGAGAACTCTAATTACAAAGAGCATTCCTGCCAAGCCTCCCCCAGCAAAATCCTTCCTGATGCCCACCAGGCTAAACAGAAGCACCACAGCCTGGTCAGGCCAGGCCACGGGCCCCCAGCCTCGGCGCCGGTGCCGGGCTCTCAGGTGAAGGTGTTCCACCCTGGTGCTCAGCTCCAGAAAACCTTCACCTCCCCAGCTCCCTTTGTCAAACTGCAGAATCCCAAATCCTCCACCCCTCTGCCCCAGCGCTCCCTCCTCCAGCAGGTCAAGTCATCAACCAAAGCTCAGAGCTTCCATTCCTCCACATCCCCAAGCAGCACCCAAAACTCCAGCAGCTCCCACAAGAGCCAAGCCTTGTCCTCATCATCTCTCAGCTACGCCGGGAAGCACTTGAGTGGCTCTGGCTCTTCAGGACAATCTTACAAATCACCTTTCGTCGCTGGCTCCCTCTCCAAGCACGGGGCTTCTTCCAGCAGCTCCTCCTCTGGAGCTCCTGCCAACCAGGGCAGCTCCTCTGGGACTTTGCTCCCCAGCGTTCCGGCCCCTTCCCCGGGCTCGGCCTCCAGCCGCCCGGCCTCCGGCTCCTCCGTGAAGAAAACTCCCGTTTCCCAGAAGCTGACCCTGGTGGCACCTCCCGGAGGCTCCAACGGAGATTCCAGCGGGGGCACCCAGGGGGTGGCCAAGTTGCTGACCTCATCTCTAAAGCCAGCTGTGGTCAGCAGCACTGCAGCCTCTACCTCTGTGCCGGTAAGAGGGCTGTGCTGGGAGCTCCTGCCTCGTTCACAGTTGCCCTAAAGGGGGCACTTCAAAAGCAGTTGCTGAAGTTCTTGAATGACTGACTGGATTTCAGCTGCCTTACACTAGAAAGTTGTGGCCTTTGCCCTGGGCTTGCCCTCCAGAATTCCAGCTCTCATTTTCAGCTTAAGTAACCACTAAGCTGAATACTGTGCTGCCTTCCAAAGGGCAGTTATTGCCCTGGCTATGTCATGGTCCTGCCCTGGCTCTGCGAGTTATGGGGACAGTAGGGCTCCCATTTGGATTAACAGAAAGTGCAGTAAGGTAATTTATTACAAGAGATAAAATTCATTGCATAGACTATAATGTCTATAATAATTATATAATTATATATATAATGATGAATTTGTTATTAATTAGATCTACAAACTTAGCCTTCTTTAAATTATTCCAAGTCATTTTAGTACTATTGCCACTTTTGTCATGACTGGCCCATAGAATAAATAACCTGTGGTTATAGAATTGTGGAATCATTCAGGTTGGAAAAGCCCTCTAAGA
This sequence comes from Peucedramus taeniatus, assembly GCA_013400575.1. Taxonomy (NCBI): domain Eukaryota; kingdom Metazoa; phylum Chordata; class Aves; order Passeriformes; family Fringillidae; genus Peucedramus; species Peucedramus taeniatus. The sequence goes on from WBNO01008948.1 coordinate 20,452, forward strand.
TCATTGAGTCCAACCACTCCCCCAGCACTGCCAAGGCCACCAGAACATTAAGGACTTCTCGGATGTCAGTACAGACTTGTGTTATTACAATATTGTATTACTTAATGGTATAAGGGACTTAATTTTTTATCTATTGCAAAAAAGTAATAGTTCCTGAAGTTGTGTTCATTTGTTGGCTACTCATGCCTGCCTTCCTTTGTGCCCCATGGAAAGAGCTGGGAAATACAAGGAGTGTGTTTAAATGAAAAGCATGTACTGCTCAGCTTATGTAGCTTGTCTGTTCCTGAGCTAGAGAGCTGGGAAGCACTCCCCAGTGGTGCCTGTGTCCATGAGAGAGATCCTGAATAACATCCTGGGGTGCCTCGGGTGTCAGACCTCGGTGCCTGGAGTTGTCAGCAGTGTGTGCTGCCGTAAGTGAACAGGAAGCATTCCCCTGTAACTCACAGGCAGTGTGGAAACTTTTCCTAATTCTGCCTAATGGAGGCAAAATTCCAGAGCAAGGGAGTCATGGAGGCAAATCCAGTGTGGCCACATTCAGAAGAGCTGGCTCACCAATGTCCATATGCAGATGGCCTCAAGTGTTGGCATCTCTTGGGCCCTGGCTGAGAGGGTGCTTTTTCCAAGGAGGAATTCTTGAGCATTCTATGTTTTGCAGATCTGTGAGTGTGAATGATGCTGTACCTTGATTGTCCCTCTCCTGACTGACCTTTTCCATTGCTTTGCAGAAAGGAACTAGTGGAGCTGTGCTGCTAACAAGCTCTTCCTCCTTAAGTGTACTGGCTCCATCCTACAAGTCCAACAACCCAAAGCTGCCAGCTGCCCTGAGCTCCACCCCGTTAGGTATTATCTCTCCTATTCATTCTTTCCCTCTCCATGTCATCTCCTTCAGTTCCGACTCCTCCCCAAAAGCAGGAGTTTCCAAGGATGCAATAGTTACGGGACCTGCTCCAGGAACTTTCCACCACGGCCTCGGGCACAGTGAGTATCCTGCTGGTCACCTGTGTGTCACCTGTGCCTGTGCTGTCACATAGAATATCAGTGCTCTGCTGGGCTGCCCCATTGCACATCAGACCATCTCTCTGGCTGTTGCTTTGTGCTGTGGTCCCTGCTTTTGTATCTCCAGCCAGTTGCATTTGGAGAAAATCCCTAGAGCTCACCCAGAAGTGCCACTGGAACCCAACCTCTGCTAACTGCTGCAGCTCCTCTGCTCATTTCTGTCTTGGATGTGTATTTGTTCCTTTTTCCCTCTCCTCTCTTTGTTTTTCTCTCTAGGTCTTCTGGCTGGTTTGCACTCCAGCCCCCACCACGCAGCGCCACTCCCACACTCTGCCCTGTCCACTCATTTACCACAGAGTTTGCCAGGTAACTTGTCAGATGCTCATGTTTGTCTTCTGCCTCGTGAGTCTCCCTCTATCTCAGCAGATCCTTCCTTCAGGGCTGGAGCCAAAGGGGATGTCCATGTTTTCCAGCTGTGTGGTTGTCACTAAAGCCTCTCTGAGGTAGAGAGTGAGGGGCTGGAAGCAGCCTGGCCTAGTGGAAGATGTCCCTGCCCATGGCAGGGGGTGGAATAGGATGAGCTTTAAGGTCCCTTCCAATCAAACCATTCTGGGATTCTGTGATTTCTGGAATGATGAACCCTCGAGTGCTTACAGCAGTGTTGGTTCCTAGAGATACTTGGAATTATCCTGCCAGGATGAAAGCTGTGCCTGTTTGTGCACAGCTTGCCAGGGCTGCCCTGGAATGAATATTCCAACTCTGTAGAGTTTTGTTCCTGGTGGCCTACATAAAATGTGTCAGACCAGACTGTCTTGTGTCTGTGCACTGAGTTAATTGCCAGCATCTCCTTTGTGACAAGTTTGTAGTGTAAATGCAGATTGCTCCACTTGCTGCTCACGACGTGAGGATTTGGCAGTTAAGCCTGTTCCTGCCCCAGTTTGATACCTGCAGAAGTGATGCATAAATCAAGAGTTTTCCAAAGAAGGAGAGAAGTAAGGAAAATTGGAATTCAGCCCCAGCGATCGTGCTTACCTGCTCCAGGGAGCTGCTCATTCCCCTGATAACTCCTGTTTCTACTTTCTTAGGTGTGTTCTTTAGCACTTTGGTGCAGTTCAGTGCCATTATCTTAGTACCTGCTCCTGTTGGGATGGTGTTCCTGGGCTAAATGAGCCTGATTTAGGAGTGCTAGCCTGGTCCTGTGGCTGTGTGCATGGATAACCATGTAGCCTCCTGGAGGAGTCATGGAATAAAAGACCCTTGACTGCTGAGCATGGTGTTTATTTGCTGAAGAAGTAAGAGTGCATTGTGCACTCCTGAAAATGCAAAGAATTGGTTGGATTTGCTTCCTTTGCTGAAGTTTGATGTGGGTTGTGCCATGCTGGTGTGGTAGAGCTGAAGAAGGTCCTGGCAGTGATCACTGGTGTGACAGACCCTTCCTTCCCGTTTGTAAATCACACTTCCTGGAATGAGATCAGAGATTGCACCTTGCACATGGCTTGTGGAATATATTCCATGTCACTGAGGAGCAGCTCTTTGTCCCTTTAGTTGAGGGAGTTCAGAGTGATCACTGTTGTTCATAGGGCTTATAACAGAAGAATTTTTTCATGGACTCTTCAGCAGGATGTAGGGCCAGAAGACAAAAGACCAGTGGGAGTAAGTGAAGGAAAATTGACCATGGATCCAGCTTCAGCAAGGACCTGCTTTCTCATTTGGTGTTTTCACTTAAAGATTGGAGATGGAGCCTGGTGCTGCCATCTCTTGGAACATTCCCAGTTCTAGTGTTTTGGTGGAGAACACAGTAGATATTTAAGTGACTCCTTTAACCTTAAAATGAATTCCTGTGTTTTGTGGCACAAGCTGTGTTTGGCTGTGCCAACACCTGCCCACAGCTGCATTGCTGTGTCTGAACAGTGCAAGGTGTGTGGGAGGTTGCTGCAAATGCAAGGGAATGTTGATGCCTTAAATAAAAGTGCTTTTATATCCATGTTCATCCAAGAGTCCCTGATCAAAGAGCATCCAGTACTTGCCTGTGTGTGGTCGGTGCTTCTGTTGTTGGTGGAGGTTCCTTGTGCTGGGGCTGGGATTGTGGTGCTGGTTCTGTGGAAATGGGATGTGCTGGGCTGAGCTTTTGCATGCAAAGGAGCTGTTCTTGGCCTGGAGGAGAAGTTGCTGCTGCACTGCTGCCTGCCACTGCTGCTTAGCTGCACGTCTAAGTACTCCCATTTGTTCATCACAGTCTGAAGTAGTTTTAATTGCTCCTGGAAAACTTCTGCTTCCTTAAACTTCCTTCCCTTTTCTCTCTTCAGTGCATTTTCTCTTGTCCTGCACATCCATTCCTTTCTGTTCCATCAGTGGTGAGATTCCTATGGATCCTGTTGCTATCAGTGGGCACCTAAAGCCTTCATTTAAAAAGCACCTAATTAAATAATTTAAAAAATAATCAATAAAGCACCTAAAGCCCTACCTGAAATGAGTTTCTAGGTGAGGGGTTGACCTCTTCTCCCACACAACCAGTGACAGGACAAGAGGAAGCAGCCTGAAGCTGTGCCAGGGGAAGTTTGGGTTGGACATCAGGAGGAGTTTCTATATGGAAATGGTGGTCAGGCATTGGCAGGGGCTGTCCAGGGAGGTTTGGAGTCCCCATCCCTGGAGGTGTCCAAGGAAGGCCTGGACGTGGCACTCAGTGCTCTGAGCTGGGAATGGGTCACAGGTTGGACTCCTTGATCTTGGAGATCTTTTCCAACCTCACTGATTCTGTGGTTACAACAGCAAAAATGTACAACAGGTTACTTCCAACCACCTGTTGGCAAGGCAACCACAGCATGTATTTTGGGATTCCTGGAGGGGGAGATGTGACAGGGTGGATTTAGAGAAGGGCACAGGCTAAGGAGTTCCCTGGCATTGTGCCGTGGGGCTTCTGCTGGGAGCCCGCAGGGGACCCTCAGTGCTTCCCTTGTCCCTTCCTCAGAGGCTGGGCTGCTCCCAGTGGAGAAATGTCTCCAAGCACATCCTCTTCTTCTTGATCCCTTGGTGCTGGGAAGGAAGAGTAGGTCTGTCCCCCTGTGCAGAGGCCTGGCTGTCCCAGCTGCCCTTCAGGGGGTGCTGAACCCCCTTCCCAGCTGTTTTATTTTCTTTCAGATGCTTCTCAGCTTCACGGCAAAGGGTCCAATGCACAGCAGCGCAAGTTGTGACGCCTGCAAGGAGGGGAGCTCCAGCACCCATAGGATAAAACCCAGAGGAGCAGGTCATGGACTTTGGATACCAGCTGTGTCTTTTGATTTATCTTTTTTTTTTTTTTCCGATTTCTTTTTTTTTTATGACAACTGGAGAGACTGAACTGCAACAAGGAGCTCATTGGGGTGTCTGCTCAGAGCTTTCAGAGCTGAGACCCCACACATGGGGCCACCTGGAGCCAAGCCCTGATGAGAGGAGCCTTTTGTAGCACTGTTTATTGCTGCTGCCCTTCCTGCATTCCCTGGCACTGGCAGGAGCTGGAACTTGCAGGGAGGCTCGGGTGGTCCTGCACTGGATTCCACCCACCTGTGTTTGTAGCTGCCAAGTACCTCCAAGTCCAGTTACCTCCTTGGTCTCCCTGTGGAGGGTATGAAAGGTGCTTCTTTCTTCTGCTTTGGATTTACTTGGATAATTCTAGCACTGCCAGTGCTTTCTTGAAGACATTTGAGTAACTTTCCAATTGTACTATAAAACTGTGCTACACTTAATTGGAGGATTTAACATTTCCTGTGTGGTGAATCTGAGGAACCACCTGATGTTCCCCTCTGGAGGAGAAGGAAGACTCTTTAGTGACTAAAGACATTTTTAGATGCAGTCATTGACTTTTAGAATTCTACTTCTTTTGAGTTTTTTGATTTTTTTTCCCTCCAAAGGGATGCTTTTTTCCTGCTCAGTTTTATCCTCATTGCCATCGAATGCATTGGATTGAATGGGACACTTCTTAGCATGTCACATGGATCGGAAGACATAATTCCAGTGCCTTTTATGGTGGAGCAAGAATGGACTAGTGACACACATTTCAGCCCTATTTTGTGTGCTCCTCAACCCTTTTTTAATCATTCTGTATTTAAAATGTATTCTGGTTTATTTAATAGAGCTTTTTATGGTTGCACATCAGAGGAAAAAAAAAAAAAAAGCTGCACTGTCTGGACTTCAGTGGTGACCTGGTGACTGAGCACAGTCCCAAATCCAGCAGGAGCACCACTTCTCATCCCAGTATGTGCAGGCGGGTTCCAGGCCCTCCCCTAAAGCCATTCTTTCCTAGGGTTGTGAGTTAGGATCAATTTGGGGGGCAGAGGGAATGAGCGAGATGAACCAAGGTCACGACCTGTCAAATGAATTCCAGAGAAAAGCACTGCTCTCCTCAATGGTACCTGCACCAGGGTCATGTGCTCAGCACAGCTGCAGGAACAGGGACCATCTACAGTCGGAGAGGTGTCTTTTCTTGTTCATTTTTTTAACTTCAGAGCTAAATACTCCCCCTGTGCACCCCCTTTCAGGCTAAGGGCAGGCTGAGGCTCCACCTGAGCTTTCTAATGTTTGGTTTCCTGCTCTGCCCAGTCTGTCTTCTCTCAGGCCCCCACAGCCACGTCCCAGTTGTGCAGGGGTAGTGCTGATCCATGTAGAATTTACTGGTATTCCAAGGAAAAGCTTGTAACTTCCTCCTTGAGCTTTGGGGAAGGATGCTGACCCCAGGATACCAGCAAATGTCTGCTTCAGTTTTCTCTGGCTTTTGTTAAGATCTGAGAAAGACTGTTTTCAGTTTGAGCTGATACATAACTGCCCAAGATCAGTGAGTTGATTGTGTTTCAAATTAATGGATACAGCTCAGATTTCAAGTCTGTTTACAGAAAATACCTAGGTTGTAGCAGAAGAGCCAAAGACAGAATTCGTGTGGGTAAAACGAAGCACAGCATTTCTTGGTGGACTCTGAGCAGTGGATGTCGCGTGGTTCCTGTTGAAGGCCTCATCCTGAGGGGTGCTTGGCACCTTCACCTTCCCCTGGGAGCTGAAAGCTTGGGATACTTGGCAGGATAGGGGCTCTCAGTGAGTGACTCGAGGTACTGGTTCTCCTCTCTCTCTTTGCTTTCACTTGAATGCTTCTGCTGGGAAGCCCCCGTGTGCGTGGCCAGAGCAGAATGCCCTCCTCCCAGGAATTTAGCGAAGCCTCTTGCCTCAGGGAAACGTTTATGTGGTGGAAATTCTGTGGGATATTTTTTCTTTACATGCTATAATGAGTGAGTGAGTGGTGTGGAGCAGTGGCAGCAAGGCAGGCCCACGCAGAGCAGCTGATGGGGAGCCAGGCTGGCACCTCTGCCTTGGTGAGGCAACTTGCAGCGCTTCCAGGATGGAATGGGGAGGGATAGGCTCCCATGGCACTTACCTGGGGATGGCAGTTCCTTTTGGGTGTAAGAGCTGCAGTTTACTATTCTATTTTTTTTATGTGTGTTGGCACTGTCTTGCTGAAGATGGTGGGGGTGGTATGAAAAAATGTTAATCTTGTACAGAACAACTCAATAAATTGTTTCAAACTTTCCAAAATGCTTTTCCCCCCCCCATCTCCTTACCTCTAGTTCCCTGACTTTGTTTCCAAGAATTTCTGTTGCAGCTTGGATGCTCATCTGTGTTTCGAGTGAGTAATGAATTATTGACTGTTTTAAAGGCTCCTACGTGGTGAGTGAATGGCAGCTGTGTTACAGCTGTTGCAGGGGTAGGAATGTTTCTTCTTATTCCCTGTGCTCCTCATTGGTGCTTGAAGTTGGCCTCTGCTGGAAAGGTACATGTGGGGCTCAGACCCTCGAGCACCAGTGAGATCCTCCCTGATCCTTTCATTCACAAAGGTAAAATAGTGGTGTTAATCCCCAGAGCCAGGAGGGACAAGCAGGGAATGCTTATGACTGCTTTTGTGGACATCAGAGCTCCCCAGGGTTTGGGTATTAGCTGAAATTTGGGAAAAAGGAAGTGAATGGACTCTGAAAGGTACCATCCCAGTGTAATCACTGTTCTCCTGCAGTCCCATTCTTTAGTGCACTTCATCCCATCTAATGCTGCTCATTAGTTCCAGCTTCAATGCTGCTCTAGCAACTTCCCCTTCAAAAAGAGCCAGCAGCTTAAATTAATAATCTTAAAGTTTTAATTCTGACTCCTAAATGGCAACTTCTTGTACAGCCAAAGATCAGGAGGCTGCCATAATTAATAAAGACCAAACACCTGATTGGAACCACTGCATTTTTATTTTGTACTATAAATAGAATTCCCCTCTATTCCCATTCCCTTACACAAGTAAATGAAACATATAGCTGCATGTAACTCCATCCAGGAAAACACCAGCACTAACAGCTTTTAACCACGAGTGAAGGAGCCGTCTGTGGGAGGCCCTCTGCACTGGGTTCCCTTGCATGCTGTGCACAACCCCTTGTGTCTGTTGGTTCTGCCATCTCTTCATGTCCTTTTCCTTGACCTCTGGGGTGTGTGAATGCTCCTCCTGGATCAATGGCTGGTGCCATCAAAGTGCACCTTCATTCTTCCCCAGCAGCACAGGCACAGAGGTGAACAAGTGGTGGTGGTGAGCCTTGACGTGGTGGTTCTGGACTGAAACCTTGGCTTCCAAAGAGCTGGTTTTCTCAGAGGACGAGCCCATCATTGAGTCAGTTGTCCACGGTGGGACTGTCTGGCTTATCAACATGCAGCTGATGTAACCAGCTCCTGCTGGTCACCTCAGAGTCACCTGGATCTTCAGTCTCCTGACACGGCTTTGTACACTACTATGTGAGTAGGAGTTGAGGAAACTGCAGGTTCTACTGAGTCTTTTGGATTTGAGGCACTTCACTGTCCTAAGGCTTTCTCTTGTTTTCTGGTAGGCAGGGAGGAGGAGGGGTTTCGGGAGGTTGGCAGATGTTTTCCACTACCGGTGGTGTTTTCTGCAGTGTGTGACAACAAGCAGAGTGGCTGCATAGCATGGCTGGGGCAGAGGCTGTAGCAGGTTGGAAGACGCGAAGGAGGGCGAGGCTTTGCAGTGATCTGGATGTCTGCAAGGTGCTGCAGCTCTGACTGGCTGCTCTTGAAGTGAAGTTCCTAAAGTGGAGCGAGCGCTGTGTAATTGCTTCCTGACACCAAGACTGCCAGCTCCTGGATGGACATCTCCTTGTTGAGGTAACTGTCGTACTGGGCCGTGGTGAGCCTCCCGCTCTTCAGGGCATCCTCGATGGAGAACTCCCTGCCAGACTTCCTGTCAAGGATCACAGACGATTCCCCGTTGGGACCCTTTATTGAGATCTCCTCCCAGTCACATTCCTGGCTCTTCAGTTTGACAAACAGGCTCCATTCAATGAGGCCAAACACGTGAGCTTCCTCTGGAGACATCTCTTTTCCTGTGTCGGGGTCAATGACCACGATGGAGCGCCTCAGGTGGTTCTCTCTTTGCTCCCTCTTGATAGCCACTGTCTTCAGGCGATTCTGGAGTTGCTCAATCTCTGCATCTTTTTCTCTGGATAACTGCTTCAGATCCTCTAACTCTCTTTCCAAAGATTGGAACCTGGAGTCCAGATTTATTCCACTGTCCACATGGGTCATGTTTCTCAAATCCTGAGCTTCTGTTGCAGTGAGTTCAATCTCTGACTGCAGTCTCCTTGTTTCCATCAGTAGGTTCTGTTTCTCAAGGTGGAGCTTGTGATTTTCCTCCCTTAACAAGTCTAGCTCCTTTGATGACTTGGAGTTGTTGAATTCCACCTCAGACAGCCTGGTTTCCAGGCGGTTGATATCTGCATCCAGCTCCCTCTTGCGCCTACTTTCTTCCTCCAGGTTACTCTTCAGCTTTTGAATCTCGTACTCAGTATCTCCTTTGTCCACTTGGACACTCTCTGAAAAGACCACTTTCTCCTTGACCTCCATCTTCTCCAAAGAAAGGAGCTTCTTTCTCAGGGCTTCTAGCTCGGTTTGCAGGACTTGTCTGCGATGCTTCTCTTCTTCTAACTCCAGCTTGAGGAGGGAGTGCTCCTTCTCCTGCTGGGGATCTTGCTGAAGGATCACTTTCTGTTTCACAGTCACTCGTTCTGTCGTTTCTCTTTCCTGTTCTTCTAGCTCATTCAGCCGGATCCTGAGCCTCTGCACCTCCAGCTCGGCCTCCCTGCGGGCCTGTCTCTCCTTCTCCAGCTCCTCGAGCTGCCGTTCCAGCTCGGAGCGTCTCCTCTGCAGTTTGCGCAGCTCCTCACGGAGGCCATCGATCTGCTTCAGTTCGCTCTCAATGCTCTGGGAGAAGGAGTTCACCTCAGCTTTCAAGGCAGGATTCTGCTCATACTTCACTACTTCCTGCTGGACCACTTTTTCCTTCACCTGGGAAAGTTCTTCCTCCTTCAGTCTTACTTTTTCTTCTTGGAGAAGCCGTTCCCTCTCCAGGTCGATGTGCTTCATTTGTTCATCTGCCAGCTGCACTCGCAGTGACTCTACCTCCTCTCTAGTCTTGGGGTCTTCCCGAAACTGGAGGATTTCTTGAACAACTTCCTTCATTTGCACTTGAGGTTTGGTGTCTTTCAACGCTTGTATCTCTTGTTTCAGCTGGTAGATCTCCAGGTCAGCTCTTTCAATAGCTCCGGTCCTCTCTATGATTTCCTCCCGGAGTCTCTCTAGCTCCTTTTCGGTTTCTGGATCATTCTTGTACTTAATGACTTCCTTAATGACTTCTTTGACTTCTACCAGGGGCCCTCTGTTCTTCAGAGCAGCCAGCTCATTCTGGCAGCTCTTCAGCTGTTCGTCCCCACCACGGTACCTCCTCTCCTGTTCTACCAGCTCCAAGCGAAGGTTGGCAACTTCATTCTCAGCCTTGGGGTCTGGGCGCACAATCTCACGCACTTTCTCCTGAACAACCACCTTGGAGTTCTCCTCCTCCAGTAGCTGGATCTTCCTGAGCAGCTCAGCCTTTTCCCGCTCATTGGAACGGCCCTTGGACTTCTCATCCTCGTACTGGCGCCGGAGCTCGTTCACCTCCCTCTCAATGGCCAAATCTTTCTCCACCTTCAGCACCTCCTTGACGGTGATTTTGCCCTCGGCGATGGCCCGTTCCTTCTCCAGACGCTTGAGCTTGTCCTGGAGGAAGCTGAGCTCTTCCTCGTGCTTCTGCCGAAGGGCGCTCTCCCTCTCCTTGGTCTCCTGCAACATCCGGAATTCCATCTCCAGCTGGGGATCATTCTGCAGCTTCAGCACCTCCTTCTCAGTCACCTTCTCCTGCTCTTTGTTCTTCTCACTGGACAGCACAGCAATTTGTTGGCGTAAGAGGATGACTTCACTCTCCCGGGTCCCTTCCTGCCTCCTGAGCTCTTCCAGTTCTTCTTTGAGTTTCAGGATTTCAGCAGCTTGAGCCTTATCTTGTTCAATCCTCAGCACCTCTTTCACTATGTACTCCTGCCCTCCTTCCCTCTTCTCGTGCTCCAGGACACGCAGACGGATTTTAAGAGCCTCCAGCTCATCCTGGAGCGTCTGGTTCTTGCGCTGCTCCTCTGCCAGGTTTTGCTGCAGTCTGTGGAAACTCTCCTCCAGCTGGGGGTCAGGCACCTTCTTCACCAGTTCTTTCTTCACCACAGTTTCCTGGGGCTTCTGATTTTGCAGGTGGACAATGTTGTTCTGAATGGCTTCAATCTCCGCCTCAAGCTGTTGCCGACGCTGAGTCTCATCCTCAAGCTCTTTCTTCAACTTCCAGACTTCTTCCACAGGCCTTACAGACTTTTTGGTCTGGGCAAAGTCTTGTGTCACCTGAATCTCTGGCTGCTGTTGTTTGCAAAAGGATCAAAAAAAATTAGTGAAAAAAATCCAGTTAATCACACTTTTGGTGCTAATCATCACAGAATCATTTAGGCTGGAAAAACCTCCAAGATTATCAAGTCCAACCTGTGACTGATTCCCACCTTGCCACCCAGCCCAGAGCATGGAGTGCCACATCCAGTCATTCCCTGGACACCTCCAGGAATGGTGGAACACATCCACCACCTCCCTGGGCGGCCCCTTCCAAGGCCTGACCACCCTTTCAGTGAAGAAATTTCTGATGTTTAACCTGACCCTCCCCTGGCACTTGAGGCCATTTCCCCTTGTCTTGTCCCTGTTCCCTGAAAGCAGAGCCCAACCCCCCTGGCTGTCCCCTCCTGTCAGGGAGTTTTGCAGAGCCACAAGGTCACCCCTGAGCCTCCTTTTTTCCAGGCTGAGTCCCTTTCCCAGCTCCCTCAGCCCCTCCTGGTGCTCCAGCCCCTTCCCCAGCTCCATTCTCTTCTCTGGAGAGGCTCCAGCCCCTCCGTGTCCTTCTTGTCATGAGGGGCCCAGAACTGGACACAGAACTCAAGGTGCCTCAGCAGTGCCAGCACAGAGGGACAATCACTGCCCTGGTCCTGCTGGCCACACTATTCCTGACCCAGGCCAGGAAATTGGTGCCTCCAACAAAGCAACAGGAGGGAGTTGAGCCATGGCAAACGCTGAGCAGGCAGCATTTGCAAATGGACTTCTCTGCAGGTTCCCAGCCTGAGAAATCTTTTCTGCAATGCCTGTTGCTGTCAGAACAAAGCTTTGAGTCAAAAGGAACACTCATTCTGCCACAGAACGGCAAAAAGATTTAAAAATTATATGGAGCTTCCTAGGATGAGTGGGCAGTGGAACTGGGGGGTGGTCTATGCGATTTAAGTGTCTGCTGATTAATGATTTGGGGGACAAGACACCAGCTAGGCTTGTTCCCAGTTCAGCCTGAATTGGCAGAGCCCCACATGTGCCATTCACGCATGTCCTTGGGTCCAGCGTGTCCCTTTGGCATCACCTTGCTCCTGTGTTCACTCACCTGCCGCAGGAGGCTCTGGGCGAACTCCAGGTTCTGCAGCCTCTGCTTGTTCACAGCATTCACTTCTGTGTATTTGGCTGCCAGAACAGCTTCCTGCAGAGCAAAAACGTGTTGGGAAGAGCTTGAGAAGGCCAGAAATGATCAGGCCCTAAACTGGTAGCTCTGGGTGCTCCTCTAAAAACCTACAGCAGTGAACTGCTGAGTTTTGGGGGAGGGAGAGGGATTCTCATGCACAGACATAGTCGTGGTCATACTGCGTTTTTTCTACTCAAGATAAGCAAAAACAGGTGCAGTAAGAACCAGGTGAGGAAGCTGAGGAAGAACCAGGTGGACACTTTTGCCTGCCTCTATAGGCAGGATGAGTTTGAGGCAGGTAGCAAACAGATCCTGCATAAGTAAGTAGCTTGTGGCCTCATCTCACTGTAAGTATTTCTGTCTGTGGTGGTGAAATCTCTATGAAAGTCTAGAGAAGTGAAAAACTTCAGTTTTTTTGCTTTTCTCCTCCTTTTTCCCTTCCAAAAGTGTTAAATCCAGCATTTTCCCTCCCTCACTCTGGCCAGCCCAGTTAAAAAAAATGATGAAAAATCTCTTCCTCCTGATTCCCTGCCCTTCCCTGTGGCTCCCTGTGGGATCAAGGTCCCCACAGTAAATGCAGGTGTTTGCAAACCCCCAGCAGTCCTGTGAGCTGCCCTCTACTTTAGCACTCCTCTGGCCAGCCCTTGCTTACCTCCTCCTTCACTTTGGCAGCTGGAGACTGCAGCCTGGGCTTCTTGCTGGTGTAGCCATTCCGGCCGTTCTCCAGGTCCAGGATGGACCGCAGCTTCTCAGCTTCCAACTCGTAGTCCTGTGGGAAGACATTCCCAGGAGAAATGTGAAATTTCTGCATCCCCTTCACACAGAGGCTCCTCCTAAGCTGCCCTGGCTTTAACAACTTCACCCCTTGACCCATTTTATTGGGAAGGCCACAAAACCCCACCCTCTGCTCTGGAGCCAGGCTAGGAGAGCTGGGGGCTTGGAGAAGAGAAAGCTCCAGGGAGAGCTCAGAGCCTAAAGGGGCTCCAGGAAAGCTGGAGAGGGACTTGGGACAAGGGCTTGCAGTGCAAGAACAAGGGGAAATAGCTTCCCACTGCCAGAGGGCAGGGAGGGATGGGATATTGGGAAAGAATTGTTCCCTGTGAGGGTGGGCAGGCCCTGGCACAGGGTGCCCAGAGAAGCCGTGGCTGCTCTTGGATTCATGGAAGTGTCCAAGGCCAGGTTGGATGGGGCTTGGAGCAACCTGGGATAGTGGGAGGTGTCCTTGCCCATGGCAGAGGATGGAATGAGATGAGGTTTAGGGTCTCTTCTAACCCAAATACTCTGTTTCTCTGTTCTCTTACAGGCATAATTTCAGTCCTTACCTTCACTGCCTGCTGGTACTGCTGAGCTATGGCAGAGACCTTCTGCACCTCCTGTTCCTTGCTTGCAATGTCACTGAGCAGTGCCTGGGTGAACAGAGATGCAGGTCAGAGGGAACACAACATCCAAATGCATCCTTCAACCTTTTTGGGGGTTACCATTAAAATCACAACCCTGAGAATTCCAACCTCCTTGAACAGCCCTGCTTTGTGTGAACAAGGCACAGGAGGACCACGGGACCTTAGAGCACAAGAATAAATCTAATAAACATTTATAATTTTCTATTTGATGCTCAGGAGCAATCTAAGTTCTGTTTCTTTTAGTATTGTTCCCTCTTCTCTCCCGTGGAGCCCAGGGTGCTCTGGGAATTACCGCTTGGCTCTTGAGCTTCATCTCCACTTGCTGGATGTTGTCAGTCTCCTGGGGCTCATAGCTGGGGATGTTGCATAGGAACTGGTTCACCTTGTCGTAGTTGGTGCGGTAGTTGGAGTAGGCACTTTTTGCTTTCTGCAGGGTTTGCGTTCTGTGGGGGAAATCAGCTCAGCTTCAGTCCTGTCCCATCTCCTGTTGCAGACACCTCTTAACCCAGCCTGCTTCCCCTGCTCCCTAAATACATGGATTTGAGCCAGAGTTGTTCTCTTGGCATCTCTGTTGCAAGAGAACTAATCCTTGTTTTCCCAGCTCTACCCAGGCAGCACATGCCAGCAACCTCTCCCTCTTCCTCCTCAGACCTCCCTGGAAGCCCTTCTGCACCTCCTTCTTCCCAGGATGGTCTTGTGCCTCCTCCAGTTCCAGTGTGGTTCCAGCTCCACAGCAAACATCCTAACATCCTGCCCCGGAGTCTCACCTGTGGTCGATCTGCTTGCTGAGGTTGTTGAAGCGCTGGTTGAGCTTGTAGAGCTCTGCCTCCTGGCGCTCGATGTCGGGGCAGTGCTCCTGGAACTTGCTGGCCAGAGTGTTGGAGCACGTCTTGGTCCTCTGCAGGTTCTGCTCGGCTTCACTGAGCAGGAACTTCTTGGACTGGAGCTCAGTGCCCATGGCCTGTGGGAAAAAAGCAGGAGAGGGGGTTTCTCTGTTGTCACCCACATCAATTCTAGCAACTGGAGCTGCAGGGCTGAGCTACAGCAGTGCCACCAGTTGAAAAACAAGTTCAAGGCTTACATAGTAAGCAGAACCACCTGGTAAACCTGACAGGAAGAAAAGCTACCTCTTGCTCCCTCCTCTACCTGCTGACCTTTAAAAGTGCAAAGTGCAAAAAAGCTGCTGCTCCTCATGCAAGGCTTAGATTCTGTTCTTGCCAGTGCAGCAACTATGGAAGGAGTAGTGAAAGCTCTTCCATGTTAGTCTGAACTTGGGATTTCACAGAAAATTCTGGACTAGTCACTTCCTGGTCTTTCTGTAGAAGAAGAATTGCCAGTTTGGGTAGTTTTTCCAAGAAATAACTGTTCTCAAAGCCTTGCCAGACCCATCTTTCCAGTATCAGGCCACTGTGTTGCTTTTCCCAGACCATTTTATCCTTCACTTCTCTAAGAATCACAGAAGGTTTTAGTTTGGAAAAAACTTAAAGCTCATCTCATTCTACCCCTGACATGGGCAGAGACACCTTCCACTATCCCAGGCTGCTCCAAGCCACATCCAGCCTGGCCTTGGACACTTCCAGGGATCCAGGAGCAGCCACAGCTTCTCTGGGCACCCTGTGCCAGGGCCTGCCCACCCTCACAGAGTAGAATTTCTTCCTAATATCTAATTCAAATCTCTTTTAGTTTAAAACCATTCCTCTTGTTCTGTCAGTATCTGCCCATGTAAAAAGTCTCTCTCCCTCTTTTTTATACACCTCCTTTAGGCCCTGGAAGGGGCTCTAAGGACTCCCTGGAACCTTCTCTTCTTCAGGTGAGCACCCCCAGCTCCCCCAGCCTGGCTCCAGAGCAGAGGGGCTCGAGCCCTCAGAGCGTTTTCTCTGGACTTGCTCTAACAGGTCCATGTCTTTCTTGTGCTGAGGACTCCAGACCTGGACGCAGCCCTGCTGTGGGAAGGTCTTACAAGGGCAGAGTAGAGAGGGAATCTGTCTGCATTAGTCCTTTCATCAAATCACAAGATTTCAAGTGGGATTGGATTGGACTGGATTTGAGGAGTGGAGGTGTTTGTGTCTGAAGTAGGTGGGGATCACTGCAGTCAAGGTGAGTTCTCACCCCCAGCTGGGGGAGGCCATCCTTTCACCAACAGATCCAAGCTTGTGAGTTGAGCAGGAATCACCACAGCTTTTGGAAAGTATTTTTGCACGTGCAGCATGCAAACAGGGCAGGAAACTCACCAGCAGCTCTTCCTTCTTCCTGTCCACCACCCTCAAGTCCTCCGGTACCGTGTCATCTATGACCAACTTGTTCTCATAGGCTGACAGCAGGTCTCGGCCTTGCTGGAGGCTCCTCTCCAGGTTTGTGGCCACCTCAACTCTGTAAGGACACGAGGAAGGTGTTTAAGCACACCTGCACCCTCCTCCTGCAGGATCCTGCCTTAGGTTGGGCTCAAGCTGGGATTTAAGCCTTGACTTACTTCTCCTGGGCAGCGCTGAGCAGCTGCACCACACGCTCGTACTTCTTGTTGGTGTTCTCCACCTTGTTCTTCACCAGGGTCGCGCTGCCCGTGTTGGGCACAGACTCGATGAAGGCCTCGCACTCCTGGATCTTCCTCGTTTTCTCAGGCTCGATCCGACGGACCTCGTTGGTGATGTTCTGCAGGAGGAACAAAGCCTTTAGAGCAGCTGAGCCAGGACTTGGTTATAGTATGCAAGGTGACCCCAACGCAGGGAATGATTGGTATCTGACTCCATGATTCAGAATACTGAACAAATCAACTATATTACATATATATATACATATACTATATTGCATTATACTATACTATATTAAAGAGATACTATACTAAAGAGATACTAAAAAATACTAAAGAAAAACCCGTGACTGTCTCAGACAGTTGACACAGCTTGACCCTAATTAGCCAATCACTCAAAACAACTTTCACTGGTGTCCAATTAACAAATCACTGTTTGATAAACAATCTCCATAACACATTCCACATGCTGAACAACAGGAGTGGAGAATAAAGAATTGTTTTCTCTTCTTCTCTGAGGTTCCTCACTGCCTTTCCCAAGGATTTTTCCTTGAGAAGTTGTGTCTGCTGCTCTCTGTGAAGAGAGCTGTGGCCACATATGGTGGCTACAGAGGAGCCACACTTGGCCATCCAGGGTGAGGAAGGAAGTCAGGGCTGAGGATTTATGTTTGGTGGAAGGTGCCTTCCAGCCTTGCAGGGCACAAAAGGATATTTTTGGCTGACTTTCTTTTGACCTGTCTCTCCTTAGCAAGGAAACTCTAGCTGGGGAGTGGTTCCCAGCAGCTCCAGCTCTGTCAGGAACATGCTGGACTCATCTGGGCCGTTGGGCTCTGATGGATGAATCCTTGCCTGGCCATCAAAGTGCTGCAGGCAGTTGGGGCAATTTGCTTTCTCTTGTGGTAGCACCTGGATTTTGACACAGCCCTGGGCAAGTGATGTAACCAGGACCTGAACTTCCTCCTAAACCAAGGGAGGTTTGTGGCACAGAGCCTGGCTTAATTAGGGGTCTGAAAAATAGGAAAGGAGCTGGATACTACTGGCACTGGAGCCTGGAGGAGCAGGTCCATGAGGAGAAACTGCCTTGGACCACAAGGGTTTTCCTGTTCCTCTCTGAGCTGGTGATAGTGGTGGCAAAGTTAACTGTGCTCAGATGATGGGCAGGATCAAAACCTGAGAGCTCCCCTTTCATCCCTGCAGCCATCACCTTCTTCCCATCTTACTGAGCTGGGGCAGAAGCAAGGCAAAGGTTTTGGGCTTCTGAGGCTGCTCATAGGGTTCGCTCCATCTCTAACGGAAGAAGCTGTGAGCATCACTCCACATCCCATTTCCAGGGCTCGGGGAGCACTTTAAACACCCTTGGCTATTGAGAACCTTGCTAGAGACCCTTTGGGAGCACGGTGTCTGTCAGGCACCGTTCCTCAGCTGCACAGCCCCACCTTGAGGTCCTTGGAGCGCTCGGTGCTGTCCTGCACTGCCCGGCTCTGCTCCAGCGGCGGGCGCAGGTTTGCTGTTATTGCTTTCTCCTGCTTCTCCAGGTCACTGTTGACTTTCTCTAGCCCTGCCAGGAGCTGACGTCCCCGAACTGATGCAGCATCTGGGCAACAAGAGAAGACCAGATTAAAGCTGGTTGGAGCTGGGTGTGGGCTCCGTCCCACTGGCGAGTGCCAAACCCTCATCCTGCTGCACTCCCCGAGCCTGGCCTGCTGTAACTACAGCCTGGCTACTCTGCCCCCACCCATCCAGCACTGCTGTCCCCAGGACCCTTAGGAGATGGGAACATCCCATAAGATGCTCCACCACCTAAGTTCAAGCCTTTTTGTGCCCCAGGCTGCCCTCCTGCCCCACACCTCCGATGCTGTCTGCCTTCAGGCCCTCATAGCGCTGCTGGAGAACGTTCTTGCAGTTGTTGGTCTTCTCCTTCACGGTCACATAGTGCTTGGCAATTCTGCAAAACGGGGCAGCATGAGGTCAGTCGGACCCTCAGCCTCTCCTGGGCCCCATCACCATCCCGGCACTGCTCCAGGAAGGAGCTCCAGCTCTGGAGGGGTTGTGAGGGCTGCTCCCTCGAGGCAGCCACAAAGCAGGTGGGGGGAAAAGCACCTTCACCCCATGTTGGGGTAGAGCAGCGTCTTCATTAGAACAGGGGAGAGGCAGCCAGGCAGGTACCTGCCTGCTGGGGAGGGGGGGGCAGCTCCCCCTGCCCTAATGGCCCCCCAAGAGCAGGGGGAACCTGGGTGGCTCTGAGCCGGCCCCCCTTTGCCAGGTGGGATCTTGTGGGCAAGCAGGAAGGGGCAGGAATCCCTTCGGGAGGAAGGCTGAGGTTTCGAGAAGGCAGGGCTTTGCTGTGGGAAGCAGGGCAGGAGCCCTGGGGTGCCAGACCGGGATGCAGCGCCTGGGGCTGGGGAAGTCAAAGGCCGGAGGGGCAGCGGGACGGTCCTGCCCGAGGCTGGGGACACGTACTGCTCTGCCAGGGCTATCGCTTCTGGGTCGGGCGGGGGGATCATGAAGCAGACCCCGGGGGCGCTGATGGCGTCTCCTGCGCTGTCGGCCACTTCCCAAACGTCGCCGCTGTTCCTGTGCAGGGTGTAGTGGGCTCCGCGGCTGATCTGGCCCTGGGGGACAGAACCGGTCACAGCAGCACGGCCGGAACCACCGCCCGCCGCTGCAGCCGCGGAGGCAGGACCGGCACAGCCCCGAGCCCTGCTCCCGGCTTCTCCAGGAGTCTGCCCCTCGCCAGAAACTCATGTGCCCGCTCCTCCCTCCCCGCAGCCTGCAGGCACCAAGCCGTGCCTCTTGCGACAGCCACGGCAAGAGAGTTTCCACTCGGGCAGAGATGAGGAGGCGTTTCCAGGGCTGTGCCCTGCCTTTCCTTTTTGGAGAAGCCGGCAGCTGAACTGGAGCTGCTGGCCCCTGTCCCACCCCTGCCACTCCCGTGGTGGCTGCCGGCTCTGCTGTCCCATCCCTTTGGGCAGCCCTCAGACTGAGCCGGTGGTGCTGGGGGTGAGGGGATGTGGTGGTGGGGCGTTCCTTTGGTCAGGAACACGTCGGGACACCATCTCAGGGAGCGTGGGAATATGACAGAGCTGTGCTGTCGCAACATCCCCAGGGTGTGTGAGGGGCAGCGAGGCTGCGTTTCCCCCAGATCCCTCCTGCTCCTCTTCCCATCGGGGCGAGGGCGACCTTTGCCTTGTTCCCCCTGCAGGAGCCACCACCACTGCTTGGGAAAACCTGCTCTTTCCCCCGCTGCCGCTTGCAGTGCCGTGCCCCCGGAGCAGACGGTGCCTCGCAGCGGTGCCCGCTCCGGCCGAGGATGGCGGTACCTGCTCGCCCTCGAACTCGCAGAGCGCCTCCACGGGGATGGGCTGCGGCGGCGGCTGCCGGCGGTACCGCAGCGGCAGCACCTGCTGGCTGCGCTCCTGCAGCGACTTCACCACGGCCTCGTACTTGTCCAAGGCTTTCTCCTGATCCTGGCACGGGGCAACAACAAGAACCAGTAGGAAAACAGGGGAAGGACGAACTCCTGGGCTCTCACAGCCAGCGAGGAGCTCATTGCCACGCAGCCGGGACAGAGACTGCGGCTGCTTCTGTGCCGAAGGCACCTCCTGCGGCCCTGTGTTTCTGTTCCACGTGCTCCTGCTCTCTTCTGCCTCCTTCTGCAGCCAGGCTGAGGACTGGGACCGTGCCCAGGGGTTGCCATGCCAGCGGACAGTGACAGGGCTCCCTGGTGCCCAGCTCATGCCGGCGTGGCTGTGTGCAGTCCCACTCCCAGCTCTGATTCCAACCCTGCCATGAGGATGTCCAGCAGCTGCTCTATTTCTAGCCCTGAAGGTGGAGATCCCGAGATTTTGAGTGGGATGGAGCATGCAGGAGGAGAGGGGACAGCTCCCAGGAAGAGCTGTCAGCTGTCCTGGGACACCTGCATCAGCTGGGCCTGCTGCAGCATGCTTGGGGTTGGGCTTGGATTTAGGCTTAGGCTCGGGCTCAGGCCCAGCACAGCCCTTCCCAAGTGGGCAATCTCTAGCCCAGCTCACTGCAGCACAGCAAGTTCCACTACCTCCTCTGGCAGCAGGTCTAATTATGCTCCCACCCTTAACGAGTGCTAACTCAATGAGAGAACAAATAAAAACCAGCCCAGTGAGCAATTACATTGCTGGGGGAGAGGCAATCTCTAGCCAGAGGGGAAGGAAGAGCTGTGGGCACGGGGAGGCAGCAGCACAGCCCTTCTGCTCCCTATGGAGAAAGCTGGGCCAGGTGCCTACACAGGGGGGGACATCCCTGTGCCAGTGCCATGGGGACAGTAGCTCCTGCTGCTGCCTCCCCTGCAGTCCTGCCTGCAGACACTCACATCCAGCTCCCGCAGGAGAGACTCCAGCTGGTATCTGTCCTTGAACTCTGGGCTGAATTTTTGGTCCAGGTCTGTATCCACCTTCTTCAAAAGCTCCTGAGCATCCTTGGTGTCCTTCTGAAACTGCAGAGAGGGAAAGTTTCTTGTGAGAGAGGATCCTGCTGAAACATAGAGCAGACCCTGCATGGTCTTCACACAGCCACCAGGAGCTACTCTGAGCATCTGAGCACCTGGAATATGTGGAGAAAGGCAAGGGATCACTGTTTCCCTTGCTCAGGACATCAGATTGAAGGAAACAACTACCAGGAAGTAGCAGCTTATTCCATGCACAGTTGTTAAATCCCACCTTTCCCTGCCCTCACTTTTGTTTCACCGGGACAGCATCACCACGGTGTGTGGTGCCACCACTGCCAGCGCCAGCAGAATGGAGAGCCAAGCCCTTCCACACACAAACCATCCCCTGGGGCAGCTGTTCTGGCAGATCCCTGTGAAAGGCAGTGCCTGGGCTGGGCACCACAGCTCAGCTTTGGCAGGAGACTCATCAGGTGGTGAACACACCCAGGCTGTGGGAGAGGAATCCAGCCCGACCTGCTCCCCTGCAGAGCCTCCCTGGCTGTTGGATGCCATTTATCCAGCAGACATCTGTCTGCCCAGCTCAGCTGGGACACTCAGCCCTTGTGCCGGACTCCCTGGGGGCAGCTCCGCTTGTGGCAGCTGGCATTTCCCACATGGACCTGTTCTGCTTCCCAGAGGAGCATACAACCTCTCCCCATGCCCTGTTTGGGGGTGAGAGATCTCTGCTGTCCTGGGGACAAGGAAGCTGACACCGACTGTGGCCCATGACACTTCTGCTGGAGCAGAAGCTTTCTGCAAGTCATGCTTTGGCCAAGCAATCACTTACCTTTGGTGCCTGAGCAATTATGACTTGTGTTCTATCAGCTCAAGGTGCTCTCCTAGCCTTAAAAATCCTGGTTTTAGAGCAGTCCGTCTCTTTCACCCAATGTCCAGAGTAGCAGGAATTTTTGTATTCTAGGATCTCCTGCAACCCAGCACCCACTCTCTGGGCTCCAACAAGTCACTGCCCCTGGGGATGTGGTACCTTGTGGAAGTCCTCCATGAACTTCAGGTGGCTCTCCTCGCAGATCAGCAGGTTCAGGTACTCCTTCCAGTCGGCGTGCACAGCCTCGATGTGAGCCTGACACAGGTGGGAAGGGGACATCAGCGGGACCCTGGTGGCAGGGGGAGCCTGAACTGCCCACCAGGAAGTCCCAGTTGCCATCCTGAGTGAGCAGCTCTTTGGCTGCCTCTGGAGCCACCCAGATGCTCTCAGGGGGAGCCCAGAATGGGAATACCCAAGGCTGGGATGATCCCATGGGAACACTGGCTGTGTGCAGGTGGCAAATCCTTGTGTCCATCCTCCCACCAGACAGGGAAGGGTTCTACCAAAATTTATCCTCTCTAGGTGGGCACAGGGTAATTGCCATAGGAATGAGGAAGATGAGAAGAGCTCCTTAGGTTTATCTTTCCTCCTCCTGTGGTGTTTACACAACTGCAAGTGAAGGAGGCTTTTTCCCCCTTGGCATCTCAGGAACTAAAGTCACAAGTGGTGTTGGCACTGGGTCCCACTCTGGAGAAGGGCTGGGCGAGTCTCCCATGCTCCAGGGTGGCTGGGGAGCTGGGACCCATCCCTGGTGCACACCTCGATGGCGTTCTTCCCGGGGTGGTTCTGGGCCAGCAGCTGATCCCCATCAGCGTGCAGCTTGTTGATGGCCTCCTCCTTCTCCTCCAGCTTCCGGTGGATGAAGTTCTGGATGGAGAGAGGTAAGCTATTGATCCCCAAAAAAGGGAGAGGACCCTGCCTGCAGTCTGGGGCTGAGCCGCTCCACAAGACAGTGTGCTGTTCTCCTACTGCAGCTTTCACTTTTTCGTCCCTTGCAGATGTTGCTAAAGATGTGACTGCTACCAAGCCAGTGCTGAGATAAAGGACAGGAGGGTGAGGGAGCTGTCCCTATCATGGGGAGACTTCCCCATCACGTTATCTCTGGAAGAGGTAAGGATTAACCTCACTATCCCTGTACTATCAGCTGCACATCTCAAAGCCCCTCACGATGGGCTGGGGGAGACTGAGGCACGGGAGAAGGAACATTTCCTGCCCCCATCCAGCTCCCCTGGCCCCAAGCCCAGCTCCCCTTTGCCCAGCACCAGCCGGAGCAGAGCCAGGCTGCGGGAGCGCACAGACCTCGTACTGGCGGCGCCGGCTGGGGTAGTCCAGGTTGTGGTCGCTCCAGTCGTAATGGGTCCTGTCCTTGGCCTGCTGATCCAGCCAGTAGAGCTTGTTGGTGCAGCGCTGCATGTAATCCTGCAGCGAGTTCAGGTCCTGCTGCCGCTGCTGGGAGCCGGCCTGCAGGGGGGCACAGGGACAGCTCAGCCCAAAGCTCCTCTCTGTGGGTCCCCCAGGGCCACCCCAACAAGGGACCCATCCAGAAGGGTTCTTCCCTCAGGATATCAGGGGCTCTTACCAGCAGCTTCTGGTATTTGGCTTGGAAGTCGCTCATGTTTTCCTGGAGGAGGAACAAGGCAAGGGTTAGGAGCGGTGTCTGGGGAGGGGCTCGGGGGTGCAGAGGGATGTGGGTTTAGGCTGGAAGGGGATGTGGTTTATGGGATTTGCCTCATTGTAAAGCCAGAGCCAGCGTGTGATGCTGGGTTCTCAGGCTAGGAGGGGATCTGGGCACCCACCCAAACCTGCTTCAGACTGTAGCACCCTGGATGGTGAGACAGGGACACCCTCCCCTTCATCCATGGCTCAGGGCAGGGCTGACTTTCCAGGGCAGCAGGGAGAGGGAAAGCAGAGCTGACCTTGCTTCCTTCCTTGACGATGTGTGGCCCAATGGCCATGACCTCGTTGTGGAAGATGTTGTGCTCTTCTACTTGGCTGTTGACCAGCGGCAGGTCAGTCCCAAAGCCTTTGCTGCTCAGCGCATCCTGGGGTGCACAGGGGCTGGGGTTAGCAATGGGGGAATGGGGTGAGGCTGCCAAGGCCTAGGAAACTTCTCCTGGAGATGGCCATGGAGCTGAGCTTGGATGGGCTCCGGTGGCTGCAGTGTATGGATGCCCCCAAGGAGCATGTGGGTGAAATCAGCTGTGCTGGAGGGCAGCCATGGGAAAACCAGTTTGGGGGCTTAAACTCTTCTCTGGCTGGAAGGGTGTAAGGAGTGGGATAAAATGAAAAATAGAGGCTGTGGGGTAGAGGCTAAAGCAGGCGATGACTGGGGATGCTGAGGCCAGGAGCGGTGCCACTTCAAGCACTGACTCCTGGTGCCACAGCAGCTCCTTGTCCCACCACCTCTGCCCCTCCTCTGCCACCCCACTGTTTGCATCTCCCAGTATGGAGCTGCCCAGAAATTTTCCAAGAGCCAGTTTCTCCGTGGGGAGCTGCAAGAGTCCCTGCCCAGCTGGTGCTACTGGCCAGGCAGTGACCCTGGTGGCCCCCTTGGTACCTGTTTCTCCTCGATCACTGTTGACCAGTTGACCTGGGGCTCGATGTGCTGCAGGGGGAAGTTGTAGATCTGGTCGTGTTTCACACGCAGGTTTGCCACGCGTTCCTTCAGCTGCCGGATGCTGCGGGAAGGAAAAGGTGAGGGTGGGATGCAGGATGTGGGCATGGCTGGCATTAGCTTTGCTGGGTGTAGCTGATCCTCTCCCAAGCCCCTGTGGATGGTGGGCTGTGCTTAGGGGACAGCCCAGGCGGGCTGGCAGCAGCTGTGATGTGCAATGGCTGGGCAGAGAGAGGGCAGAGGTTCCTGTGCTCTGCCCTCTGCCAGGGGCTGCTCCCGTGGCTGTGAGCTCAGGGCAGGCTGGACCTGGGGCACAGTGTGGGGCACAGTGAGCGGGGGCCACCTTGCCACGCTGCCATCATCTGACACTCCCTGTGCCCAGGATGGTGTGGGTCACACACACTAACGGGAGTTGCGTTGCAGAAGAGCCCGTGGTGACCCCCCCACTGCAGGCAGCAGCTGAGCAGAGCCCCTGGAGAGGCCTCCCCCTCATCCAAGGGCTCTGGGGACAGTGCCCCCGTGGCACTCACTCTTCTGTGATCATGTCCCCCTGGGGATGCTTCATGTGCCGGGCCACGGCCGCGTCCCCGTCCAGCACGTAGAGCAGCTTGTCAGACTCTGAGAGTTTCTGTGCTGTCAGCTCCTTGTACTGCGCCAGCTGGCACGCCTTGATCTTGTGCAGGTCCTGCACAGTGGGGACAGGAGAAGGGGTCACCTCTTGGTGACCATGAAGTCATCCCAGCCCGCTCTCCCCTGGCACCGGAGAGAGGCAGGAGCTCTGCTGTCTCCCATCCTCCTGGGATGTGTTTTACTTTCCCCTCTCCTGTCACAGGATCGTGGAATGGTTTGGGTTGGAAGGGACCTTAAAGACCATCCAGCTCCAGCTCCCTTGCCATGGGCAGGGACACCTTCCACTGGACAAGGCTGCTCCAAGTCCCATCTAATCTCACCTGCTGGGTCAGGGCTGGGGAGCTGCATCACCTCAGGATGCATCCTTTGGGACCAGGAGGAGGGCTCAGGCCTCTCCTCCTCCATCCCAGCTCCCTGCTGGGATGCACATCTCCACTCTGCACAGTCCTGCCCCTCTGGGTAGGGGAGAATTTCGAGGCCCTGTTGCCTGGAACACCCTCCCACCCTCTTCCCACAAGCAGAGGGACCCCAAAAACCCTTAAATGATCCTTACAGATCATCACAATCCAGGTACCAATGCAGGGCTGGGCAGACACCCACACATGCCACAGGCGAGGAGGGGAGAGCCCAGCCCCTCTCTTCCTGTGAGCTTCCTCTCACAGGAAGTGTGAGGGGCTGGGCAGGAGGCAGAGGGGAGAGCCTGTGGCTCTGGGACCGTGCCTTGCTTACATTTTGCATTCGGGAGTCGGTCTCCACGATGTTTTTCTCCACCTGGTCAGCATTTTTCTGCAGGCGCTCGATGAGCTCGGTCAGCTCTTTGCTGGAGATGCTGGGGAGAGAACGGGGCCCTCGTCACCCCACAGAGCCGGCCACAGCTCCCGGGGTGCCCGGGGGTGCCGTGACCCCGGAGGTGGCCGGGGGCCAGCTGAGCCTGCCAGGCACTGCAGCTGTGAGTGACTCACTGCTGCCTTCCAACACTTTCCAAAATACTCAGCCAGTGGGCCAGGAGGGGGTGGGGGACGGGTGGAAATGGGAGCGATGCCTGAGCCTCCCTCGGCTTCGGAGCAAGAAAGAAAAGAGCTGTTTGCAGGGACAGGGAGAGAATCACAGAATATCCTCAGCTGCAAGGGGCTCACAAGAATCATCAGCTCCTGGCCCTGCACAGGCACCCCAACAATCCCATCCTGTGCCTGAGAAGGGGGGTCCAGTGTGGAAATAGTGGAGCTGGAGCAGCAGGGAGGCCCTGGCCCCCCTTGCCCACGGGGCAGGTGGCCCCTTGGAGGCTGTTGCCCGTGGGCAGCCCCTGCTTCTTTTTATAGATGCCCCTCTGTGCCACTCTCAGGGCTTCCTTCTCTGCAAGGAGTTATCCTCACTTTAAACCCAAGAAAGGGATGGGATCACACACGTTGCATCTCTTGAAGTGCTGTCTCCCGTGCTGGGCACTGGTTTTGCTCCCAGAGTGACAGTGGCCAGGCTGGCAGGGTGCAGGGCCAGCCCAAATATTCCATCCAAGTGCAGGGACAGCGGAGCTGGAGCAGAGGCAGAACAACCCATGACACAGCCTCTGCAGTGCTGGGGTTATTTTAAACATTTCATCTTGTTGCTGTCACTTTGGCTACAAGGAGAGGTTGCAGCGTGCCAGGGCCAGCTCCAGGGGCGTGTGCCAGGCACAGCCTGCAGCACTCCCACCCCTAACCAGGGGCAGGAGCAGGGTGTGCCCCCCAAATCCCTGCAGCCAGAGGTAGCCAAGGCTGCTGGTAAGGCTGGGGTGTCCCAGCTGTGCTGCTTTGCCATCTGGGCTTAAACCAAAGGCTGGCTCAGTCCAGTCCCAACCACCTTGATATGAGTCTTGATGACTTCGTTATGTGGTGGCAGAACTAATCTTTATGTGGCACTTGGAGTGTCAACTGCTGCTGGAGAAGCTGAAGAGGACGAGTGGGGCTGGCTGGGGCAGCAGCATCCCAGCAGTGCTGGCTCATGGCACAAAGAGGTCCTGCATCCCCAGGTGGAATCATAGAATTGAAAAGGTTGGAAAACCTTCCAAGTACATCGAGTCCAACTGTTCCTCCAGCACTGCCAAGGCCACCACTAACCCATGTCCCCAGGTGCCACATCCACACAGCTTCTAAATCCCTTCAGGAACAGTGACCCCACCACTGTCCTGGGCAGCTGTGCCAATGCCTGACCACCCTTTCAGTGAAGAAACTTTCCCAATATCCAACCTAAACCTCCCCTGGCACAGCCTGAGGCTGTTTCTTCTTGTCCCTGTTCCCTGGGAGCAGAGCCTGACTCCCCCGGCTGTCCCCTCCTGTCAGGAGTTGTGCAGAGCCAGAAGGTTCCCCTGAGCCTCCTTTTCTCCAGGCTGAGCCCCTTTCCAGCTCCCTCAGCCCCTCCTGGTGCTCCAGCCCCTTCCCAGCTCTGTTCCCTTCCCTGGACAGGCTCCAGCCCCTCGGTGTTGGGAGGGCCAGAACTGACTCCAGGATTGGTGCTGCAGCTCCCCCAGGACTCTGCTGCTGAGTTTCAGGACCTGCTCCTGCCTGCCCCATGTGCTGTCGCTTCAGTGCAGCAGAACAAACCCAAAGCCCAGCTCTGGGCTTGTTCCTCCCTATCTCAAACCTGCCCCAGGCTGCAGGAGCCTTGTGGCATTCAACAGCTCCAGAAAAGTTCACACTTCCCTGAGAAGTTCTGCTATGGGCATGGTTTACACTATTTTTTTTTTCTTTTTATAGAAGCTGCATCATCAGGATGGTACTCGGAGGTTTGTGCCTGTCGCTGTGCCTGCTGCCTGCCTGGCACTCCTGCATCAGCAGCAATGAGCCCAGTGGGCATTCCTGGGCAGAGGAGACAAGGAAGGGGTCGTTGGGAGTCGTGGTTGCAATAATTCCAAGGATGATTCTCATTCTGTGTTCAGTAATCACAGCTGGAGGGTGCAGGGTGCTCGGGGAGATGGGATGTGGGTGGCTGGCTCCTGCTCCAGTGGTAGAAGCAGCTCCTCAAAATCCACTTTGGGGTTTCTTCCAACCTTCATCATCCCACAGAAACCAGGGTAGAAGTCAGGTGGAATCAGTGGTTTGAGTGGGTGACTGAAATGTGCTGCACGTGTTTGGGTCTCTTTGGGTGATGGTTGCTCAGAGCTGGCACCTCCTGCATCCTGGCAGAGCTTGTGGCCACCAAGGAGCCTTCCTCACCTCCCATCCATGCAGTGGAGGCCACCTGAGCTTGGAGGGTGAGAGAGGTTCATTATCCAGGTGGGAGCTTGGGATGCTTCACTGTGAGGACCAGGAGCTGGACTGGCACTGAGCTGGGGGCGAGCTGGAAGCTCTTGCTGGTTCCTCTCCCTGTGCCCTGCCTCAGTCTCAGCGACTCCAGCAAGTCCAAGGATGGATCTTCCAGGTTTCAGTGGATCTGCAGCATGGATGGGAAAACCATCCTAAACCCCAGGAGAAGTCTGAGCTTTTTCTAGTTCTGGTTTTGACTGAAACCTCTAAATCGCAGGGAGAAAATAAACCTAAGGCAGGGATGTTTTGGACCTGTGGCCGTGGTTCAGGAGAGCTGTCTGGCAGAGCTGAGCCTGGAGCCTCGGCCCAGCCTTTTGCTCACTTTGTATCAGGAAAACTGATCTCAGGTGCTGGAAGCAGCGAGTGCAGCACCCAGCCCTGACCCTCCCCCTCAGGTATCGCCTCTGCCGAGCCAGTTTGGGGTGAGGATGTTGTGTCTAGCCCAGGATGAGCCCCTCCGCTCCTCTCTCAGGCTGGAGCCACAAGCTCTCCTCATCCCTGTCATCACCTGTGCCCTGCCAGCCCCTTCCCAAGCTGGGGGTGCTGCCCCTGGACACCCCTCCCACCTCCTGCCCTCAACGACTCCCAGAATCCAGGGTCAGGGCAGAGTAACCCTCCAGCCCCGTGGCACCTGGGGACAGTGACATCCCTTCTCCATCTCTGCAGGACTGGAGCAGGTGAGGGGGCTGGGGAAGGGGAGGGCAGAGAAGGGCAGTTCCCTGTGTTGGAGGGATGGTTTGCCTGGTGATCCAGAAACTGCAGTGTCTGGGTGACCAGGACAAAGAAATGCAGCCTGGTTCAGAGCAAGCAAGGACATGCTGGGAGGTGATGTGGGCATAGCTGGGCTCTCCTGACACACCAGAGGAGCTGTTTGCTCTCTCCACCTCTGTGGTTTATGTGAGAGTCACCAGCTGAGGCTGTGGGACAGGGAACTCTCATAAAAACTCCCATGGAGCTGCACCTCAAAACTGCAGTGTCGGGGAGCTGCTCCTGTGCACCCCATCCTGCCCTGAGCAGGGAGCTCAGCTGTGCTCTGCTCATCCCACGGCTGCTGGAAATGCAGGGATAACAAGTGTGCAGGAATAAAAAATAACAGAGAATGGGAACCTCTCATGGGAGATCTCTCTTATTTGTGTACTTATTTCTCCACACTTGTCACTTTGGTGCCACTTCATCAACCAGCATGGACATCGCTGATGTGAGAACATCAGGCTTGTTAATTACCATCAGGCCTGTTAATTACCATCAGGCCTGTTAATTACCCACGTCTCCCCTCCACAGCTGGGTCTGTGTGGATAAACCAGAGGAGGAGCACAGTCCCTGCATCCAGCTGGATGGGAAAGCTGAAGCCTAGCTGAAATTTCCATTCCAGGGGATGGAGGAGTTTGGCTTCATCTGCTGCAAGGGGGAAGATGCTGGAGTGCCAGGAAAAGGAGGAATGGCTTCCCACTGCCAGAGGGCAGGGTTAGATGGGATATTGGGAAGGAATTGTTCCGTGTGAGGGTGCTGAGGCCCTGGCACAGGGTGCCCAGAGCAGCTGTGGCTGCCCCTGGATCCCTGGCAGTGCCCAAGGCCAGGCTGGACAGGGCTTGGAGCAGCCTGGGACAGTGGAAGGTGCCCCAGGGATGGGATGAGATAGGCTTGAAGCTCCCTTACAACCCATTCTATGATTATGTGCAGAAGAAGCACAAATGGATGGGCAAAGCAGTGAGGAAGCCTTGGCTGTTCCAGGAAAAGTGTGTGGATGGGATTGATAGGATGTGGCTCCTTTGGGAAGCTGCCAGGAAGAGCCATGGATGCATACAGGCTTTGGAGCAGAGCTGCTGGCAGGATAAAACAAAGGGATGCCAGGGCCAAGAAACAGGCTGGGGGGATGGCTGGAGCATGGAGCAGAGCTGGGGAGGGAGAAGGGCAGGATTTGGCCAGAGCCCAGCTGGGATGGGCAGCACACACGAGACTGGGCAGAGCCAGGAGCGAAGGTGCCCAGGGCACAGCCCTGCGAGGCTGCAGCAGAGGGGGGAATGCAGAGCTGTTCTGCTGGAATAGATAAGGCTTTGTTTGACAGATGAAAAAAACAAATAATAAAAGCCTGGAAAAACTGGCTTTGCCATTTCTGGAGAACTTTAACATTCTCTGGTCAGGAAGGAAATAATGATCTCTCTCATGGAAAGCTGTGCTCGGCAGAAGAGTTGATTTTTGTCGGTGCCATTGCCTGGCTGGGGTGAAGGACCCCAGGTCATTCCCATGGGGAATGGGAGTGAGTTTTGGGGTTTCTCCCAGCTGGGGGACCAGGAAGAAGCAGCTGTGCCCTGGCAGACAGCACTTCATCCATGTGCCACAATTCTGACCTCATGACCTTGCTTTCAGAGGGGTTCGGGTATTGCTGAAGGGGGGGGATGTTTAGGGTTCAGGTTTTTCTTTCTTCTGTTTTCTAAGGGTTTTGGTGATTTTTCTTAGTATTTTAGTTGTGATTTGTTGGGGTATTTTTATTAAGAGAGGTTCTCAACAGACAAATTATTGTAATATGAAAACTTTGCTGCTAAAAACTGGACTTTTCCTCTATTCCGTTTTCTTTCTCTCTTCTCATTAGGTTGCACCCTCACTGGTAAGAGCAGTTTTTGGAGCAAACCTCCCTGAGATCAGTTTCTCCAGGATGTACAGAGGTCTTGTTCTTGCTGGCAGGTGGTAGAAAATCCCTCTGATTTCTCAAGTTTCCTTTTTTCCAAACAAGGAGGCTGTTTCCTTAATCCCTCCAAGGGAGGATGTTCAGACACTCCTGAATTTTGACCACTCCAGCTGACTGAGTTCCCTGGGAAGGCTCCTGCTGGGAATTTGTCCCATGAGCCTGATCCTTGCTGGGAGGGTTATGGGAAGGGCTTTGTCCTGCTCAGGGATGCTGCTCTACTGTCAGGAAACCTTCCCATCCCAGAGGCTTCTCCTGGTGGGATGGCTTGGCCAGAGGCAGGGGAGTTGGGTGAGGATGGGATCTGAACTGGGATGGACAATCAGCACAGCAGGCAGTGCCCACCCACTGCAGCTCTCAATTCCATCCCCATCCAATATCCATTTACACAGATTTCATAAAAATCTCTCCCATATCAGCCCTGCTGCTGGAGGCCAGACTTTAGGAGAGATTAAACTGAAGGAATCCTCCAGAAGGCCACAGCACAGAGCTATAAATGTCCTGAAAGGTCCCCCAGCCACAGCTCCCACTGCAGGAAATTCTGCCATGCTGCTTTTAATGACACTGGAGTGAAACTGTGGCAGGGTAGAGAGCACAAGGGCTGGGCTCTGGCTACGGTAATTCAGGTTTGGGAGAGATTAGGATCTGGCTGAAAACTCAGAGCAGAGTTCTGTCAAGTTGCCCACGTCAGGGTGTAGCTGGACAGCAGGGTTGCTGTGCTCAGCCCAGCCTGTTCCAGTTGTATTTATCTTCCCTCGTAAGAATGGTGATATTTTATTGTAATCTGCATGGAAATGAGGGCAGAAATAGGGCGGGTGAAGGGAGGCTCGCTCCACCCTCAGCACTGAGCAGCTCCTGACTCACCTCCTGACTCCAGCCCTTCCAAACAGCCTCTGGAAATGGGTGCCAGCCCTGCAGGCAGAGCTGTCCCAGTGCCTGCACCCCCTCTTACCTGGGGAGTGACACTGGTGAGCTGGGAGCGCTCCTGGGTGAGTGCTCTCACCCCGAGGACCCTGAGGATGAGCAACTTTCCTGCTGGCAGGAGGGAGAGTTTCAGCAGCAGCTGTGAAGGCTGAACTGGCTTTTATCATAAAATTATCAAATGGTTTGAATTAGATGGGCAGGGACACTGTCCCAGGGTGCTTCAAACTCCATCCAGCCTGGCCTTGGGCACTCCAGTGAGGGCACCTCCCTCACTCTTTTCTACCTGCCAAGCCTGGGCTATCAAAAAAAGAAGAAGGCAACCTCCTGGGTTCTAAGCATGGCAAGTGTTTGAGGAACATGATGGGGAAGAAGGCTGATGGTTTTCCCCACTCTGTGGCTCTGTTCAAGCCTTGTGCCTTCCCTTCCAGGGACACACGTCCGTGTAACAACGCAGTGGTCACGGCTGAATTCCCAGGGCCTTCCCACACTTGGGGTGAGAGCAGAATAAAGCAATCAGGTCCATGAGCCAAAAGAGATGTCACTATTATCCTCCAGGATCCCCAGCCAAGGCAAGGAGATGCCCAGGGCTGGATGGGGATGGCTACTGAGCCTGGAGGCCTCAAGCCCAGGCAGACCACAGAGCTGCAGCAGATATTCCTAGGGAGAGACCTGAGCCTGGTGCTGCTGGATGGGAGCTTGAGGGCCACTTTGGGGTTGGGATAGGGTGGCTGTCACATCCAGGGGACAAAGAGTTGTTCATGGGGAGGTTGCAGCACCTGGCTTGGGTGCCAGCGCCGTTCATGGAGGTGTTCCCATCCTGGGCAGGCTTTGTCCCGAGGCTGAGGAAGCCACCAAGGCTCCCATGGCTCCTCTCCAGGCTCTGTCCTGCTGCCGGATGAAGTTCCCTGGGCAGCCCCTGCCTCCCTCAGCTGAGCCCGTGGCCCTGACAGGACACGCTCCGGTGCCCCTCTCTCTTGCCAAACCGGTGCTGGGTTCTGTCCCTCGGTGCTCTGAAGGCTCCGTCACGGGCAGCGCCCTGGCACCGCGCCCTGCCCAAGGCTCAGCCCCGCGGGATGAGGCCGGGCTCACGCGGTGTCGAAATCCCGGTCCCTGTTGACGGCGGGGGCGGGCGGTGGATTTTAGGAGTGTTGCTCTGTTTTCCTGGCAGCAGAGCGGGGCGGGAGCCGCCTGGGAGCCTGGCAGTGCCTGGAGCAGGGGACGGGGCAGGAGCTCCTCACTTCTTCGCAATCCTCCTCCAGCAAGTTGTTCAACCGGTCGGGCACCGGCTTCCCCATCTTGATGGTGGGGCTGTTTCCACAGGGTGGGAGTGTTCCCTGGATTCACAGATGTTTGTAAACTAGAAGGCAGGAATTAACAAATTTGGGCTAATAAGCACAGCTCTCCCCGAGGTGTGCACGGACAGCCGGGACGCAGGGAGGGAGGGAGGGTGGCCCGGGGCACAGCCCTGCGCTGCTTCCTCAGCCACCACCAGCCAGGAAAACAGAGGTTTCAGCCTGGCCCGCAGCCTCCGGAGGTGCTCTGGCACCTGCCCAGGGCCGCTGGGATGCAGGCAGGGCGGCGAAGGGAAGCCTCTTCCTTCCTGAGCCGATCCCCGGCGGATGGAGAGAGCACGGGGTACCCGGGGCTCGGAGCACAGCTCGTGGACCCCGGCCACAGCCCCACGGTGGGCAGCCCGCACGGTGCAGGTCTGTCTCCTTCTGCTCCACAGCATCCTGATGCTCCCGGAGTCCTGTGCCTCCAGCCCGCTGCGGGGTTTCTCACTTTCGAGCCGCCCTCCAACTCCCCCGAAGCTCAGAAATGCGCCTGGTACTGGCACCGTCCTTCACCCGGGGGAACGCGGCGGCCACCAGGGAGCTGTGGAGCCTCCGAGGGCTCCGTGCCACCCCCATCTCCTCCCGCCTGTCCTCTCCGGGGCAGGATCCGGCAGCAGAGCGTGCCCCGGCCTTTGGAAGCCTTCCCCGGCCCTGCCGAGCCAGCCGGCCTGCCGGGGGAGCCTTTCCCGGGGCTGGAGCTGGAGCGTAGCCTCAGCCCCAGGAGAGGGAGCTCAGCAAATCCCCTGTGCCAGGACAGCAGCGGGCAGAGGCTCCCCTGGCGGGGAACACCCTCCCTGCCCGCTGCCGTGGGCAGGGAGCAGCCAGCGGCTCCCCTGCTTGGGAAATGTCGGCGCCTTCTGGGCTGATGGTCCCTCTCTGGGTCCTGGAAGGCACCTCAGCCCCTGCACCAGCTCCCCCCACCTCCCTTCCCAAATGAGGATTTTTGGTAGAGGGCGGCTGCTCGGACTCCACCAGCCAGGACTGGTGCCGGTGGAGAGGAATGGAAGGGGATGAACAGCCACGGGCTTGGCTCATGAACCCTTGAATCAGTCAGAATCTGGAACACTCCACATGCTGCAGAGCCCCCGCAGCTCCTCTGGGAAACACAGGGCACACTTCTGAATTAATCCCAACATCCACCTCTTTGGAAAAATATCTCGGTACAGACAGGGGCTGGGGATTGTCCGCCGTCCAGCCCAGAGAGGCTGAGCCTTCCTGGGGAGGGATTTTTACACCTTTTCCCTTTTATCAGTGACCTTTCACAGGGCGCATTCAATACACTCCTTTCCTTTTTTTTTTTTTTTTTTTTAAACCAACCAGTACGACCAAAACGCGTCCCCACCCCGTCAGAGGAAGCCGAGGGAACGACGATGGACCAAATCCTTGATCCAAAGGGAACAGGGGGCGAAGGTGGAGAACAACCAGACTATTTTTCCCTAAGATCTAACCCAGCACACACCTGGGAAGCGAAGGAACCTGCTCGCTGGAGCTGCTGCGATGGGAGGGGAACTGGGAGACACAACCTCTGTGCCCACAGCCGGCGCAGGAGATGGACCCAGCTCGGGGAGGAGCTGACACTTCACGGCGGGGCCAAACATCGGAGTTTCCACACGGTTCTCAGGGGCTTTACCACCACTCAGAAGGTGCCCACACCTCGAGGATGTCACACTTCAGGGTACCTCACCTCGGGAATGCCCACTCCTGGGGGGTGTCCACATCTCGGTGGTGCCCACACCTCCAGAGGTACCCACTCATTGGGAGGTGCCGACAGTTCGGGGTTCCACACCTCGGGGGATTCCCACTCCTCGGGGGGGATCGGCTCCGCCGAGTCCCGGCGCGGAGCTGGGGGGATGCTGCGGGACGGGATCCGCGGGATGGCGGCTCCGCTCGTCCCGGGAGGAGCGGGTCTGCCCGGGGCCGGGTCACTCACCTCTTCTTCTGTACGGAGGGGCTGTATTTCCCTTTGTTGCGTTTCCTGAAGAGCGAGTGCATCGCGTCCCCGCACGGCGGCTGCCCGCCGCTGCCGGCCCGCCCCTCCCCAGCCCGCAGAATCCTCCCCTGGCTTTGGGGGAGCCCCTAAAAGGGGCCCCGGCAGGGTTGGACCCCCGCGATGTGCAGGGCCAGCCTGACACCCCCAGGAGCCGGGGCACGGCTGGTCCCTGGCCTCAGCGGGGCCGGGTTGGGCACAGAGCGGCAGGCGCGGGGGGGCTGCGGCTCTTCCCGGTCTCTGCTTGGGGATGAACGGTGCTCGGAGCGTCCCTGCTCCTTCCCGGTGCATCGGCACTGCCGGGACACCTCCAGTCCTGGGGGCGACTCTGGGCCTTTCACAAGGCAGACACTGAGGGGCTGGAGCACGTCCAGGGAAGGGAACAGAGCTGGGAAGGGGCTGGAGCACCAGGAGGGGCTGAGGGAGCTGGGAAAGGGGCTCAGCCTGGAGAGAAGGAGGCTCAGGGGGACCTTCTGGCTCTGCACAACTCCCTGACAGGAGGGGACAGCCGGGGGAGTCAGGCTCTGCTCCCAGGGAACAGGGACAGGACAAGGGGAAAGGGCCTCAAATAGTGTCAGGAAGGTTTAGATTGGATATTGGGAAATCTTCACTGAAAGGGTGGTCAGGCATTGGCACAGCTGCCCGGTGCAGTGATGGAGTCACCATCCCTGGGGGGATTCAAAAGCTGGATGGCTCTGGCGCTTGGGGACACGGGTTAGTGGCAAATACAGTGGTGCTGGGGGAGTGGTTGGACATGATGATCTTATGGATCTGCTCCGACCTCAAGGACTCCATAAGGCACCGAGATACCTCCCCCCAGGCCCCCTGCAGCCTAAGAGGTTTTGTTCACACATGCACACAGCAGTCAGCAATTAGGACCAGCTCTGGCCTTTTTATCCCGGGATTTTGTGCCCATGCGGGATTAAAGCCCTGATTGTAGCTTCCCCACCAGCCCCAAATCCTCTGCTGATTTCGTTCTGGGGGCAAGTCAGTGCACGCTGTGACCTATTGATCCCGATCCCTGCGTGTGCCGGATCTCCTGCGCTCCGGGGCGCCCTTAAAGAGCGCAGAGCGCTGCGGCCGCCCGGGCACTCCCGCCTGGCTCCGGCTGCGCCTGCCGGGGGCGCGGGGCTGCTGCGGCTCCCGGTAGCGACAGCGCAAGGCAAGTGCGTGTTCGTGTGTGTGTGCGTCTGTCTGTGTGTTCCTGTCTGTGTGTCTGTCCGTGGGAGCCTCCCCCATCCCAGGTTGCCGTGGTTTGTCCTCCTGGCTCACTCAGGGGGTGAGAGGCCGTTTCCCTGCAGGAGCTGAGCCTGCCGAGGGCTCTGGCTCTGGGGTGGCCTGGCCCTGTTGCCTGGCTGTGCCATCCCCTTCTGAGCGATCAGGAGCCAGCTGAGCTGTGAGGCCGGAACCCACAGCCCGTGCCCCGCAGAGCCTTGAACCCACTCGGGGCCGGGCTGTCACTGCACAAGCAGCAGCACCTGGTGTGCCCATGGCCTCATCCAGCCAAGCACCTTGGAGCCTTTGGCCAGCGGGGATGGATTTAAAACACTCCCCAGAGCCCAGGGTTGTGCTGAAGGTGGATCTGCTGGGGGTGGGGGTGGCAGGGTCCTGCTGGGATTGAGTCCCAGGGCTGTCACTCGGGCCCTGCTGGCTGCTGGGCGTGGTGGTGCGGGGCTAGAGCAGCCCAGCAGCCCCAGACAGCCAGAGCCAGGACTGGGCCTCATCCTGGCCTGGCTGGGGCCATCTCTGGGCTCTCCCTGTCACCAGCCATGGCACCAGCTCCATCTGAACTATAACTGAGGGTTTGACTTGGTCTTCGTGGTGCCCAGCTT
Source organism: Peucedramus taeniatus (assembly GCA_013400575.1). Lineage (NCBI taxonomy): Eukaryota > Metazoa > Chordata > Aves > Passeriformes > Fringillidae > Peucedramus > Peucedramus taeniatus. The sequence goes on from WBNO01008948.1 coordinate 56,842, forward strand.
CTGTTCTTACTTCTGAATAGATCGTGAGGATCCCTGGGGAGGAGCCATTCATCTGATCCCCAGGACCCGTTGATCCCTTGGGATCCAGGCAGTGCCTGGAGCCTGGCATGCTCCCTGCCACGGCCATCAGTGCCAGGCTCCTGCCCAAGCTGAGGAGCACACTGGTGTTCCCCTGGTTTTTTGGGAGGAGGATTTTGCAGGTGCTGTGGTTCTTTTGGAGGCTGTGAGCATCCCCGTGCAACCTCGCCAGGCAGCACCTGCATCCCCATCCTCCCTCCAGCCCCACGCAAGGGGAGCTGAGGAGGGAGAAGCCCAGCCCGACTACTTTCATTTCACTGCGTGAAATCCTTCACGTCTTTACTCGGCACTAGAAACACTTTCTGCTTTTTGTGCTTTGGGATCCCCCCATCTCTAGCAGTAACATGTTCTGGAGGCTCAAAGGACCGGTTGCTCCTCTTCCAGCTTCCAGAACCATCCCAGAGCCCCCATTCTTAACTCTGCGTGAAGGTGAGCAGAGCGTTAGGGATGAACTGCCTCTGCCTACCAGAGGGGCTTGCTTTCCATCTCCTCCTGTGCCAGCTCTGCAGCCTTAATCCTCCTAATCTCCCCACATCTCTGGCGTGGCTCATTTTTGTGTGCAAATGCCCTTGAGAGCAGCAAAATTGCAGCTGCTGGGTGAAACACCAGGCGGAGAGAAACTCCGGCGTAGTGGAAAACTCTGTCTTATGTAAACTGCCCAGGTATTCTGCCTTTGCCTTGGCTTGGGATCAGAGGCACTGCACAATCTTCTGTACACGGGGTGATTTTGGGGACCGGGGGCCTGTGGTTTGGGGGTGCTGGCAGCTCTTCTTCAGGCTCTGGTGCCTGCCCAGAGCACCGCACAGCCTGTGCTGAGGTTTCCTCTTCGGCTGGACTCTGCCAGGGTTGGTTTTGCAGCGTTTATTTTGCAAATGAGCCTTTTGGTGGCTTTACCGCTGCAGCTGCTCCCTGCTGTGCTCCGTGCTCTCCCATCTGCTGTGGCTGCCAGGCCGGGCACACCCCGAGCCGGTGCCAGCCCCGGTGCCACCGGCTCCTTGGAGCCTCTTGAGCCTGGGGAAGGGGGGCTGTCCTGCCAGCCTGGAGCCCGCTGTGCCCTGCAAGCAGCCCCAGGTGTGGCCCCACTGGGGGCTCGTGGGAGGATGCCAAACCCCGGGGTGCTGCACCCACCCAGATGTGTTCCCTTGGCTCCTTTCCAGCCCTCAAAACACCCACGGAGCTCCTTCCACGGGGCCGAGCATCTCGACAGAGGCAGCAATGTGGCAATATTGACTTAACCTGGGTAAGAAGCTCTTGAGCTGCTGCTGCCGCGGGAGGGGAGCGGGAGAGGAGCACGTTTTATGCAACGAGATGACATTTTCCTGGCAAGCCCTTCTCCGGCATTCCACACCCTGCTCCACCCTGCGCCAGCCCCAGCACCCCGGCCGAGGCCGACCCCGCTGCCCAGGGCGCAGGATGGGCACCAGCTCGGGGGTCTCACTCCCTGCTGGCACCTGAGCCGTGGCCTTGGCCACCCCACCGTGCCCCACCGTGCCCCACCGCCCCACCCCACACAGCCCATTGTAGCTCGGGATGGCACCAGGGATGGGTGGGTCAAGCCAGCAATGGGGTGGTGGCATCCCCTTCCCCACGAGTCCCAAAAGGCACTGTGGCACTGCCGGGGGGTTTTGGGGACCCTTGGGAGCAGAGGAGCCAGGCATGGGGATGATCAGCCCTGGCAGCTGTTCAGCAATGTTCCTCAATGAGGAATTTTCGGACTTCACTTCTGATGGAGGGGGGGTTGAGGCAAAACAACTTGGAAATCTCTTCCAAAAGCTCGATGGAACACAAACATCAGTAGATGAGCCAAAATCTCATTTATTTTCTGGGTGGGGAGTTTTTGACAGCCCCGGAGGACCCAGCTGAGCTGCCGGCCCCCACGGCAGGGGTTTAGGATGGGAAGGGAGTTCCTGCTCGCACGGCAGGAAAGCAGGGCACTGAAACACCTCCGTGCTGCCGCTTCCTCCTGGCGGCTCCCACGTGCACAGGAATGCGGCCGTGCTCGTTCCTAACTGGTCCTGTGCCGGGCGAAACCTCCCCCAGCTCCGTTTGGGGCTGGTTTTACTCTGGAATCAGCAGCCAGCGCTGCCGCTCCGGCCCCATCCCGCACCCCCTGCCAGCCTCCGTGGCTTTACATGGCTCTGGTGGGACGTGGTGGCTCAAAGGACCAAGTTCAGGGTTTCTCAAACTGTAAGAAAGAAATAGAATAAAACAAGTGCATCGTTGCTGATGCCGAAGGATGGGAAAGCTCCTGTCCCAGCAGGGAAGTGGCTTTTTCTGCTGCACTTGCTGGTTTGAGCCCAAATGCCATCAAGGGACTTCAATATTGAACAAACACCAAGCGAAAGCGGGTGCAGGCAGCCAAGCAAAACAAAGGCTGAGAGAGGCCGGTGCTCTGACTCATTTGGCATGAAAATGCAGCACGGAATAAATTAAGTTTGGCTCTTCCTCATCCTCCCGGCACGGTTTGGAGCAGGAGGGCCGCATTGTCACCAGTGCTGGGGTGGCTCTGGGGAGCTGGTGCACACAGCAGACACTGGGGAGGCATGGGGACATCTGCANCCGGGGGGGACACAGCCACCCTGGCAGGTCCCTGTCCTGTGTCCCCAGCCATGACTTTTGGAATGGCACTGAACAATGTACAGCTGGGCTGGATGCTAAAATCAGAATATGCATCCGAGGCAGCAGCAGCTTCTCTTGGTCCTTATTCTCCTGTCTCATGAAGGGATGGGGTCCCAGACCCCCAGTAGGGACACACAGGTGTCATCATCATCATCGAATCATCATTGAATCATAATAGATTGGTTTGGGTTGGAAGAGACTTAAAGTTCATCTAAGTCCCCTCCTGCCAAGGCAGGGGCACCTTCCACTAGTCCACTACCTAGGTTGCTCCAAGCCCCATCCAACCTGGTCCTGAACATTTCCAGGGGCATCCACAGCTCCTCTGTGTCCCCTGTGTCCTTCAGTGGCACGGTCAGTGCCACACATGCAGGAGCACTGATCCTGGCTGGGACCACTCTGTCACAGTCCCCCAGGACACATCGAGAGGAAGAAAAAGGTCAGGGCTTCACTGCAGCCTTTGGCCTGTGGTGTAAAGACTGGGAATTTCCGGGGTGTAATGTTTGCATCTCTAGAAATATGCAGCTGGAGCGCACCCAGGGGCAGCTGCCTGCGATGGGCGAGGGAGATAATGCCCCGCTTCCGCCAGCGCGGAAACGCGCAGGGGGAAAGGGCAAGGCAGAGCCTGGCTCCGCAGCACGTCGCGGTGATTCACCCCAGAGCCCGCCTCGGGGGATGATGTGACCTCTGGGGCTGCGGGCGAGAGGGGGACACATCCATGGGGTGTCCCGGCAGGCTCCTGGCAGCCGCAGGGAGGGCGGTGGAGACGATGCCCCAGCGCTCCAGGTGCCCTGGCACAGCTGGACCGATGGCACCAGGGCAGGCCCGGGGTGGCCCCGCCGTTCTGTCCCGCGGGGCTCTGTCCTGCCCCCGAGCGAGGTGACACTGCCTCGAACAATCCAGACTGGTGAGACTGGGAGAGGCCGGCCCTGCCCCGAGCCGGCCGCGGCACCCGGCCCCCCGCGCCCGCCCGCTCCCCGCGGTTTCGGCAAACCCAGCGCCCGTCCTCTCCCGGCGGCACAAACCGGTCCCGGGACTCACACCCAGCACCGCCCGGGCCCGCGTTACGACAGCCCCGGGAGCGGGCGGCTCTCCCCGCACCAGCACCCCTCGGCATCGCCGGGCTGGGGAGGGCGTGCGCCCCAAACGCCCCCAAAACGCACCATGGGGTGCCCCGATGGATGGGGGTCCTGGGCTGTGTGCCTTGTAGGGATGGCCCCTAAAGGGGGCCACAAGTAGAGCTGCACACAAGAGTGGGGTGGTGACAAGCTGGTGGCGCTGTCCTGGGCGGAGGACCGTGCCTCCTCAGGGGACCTGTCACCGGGCAGAGAGGCGACAGGTGGAAAGGATTTTGGCACCGGCACATCCTGCACAGTCACTCGCAAAGGATGCCGAGCGGGATCGGCCTTAATTCCCCGCCTTGTCCCGGCAGCAGCGCCTTCGGGCAGCACCCCGGGCACGGCCCTGCCTCCGGGGCGGCTGCCGGAGCCGCGGGGCCCTCCCTGCTCTTCGTCACAGCTGGGTGACAGGACTGGGGCGGCTGCGCTCACCCCAGGGATCCCGGTGTCCCCATTCCTGTCACATGGGTGCTCTGGCTGGAGATGCCACCAGCTACCACTGAGCTCCCAACCCAGCTCAGGGCTGGGGAGCAGTGGCTGCACAGACAGGTCACCATCGCCTCTGCTGCCCAGTGTTCTCCTCTGCTGGTCCTCACCTGTCCCATCCTGAAGCAATGACATGGAGCTGTGGGCAGGTTTAGGTTGGAGATCAGGAAAAGTTCTTCCCACAGAGGGTGTTGATCCTGCCCAGGATCCCCAGGGAATGAGCACAGCCCCGAGGCTGCCAGAGCTCCAGGAGTGTTTGGGCAATGATCTCAGGGATGCCCAGGGTGGGATTGTTGGGATGTCTGTGGACAGGAGCTGGACTGGATGATCCCAATGGGCCCTTCCCACTCAGGATATTCCATGATTTCCTGTCCCAGCATTACCTGGAGCTGGGGGGAGCGATGAGCACAGGACCTGGCCCTGGGGAGGCCGGTGGCTTTCCCAGGCCATGCAGGACACAGACAGATGCATTTCATAATCCCCAGGTCTCACCTAATCCCCAGGTCCTGGCCACCCCGGCTGCTGTCCTGGCATCATAACTGATCGGGAGAGGGAGAAATTAAATACACAAAATGCAGTGGGTTGATGGTCATTCAGGACTTTTCCATCACCCCGAATCAGGGCCTGTCTGTCCATCCTGCTGTCCATCCATCCTGCTGTCCATCCATCCCCCCCACAGCTGGATATGGACAAACATGACTGGGCTGGCTGTGGCTTCACTGCTCTGGGATAATTCACATTCCAGGATAATACCCCACTTCAAACAGTTTCCATCTGCCCACCAGTGCTCACTCCCTGGGCTTTCCTAATAGTCTAAAGGATAATTTGGTTGCTGGAGTAGGATCAGAAAACCTTAAACAGCGTGGGAAAATACCCAAATGCAAGACTTGTGCCCCATAATATATAATATAATATATATATATATAATATTTTATATATATATTATCATGCAGTGGCCAGGGAGGAGGGGAGCCCTGAGTGCTGCCACAGCC
>WBNO01008948.1:62279-114931 GCA_013400575.1 Peucedramus taeniatus
GGGGCGGGCAGCCCCGCCAGCCGCCGGCACTCGGAGCCCATGGCCCCGGGCAGCAGGAGCCGGGCGCGGCTGCCCTGAGGGCCCGGCGGGACCGGATGATGTCCTACCTGCAGCCCCCTGGCCGGCCCCTGGAGCGCTTCGATGGGCTCTCCCTCATTTACTGGTGAGCGGGGCGGAATGCCGCCGCACCGGGACCGGGACCGGGACCGGGAATGGGAACGCGCATCCCTCAGAGCCTCGGATCCGTTCTCCAGGGATGGCGCTGGGAGGATGCTGGGCTCGGTGACCCCGCCGCTTCTGGCGGGGTTTGTTTGATTGGGTTCATTTTCGGTTCATGCGGGGGCAGGGTCTGATGAGGGTCCCACGGCAGCCGCAGGGGCAGCGCTCAGGTGAGGCCGGGATCGGCCAGGGGTGCGAATGGGGATTTATTTTCCAGGCAGCAACTGTGGAAGCATCCACAGCCTCTGCGAGCAGTTTTGGGTGCTCCTGCTGCAGTTCTGCAGTTCTCCCCTTTGATAAAAGCTCCCCAGAAGGGACCTGTTCCCCCCGCCGCTGCCCGGGGAGCGGGCTGGGTGCGGGGAGGGCGGCGGAGGGGACGGGAGGTGACGGCGGGCGCTGGGCGGCTGCAGATGTCTATGTAGGGCAGAGAGAGCCGGCGGGAGCGCGGCTCTGCCCGGGGCCAGGGTTCAGAGCGTGCGGCTTTAGCCGATTAACTGGGGGTCAGTGGGCCGGAGCCAGAGCCGGCCTGGGCCCCGGCGGGGTCTCGGACCACCCTGAGGTTTGGCGGAGGCTTTCTTGGGCTGGCCAGACCTGGGCTTCTCCCCAGCCGAGACCAAGAGGCCAGGGCACGCTGAAGGCAGCGGGGGCCGTGATCCCTGCCGCTGCCGGGCCATGATCCATCTGCGGCTGAAGTAGGTCATTGGAGCGAGGGCCGGGGGGGCTGCGGGGCGCTGCCCCCGGGGGTGCCGGCAGGATGGCGAGGGCAGCACCCCGGGGTCACCGCGACCGAGACGGTGCCTTGAGATGCTGTGCTGATGTTGCCCTGCTGCTTTTTGGTGCAGAAAGGGCAAAATCAGTTGCCGGTCGGAAGGAGGTGGTGCAGGACAGGCTGTGTTTGGGGCAGCGCTGCCGGGTGGGTGCTGATGCTGTGGGGCCGTGGGGTGGCCATGGGAGCAGCCCCGTCACCTCACTGAGGGCCTCTGGCCATCCCTAGCTCCACGGGGCTGCTAAGCTCTGGTGCCCTGCCCCAGGGGGCAGAAATGCTCAAACCCCATTTTCTACCTCACAAATCCGCTCATATGCTGGAATTTTGAGCCTAACACTCCCTCAGCTTTGTCTACTGGGCCGTGTTTGGTTTGGAAGGAGAGGGGTGGTCAGGGGGAGCGTCCCCCACATGTGGCGGCTGCCAGATGTGCTGGCTGGTGTCCGGCTGTCTGCCGGCTCCGTCGGGACGCGGCGGAGGATGGCGAGCAGATGGCGGGGAGATAACACCTCCCCGGCTCTCCGATAAGGATGACCCCGCTCTGCCGCTGATTAAAAGATTAATTTTGGGGTTTGAAATAGGAATTTGATAAATAAACGCGGGCCGTCATCAGAACATCACCCGGCAGCATCAGGGCGGGGGGTGGTGCCTGCGCGGCCGGAGCAGCCGCTCATCCCTCACCCCCGGCTTCTCCCGGTGGTGATGCCGCTGTGACCCCGCGGGGCTCTCCTAGAGAGTGGCTGCTGGAAGCTCTAAGCAAGTTTTGCAGTGATGGTTCTGTGCAGGAGCTCTGCCAGAACCAGTAGGAAATAAAAGAGCCCTGAAGGCGCCGCCGGTGCCGGGCAGATCTCGTGGCCAGACCACGCTCTGTGTGCTAGGGGGGCTTTGGATCCGCTGCTGGCTCCTCACCAGGCGTGGCCGGGTGCGAGACTGGCCTGCACTTCCACCAATCCTCTTGGAATCATTATTGCTGCCTGTTTGTGGCTTGTGCCAGGGTCGGGATTGGAGCGGGGGGGTGTTCGCAGCTCAAGGATGGGTCAAAGCTCTTCCCAAGAGCTGCACTTCCAGTTCAGCAACATGTTCTGAAATCTTTCCCAAAAATATGTGATTTTCCCATCTTTCCATACTCAGCCATTTCCCTCACCTCTCTCTTTCCATCTCTATTTTTACGGATTCACTTGGGTGAATTTCCTGCTGTGTTCTCAGGTTTTCTCCCATTAATGTGGGGTGGACAGAGGGTGGCCAGGCCGGCAGAGCAGATCCTGTAGCCCCCACCAGCCCCTGTTAATAAGTTTATAACCAGTCCAATCCCACAGCCCAGGGGATTTAGGCAGGCAGGATGATTTATAATCCTTTTAACCCTTCACAGCAGTTGACACCCAAACAGGGGCCACGGGACCAGTTCCCAAACAGAGCAGCAGATCACTCACCTGATGAGAAGGGGAGGAGGAGGACAAGGAGAAAGGCTTCCTTGTGGGAGAGCTGTTACCACACCTTGGAGCTGCTGTGGTGAAAAAGGAGGTGCCTGTTTGACTTTCCCATGTGATGGTGTCTGTGTTAATCCCCATCTCAGGGGGTACATCCAAGGGTTGGGCTGGAGCAGATGTTGGGGGATGCTCAGCTCAGCTGGGCTCTGGCATAAAAGCCTTTCCTAAAAACTTCTGGGCAGACCAAACCTGACTTCCCTTCTACCTTACACAGTCTCTCCTAATTACAACAAGACAGGCTAATTGAAAAGGTTCTTTTTGTATTTTCCCCAACCAAAACCTTTTGGAATAGCACAGGAAGAGCTGTGTGTTGATGTCCATTGGAAGACAACTGTAACCCCTTGCCGTGGTTTGACCTCTCCAAGCCCTAGCAGTCTCCAAGAGCAGCTCTGCCAGGCAGGTGCCCATGGACTGACTATCTTCTCCCTGGGTAAGAAGAACCTCCAGAAAATGCTCCACCACTCTTGACTTGATGCATAATTGCCAGGTGGCATCAGCTGCCTTCTGCAAGCCCCTCTCTACCTGGGATGAAGGGGATGGGCAGCAGAGATCTGACTTTCAGACAGCAGGGGTTCATTGGGATGAACCCTTTGTGCTGAAGAAATCCACTGGCTGAGAGGGATGCTGGAAATAGGGATGAAGTTTAGAGGAGGGTAATAAAAGAGGTTGAAGAACAGGAAAGCCTGGCCAGCAGTGAGAGGTGGCATCTCTGTCTGCCCAAGATCTTGGTGGCCTGCTGGTGCAGACGTCCTGGGAGAAGGGGCCTTCCTCCCTGAGGAGTGAGAATGTGCCTGAGCCTCAGGTGGAGACACCCTCCTGCAGCAGGAGGGAACAAGCACTGGAAAACCACCCAGACATCAAATACTCCTCACCTCTCCATCATGAGGCTTGGCTCAGTTGGGACTGAGGGGTGATACCAGCAGAAGGTGTGGGGAGAGTGAAATGCTCCCCAGGAGCTACCCTGTGACCTCTGGAGGGGTCAGAGGAAGGACTTGAAGGAGTGCTGGGGTCCACATGGTCCTTGGGAGGAGGCAAGTGCCCGTGGGGTGTGGGAACAGGGACGGGGGATGGTTGGCAGCCCTGCCCATGGGGATGAGTACCACAGGCTTGGAGGAGCAGTGTCACCCCTCCAGGGCTGGCTGCAGCTGCTGCCACCCTCTGCCCACCTGCAGGTGAGTTGCTGAGCCCAGGGCTGGGGTGGGAGCGCGGGACTGCCCATCCCAGAGTGCTCCCTGGGACCTTCCTTTGCCAGTAATTTTGGCACTGTGGTTCCTTTGGGTGCAAGTTACTCCTGGGGTGGTTCCAGCTAGACACGAGAGGAAATCTTTTCATAATGGGAACAGTCAGCCTTTGGAATCACTTCTCCAGGGATGTGGTGCATCTCCCAGTGTTGGATACTTTCAAGGTTCAGCTGGGCAGGGTGCTGGGCTGTCTTGTCTAGACCGTACTTTTGACAAGAAAGGTTGCACCAAGTGCTCCTCCAGGTCCCTTCCAACCTGGTATTCGATGATTGTTTGTTCACTCTTCTGTTCAGACTTGTCTGTGAGCATCTCTGATCTCCTGAGCTCATCTGAAGTGACTCCACGGGTGTCATGAGAACACTGTGGGCTGCACCGTGGGCAGCTCCTTCCCACCCCCAGAGCAGCTGATTGGTTTTTTGATTTATCCCCAACACTTTGTAGCTGATCCTGCAGGCAGCACAGTTGCAATTTTCCAATTTCTAATCAGATGTAAAAGCCTCTGCTGCCTACACTAATTTTGTTGTGTCATGAAGTGAACTCACTCAGTAATGATCCAAAGTTCCTGCTGCTGCCTGGGCAGCCCATGCTCCTGCTGCCTCTCCCAGAGTGATGGGAGGATGGCAGAGACCGTGACCCAGTGCCCTGCTGGGGTGAGCCCTTCCACCTCCCACCTCCTTAATGCCACTTTCCAGAGCCAAAAGGCCTCAGACAGATCTCACTTCCACTGCAGGAAGTTTTTCCACCTCTAATCCCCACCCACACAAACCTACTTGGACTCTGCTCCTCTGCTCAGCCAGGCACAGAGGTGCTGCTGTCAGCATAGCTTCCCCTTCCCCTTCCCCATCCTTGGCACTACCAAGCTCAGGATCCTTCCTGGGGCTGTCTCCTTTTTGGGATGATGTGGTCCTGGCTGGATCTCTGGACTCACCCAGGGATGCTGCTGTGGGATCTGGCCAGGCATCCCCATGGAGTCTGGCCCTGCCTGGGTTCAGCTGCTCCTCACTCCTGCTTCCTGGGTTTAGCCTCGATGTTGGGGCTGGAATAACTGAGGAGATAATGGTTCCATTTCTTGTACGGCCTTAACACGGCCTGGAGATGACCCCATGTCTTGCTTCAAGACAACAATTTTTGGGCACAGCTAGATATGGAGTACAATGACATTTTGGGCTGCCCAGGACACCCCACATGAGCAGCCAGGCTGTGAAGGGCTGTGTGGCTGGGGGAAGAACTCCCTGAGCCCTCAGGTTCAAATGGAAGTGTTGTTCCATGAGAGATGAGCCTTGGGTGATGCCTTCATTTGCTGCTGGACATGTTGACCGTGTGATGCCAACACTCCCAGTGACATTAAACCCATCGCATTAAACCAGCTCATGGTCCAGCTGTTCCCAGCTCTGTTTGCTCCTTATCTGGGTGGGAAGGACAAGGGCAGACCTGAGTTATTTTTTATCATAACTTTACCATTGGTTGTACTTGTTTCAGCCATTCTCTTCCCCTCTTTTCTTTCTGAAACCCAAACCCATCACCACCAGCTTCTCCACTGCTTCCTCTTGGCAGTGGTTTCTGTGCCTCTCCCCAGCGCTCCCAGTTTCACTCTCCCACACTTTCCTCTTCATGCTTTCCCAGAAAAATATACTGGAAATGCACCTGACTTGTGCTGACCCAGCATTTTTAACTCTGTGCTCCTGCTCCAAGACTTATTTTGATTCTATTTACAGTTTCACCCATCCCTGCTTATAGATGGTAGTGTTAAGTAAAGCTAACTAATACAGTTTCACTCAACTTCTATTAAAAATATTTTTTTCAAGCAAAAATAATTTTTCCATTGGGTAAAAAAAAATCTCAATGAGTTTTAAACCCATTTTTCTACCAGTCAATGAAAAAGTGGACAAACAAGAGAAGCATATTTATCTGCTGTCCAGCCCCATTGGGTTACTTTGTTTTCAATTCATTAAGTGTCAATTCAATTGTTCTTAATTCTTATATTCTCTCATTTGAAAATCTAAAATCTGATTAAAAATCTGAAGTCTCACCAGCAGTTCCCTGGGAGAAGAATCCTGGATTAACTTGGAGTGGCTCAGCTGGGTCCCAGCTCCATAAGGATCTCGAGCACACAGCACAGGCCCTTTGCCAGTGGGATGTTTGCCTTCAACACTGATTGTACAAATTAGGCCTGGGACCCTTGGGTAGATCATAGGGGGCTTATAAATCCTTTCTGAATGTGATTCCTGAAAATCCTCTGAATTGTTTCTGTTGAGACTTCCTCTGCTAAGAGACATGTTCATGAACAGGAGCAGCAGCAGTGTCTGATGCTTTTGCCAGGGTTGGTGTGTGTGTTTTGGAGGATGAAATTGAGGATCTGAGTGTTTGGAGAGAAAGTTGGAAGCTGAGCGCTGCTCCTCTTCCCTGAGGGCCTCTTGGATTTGGTTTTCATTTATTTTACTAGCTTGTGGACAAGAGTGTGGTTTATTGCAACATCCCACCCAGTGGGAAGGACCAGGATTCCCAGCCTGGGACAGGTGAAGGACTTCGTGTCAGAGGTGTTGAGCCCCAAACACATCTGTTTAACCCTGAGTGTAGAAATTGTTCCCTGAGATGCAGAAATCAGGGTGGGTGAATTGCTGAAGTGCCAGGCAAGAAAATTTTCCCATTTTCCTGCAAGTTTTGGGTTGGCCTGACTCTAGTGAGATTTCCTGCAGCCCCTCTGAAACTGGTCAGAGAAGTGACCTCATCATAGAGTCACAGAATGGCTTTAGTTGGAAGGGACCTTAAAGGTCATCTCATTCCACTCTCTGTCATGGGAATGGACCTCTTCCAACCTGGCCTTGGAGATTTCCAGGGATGGGGCAGCCACAGCTTCTCTGGGCACCCTGTGCCAGTGCTTCAGACGTTGCCGTTGCCTCCATTGAGCAATCCCTCCCCTTCAGCAACCCTGATTTATTCCAGCCAAGGCTCTGGCCTGTGGATCAAGGCAGTAATTGTGGGACAATGCATTAGCAGAGTCCCAAAGGATTTTGGATGGTTGTACGTGGTATTTTGGTGGTGGGGTGGAAACATCTCTTCCTCTGAACAGGGTGGTTATTGATGTTTAGAGGACTTGGAGTGTGATCCTGCGTGTGAGTGGCAGGAGGCTGCAGGGTGAGGGGTGCCCAAAAAGGTCACACCAAGCTGGGCATGGTGCCAGGACTCTCCTGCCCCTCGAGGAGCTGTGCCCTGGTGTGGAACAGCTCCCACTGTAGAACAGGCGCAGAGGGAGGGTTCCACACCCCAGCACTGAATTTCTGTGCATGCTCTGCCACAAAACCTCCTGGCCAGCCTTGAACAAGTCACTGAGACCCAGAGCTGGTGGTCATCACGTGTTGGAATCTCCTGCCTTAGTTTTTGGCTCTCTATACCCTGGTCTTTTTCTGTGGATGGCAGGAGAAAGAGCATCTCCCTGCTGTTGGGCTGCTGAGGGTTGGGCAGGTTTGTGAGGCTCTTGAAGGCTGCAGCATCCAGCAGATTTGGAGATGGGCCCAGGTACCACCCCTTATGCTTAGTCTGGCTCGGCCAAAGCCTTGGCAAGGGCATGAACACATCTTGCTGTGCTGGGGTGTGCACAATGTATCTATCACCATCTGCATCTACGTTTGTCTAGTTGACATTACTTATCCAAATTTTTTTTTTTTTAGCAAGATAATTTAATTTTTAGGAAAGTTTTAGCCACCTGAAGGTCAAATCTACTCAGATTTTATATGTCATCTGAATGTCCTCAAATGAAAACAATAAAAAAAAAAAAGACAAAATGCAGGAGATCTTTTTCCAAGTTGTCATTGTTTTGAAACACCTTGCACTTGCCCAGTGAGGCTTCACACAAGGCCATTGGGGAAGCTCCAGCTGATGAAATCAGTTCTTCAAACATGGGAACAGCAATATCCAGCAGCTTGGACTCAAGGAATGGTTTGGCAAGGAGTGGCAGTGCCAGGCAGGCATGTCCACAGCGGCTGCAGTCAGAGCTCTGCTAACGAGGGCAAGGGCCACTAATGGGGCCTGGCCAGGAGCCTGCTGAGATGCTGTGGGAACAGCACCAGGAGGACACCGTTGGTGGAGTCAGGGCCAGGAGTTTCCCTGTGACCTCAGATACCCTCCAGAGCTGGTTGGGATGCAGGACCGATGTCCTCCTGCAGGTCCAGGGGAGTACATTTCCTTCTCAGGAAAGGTCACCAGATCTTTCCCCCCAGGATCTCAATCCTGCTCCTGCCAAGCCCTGAGGTGGGCTGTTCTGGTCCATTCCCATTCACTGGCAAACCTTGGATAATCTTTTTTCACCCCTCCATCCCCACATCCCACAAGACAGGGGTCCTGCTGCTTCTCCAGCTGGATGGTAGCACCAAGGTAGGGATGGAGGACACAGGCTGCATCAAGGGAAATATAGGTTGGTATTAGAAAAATGTTTTTTACAGAAAGGGTGATAAAGTTCTGGAATGGCTGCCCGGGGAGGTGGTGGAGTCACCATCCCTGGATGTGTTTAACAAAGCCTGGATGTGGCACTGGGTGCCAGGGTTTAGTTGAGGGGTTGGGCTGGGTTGGACTCGATGATCTTTAAGGTCTCTTCCAACCCTGTGATTCTGTGAATTCTGTGGAAGGGGCTGTTCAAAGGCAAATCAGGTTTCTGACCTCCCAGCAGAGAGGGGACAGCTGAACTTGTTCTGCATTAAGAAGGAAATACTGTGGGCTGGAAAAGATGCTAAACGAAAAAAAAAAAAATGTCAACCCTAAACCCCTAAGTGCCACAGTCTGTTACTGCTTCCAGAGCTTTGCTGTGGATTTTAACCCTTTAGGGATGGTGACTGCACACGTCCCACACCGAACGCTGCCCTCCATCCCTGGAGGGGCCATTCCCAACAATGCATCCCAAGTAATCCCCTTGTGCTGGGGATGAGGGGCCAGCCCTGCTCGGGGCTGGCCGAGCTCTGGCCCCGCGCTTTGGGAAGGCGCTCGGAGGAGTCACGCTGGCTTCGGCTTGCATAAGCTTTAATCTAAAGTTGGAGATGTTTTGAGCTGATCTGTGTTAATATTGAGAGGAATTAACATGCATACGGGAAGACCACGTGATGCCCTCCGACCTCCCCCTTTTTTTTTTCTTCTTCTTTTTTTTTTTTTTCCATTTTTTTCCCCCCATCACTTTAACGGATTCCTGCCAAAACAGAGTGGCCGGTGCCGGGCAGGGCCGGGCTGCCACCGCCGGCAAGATGCCCGCGGTCTCTGTCCTTTTCAAGGGAGCCATCATCATCAGCAGGTAACCTCTCCCAGCTGCGGTGGGAACGGGGAGGAGGCCCCGGGGCTCCCGTGGTTTCCACTTCCAGCCCAGGTTCTTCCTCGTGGCTTCTCCAGGAGCAGGGTTGGGAGGCAGGGGTTGCAGGAAGATGCCAGGACACCGTCGCTGGTTGGGTTTTCTGCCTTGGTGGCGTTCGCAGAGCTCGGGGCTGCTGGGCGGCTGTGCCTCGGAGTGGGGATGATGATAAGAGTTGATCGCAGGGGATGATGATAAGAGCTGATCGTATCAAGGAGGCATCTGCTCCGCTGAACCTGCAGCCGTATGGTGCCTTCCCGCCCGCCCCGAGCGCCCAGGCTCGCCCGGGGAATTTCCTCGGTGATTTACTCGAAATATCCTGAAAATCCTGGGTGGGGGATTGAACCAGCCTGGGCCCAAGGCTGCTCTGCCTTCCTGGGATGCCTTCGAGCTCCATTATTCAGTAGCCAGATGTGGCCAGTTGTTTGTTCAGTCTTCAGTACGGTGCAAGGATAGCAAGAAGGGGCATTTTTTAACATGGAGAAAACACTTCCAGTCTGAATCTTAGAGGTGGAAGTTACTGGCTTTGCTGGATAGCTTGATATTTTGAGTTTTAATTTGGACTCCTGGTAAGTCCCTGCAGGTTATTCTTATCCTGCATCCTGCTGTATTTGGAGCAGCCTCTTGTTTCCCACGCTGCTGTTCCTCCTCATCTGTGTTCAGATCTGGGACCTGTATCGATTGAGAAACACCTTCTCTCTTTCAACTTAAATGCTGGGGAGTGCTTTGCTGCCTCCTCACCCCTGGTTTCCCACCTGGCACGTGGTGGGGTTGGGGTTTCCCTGGGTTGGGGTTTCTCAGATCAGGGCTCACCCATCCTGAGGAGCCCAGGGAGAAGTGCTGGTGGTCCCAGGTTTGGAGTCTGGCATCTGTGGTTGGGGCAGGGTGTTTTTGGGGTCATTCATTTGGGACCTTGCCTAAGTTGTTTAGGGGGAGACTGTGGGATGTTTTGGGGAGTTACTTGGCTCGGGGGAATCTCAGGTGTGTGATGCTCTTCCACCTGCTCTGGCTTGTGATGAGAAGCTCCCTCCAGACCGGGCAGGACTTGGAGCAGCTCTTGCATCCCCTTTTCCAGACCTTCTGCCTGCATTAAAAACCTTGAGAGGGGATTGTGCCTGGCTGTGTTCATTACAGGCTGTGTTTGTGAAACTGCTTTATTCCCAGAGCACAGCTCCGAGCTCTGATCTCATTTCCCAGGAGCTGCACAGCTGTCCTGCCCCGATAATCTGGGGTAATGAATCACAGACAGGTCCATCAGATTTGCTGGGTGGGGAGGATGATGCTCAGCCCTGCACATATTCTCTCATTTATCTGTGTACAGCTCGGGGGGGGGCTGGCTGGGGGCTGAGTTTTGCCTGTGTGGGTGCAGTGGTGGGGCTGTCCCTCAGCCTGGGTGCCTGCAGTGCCTGCTGGGCTGAAAGGGACCATGTGCCTCTGTGTGTGCTGCCTGGGCACCTGTGCTTCTGTCCTTTTTGGCCCATGACAGAAAGCTGCTCCTCTTGTCTCCCCAGGACACTCATGGGACCGTATGGGATGGATCGAACCGTGCACTGCTTCGACTTCTACGAGTGTGCAAATGGGCTGGGTGAGTACCAGGGACAGCAGGCTGGGCTGGGATACCCCAAACGTCCCCCCAGCCCCCAGAGCCGGTGTCAGCAGGTGCCTCCCTGTGTGCAGTCTGGTGTCTCACTGGTTCTTGTGTCTTGTACCTGCCTGTGTCAAGCATCTTCTGCACCTTTTGCAGCTGCAACATTAAAAGAATGTCAAAATCCCAACTAATTCCATGGTAAAGGTGAGCAGCCAGTGCTGGGAGCTGTGCGGAAGCCTGGGCCCACAACCCTTTCCCTCAGCAGGATGAGGGGGAGGGGACTTTCAGAATTTTCTGGATTAAATTAATTAAAATGCTAAACAAATAAATAAATAAACAGAATCCTCAGCCCTCCCCTGCCCCTCTGCAGAGTTTTCCCCCAGAAAGCCATCCCAAAGGGGGATGCAAGGTGCTTCCTGCAGCACTCCTGAGGACTGGGATGCATGAGCTGGCTTTGGAAAGTTTGGCCCACGGGGAAGGGAATGAGCACTGAGTGAGTCAGGTGTCCTTCCACAGCGCTCTGAACTTCAAAGCATGGAAGAGCAGGGAAAAGAGAAGGTCACATCCATCAGAACGGGACAAAGTCCTATGTTCATGACACTGAGCCCAGAGGGATCCAGCAGAGCATTTCTTCTGACCTCTCTGTATCCAGTGGTGCTCTGCCATGGACTTTATAAAAATCTGTGATCCTGCATCAGGATTTCACAGTCTCTCCCCTAATCCTTAATTATAAGTGCAGCCCACCCTCCCACAGAGCAGCTGGGGATCTCTTGGTGAGACTCGTGAATGACCATTTGGGACAACTCCTGAGAAGTCACCAGAGAAACAGGTTCAGGTTTCCTGAGACCTGAGATTAATTATGGATTAATTATTGGCTATTTCCAGCTCTGGGGTAATGGGACTTTCTGCCATGGGGGGACGGCTTTGCTGACCCTTCCCACGTTCATGAGGTTCATGGGAGCTCATAGAAATGACTTTACTCGGTGAATATGATGTTTTAATCTCCAGAGGTGGATTTGGCTGAGTTGATGGGATTTCAGCTGCTGGGTTAGATTAGCTCGTTAAAGGAGGAGGCCCAGAAAAGCCTGATGGGGCCATCACTGACCTCTGGAAGAAGTGACAGATGTGGCAACCCTTTGTGGGTCACTTCACTGGGTTCCAGTTCTTCTCCTTTCCCCCAGTCTGTGGCCAGAGGGTCTTTGCAGGGTCTAGCAGAACTCTACAGCAAATTGTGCTGTGCTGGAAGAAGCTACAATAATGTGGATTTCCTAATGCTATCAACTGCTGGCTTCATCCTCTCCTGTGAGGCTTGAAGCACTCAGGATGAGTGATCATCCTCCAGAAATCATGGAATGATTTGGCTTGGAAGGGACCTCTAAGCTCATCTCACTTCACCCCCTGCCATGGGCAGGGACAGCTCCCACTGTCCCAGGCTGCTCCAAGCCCTGTCCATCCTGGCCTTGGGCACTTCCAGGGATCCAGGGGCAGCCACAGCTTCTCTGGGCACCCTGTGCCAGGGCCTGCCCACCCTCACAGGGAACAATTCCTTCCCAATACCCCATCTAACCCTGTCCTCTGGCAGCTTAATCATCCCTCTCTGATGAGTGGTGCTTACAGGATCCCTGTGTCTGCCAGAGGTGTAGCTGCTCAGAGTAGGTTTATTTGGGAAAAGAAAGTGCCATCATGAGTTTCTCAAGCTGAATGCAGGTGTTATCCCAGCATTTTCCAGGTAGGATGCAGGTGTTATCCCAGCAGTTTCCTGGGTAGGATGGAGGTGTTATCCCAGCAGTTTCCTGGGTAGGATGCAGGTGTTATGCCAGCAGTTTCCTGGGTAGGATGCAGGTGTTATCCCAGCAGTTTCCTGGGTAGGATGAGGTGTTATTCCAGCAGTTCCTTTGGAGCAGCATCGCTGCTTGGTGTCAGGTCAGCGTTTGGCCGCGGGTCTGTTGCTCTGTGGCTTTAGGTGGAAACCCACATGTGAACCTCAGCAGAAGTTCAAAGGGGTTACCTGGCAGCTCCTCAAACCTGAACCTCGAATTAAAGAATAGCCATCAAAGGGAAGTGCTGATTAAGGAGCATTTCTCAGAAACACTGAGATCCCATTATCTTGACCTTCATCTGCTTAGGACAGGGCAGCAAGTGATTCACCTCCAATCTGTCCCTTCCTCCAGACAGAAAAAGCTGGCGGGGGCTGCAAGATCAACAGAGGGATTAAGGGAAATGTAATTGAACATTGCCAGCTTAGGCACAGAGCGGGTGGCCCTTCTCTGTGCCCAGCCTGGCAGGCAGTGGGGTCAGGATGCGCCCGCGATGATCCCAGTTGGACTAAACAACCAGATTAGCCAGGACACCCCCTGACCTGTGGGACACGGATCCAGGAGCAGGTGAGATTATGGCCTGAGAACTGTGACTGGCATTAGTGGGAGCGGGATTAGAGGCACCAGAGAAGCTTGAGGGTCTTGGAGAAATTTATAGGATCGTTAAGAGCCTAAAGAAAACACAGACTTGGTCAGTCTTACCTCTAAGTCCATCTGGAGTTTTCCTGGCAAACTTTGTTCTGCAAAAGAGAAAAAACCAGGGACATGGGCATCAGCTCCAGGACCTTTGCCAGAAAGGAAAGATTAAATAGAGGGATCCAAAATAGGCTAGATTATCTGGCCCTAAGTATGACTTAATAAGCATTATAGTGGGACTTTGATGCTGTGATAATTAAAGAGCCGTTATTTACCTACACTGGGTCCCAAATAGAAATCTGATTGAAGTAAATGTTTATAAAATATGTAAAAAAATATCATCCCAGGAATGCTGCCACCACAGTCCTGGATAATTCAGGTTTGCTGCCATCCATCAGCTGCTGTCCCCTGGAGTGGTCTGAGCCCTGGAAGGGGTGAGCCCTCCCTCCTCCTCTTCCCTGCCCCAGTGGGGACTCTCCAGTGGATTTTGGGGGGCAGGTCTGGCACCCAGAGCACCTTGGTGAGGTGATGGGTGTGAGTAGTGGGCAGAGCTTGGCAGCATCCAGCTGCTTTCCCAACAAGGGAGTTAAACCTCAGGGATTTTTCCTCCCCCATCCAAGTTTGAGTGTGTCTGGAGCAATACTGTGAGTAATCACCGATTTTAATAACAAGATCGGATTTTCTCATGACATCGTTGGGGATAAAGGAGGATTTGAGATACTTCAGCTATATTAAGGCATTACTACAATTGATTTTCAGACACAAAAGGGAAGTGAGTCATTATTGATTTGATACCTCAGCACACACTGGGCTGCTGGGGGATGCTGTGGCTGAGCCTCTGCAAGATGCAGATTTTTATATTATTTGTCTGATGTGCCTCATCATTCCTAATTCCTTTGTGTTAGGGATGAAGAATCATGTAGGATGAGTTCCTCGGTCATCTCTTTGCCTTGGCCTGGACTTCCAGGCTCTTCCCCATCCAGGGGAACCGATGGGGCTTTGCCTCTGCAGGACCCCTCATGGTTTCTGAGCCCATCCCTGGGGTCCTCTGTTCCCGGGGGTGTCTCTGCAGAGACCAGCAGAGGGATCCCCTGCCTCCAAAGGGAGCAGAGAAACGCCCAGCTGAGCATTCCTGGCCATAAGCAGGTTTTACCTTCAGCCCACGGCCACAGCATCTCAGCCCTACTTTTGTGCCCAGGTGCCTGACCTGACCCACACCTTGGTGAGGCTCGTGCTGCTCATAGATACTGGTTTTGGGGCAATATTTCCAATTTGAGTGAATTTCTTTTATAATGCAATGGACAAAATATTAGTGCCCATTCCTCAGGGGTTCTGCTCTGAGTTCCCTGTTCCAGCAGTAAAACAGCTCCTCACAAGTGCCTGGTTAATGCCTTAAGTCCAGCATAAACTCCAGCACTCAGACCGGGCTGGGATTTGGAGCCTGGGAAAAGCAGCAGTTGGTGCATATAGAAATGAACTGGGAAATTGTAAAAATTTAATTTTAATCTGATTTAATATAAAGGTGTCTTGAGACACAAAGTGTTTCCCTAGAGGCAGATGAAAACTGTGAGGGGCCTGAGAGCAGAGCTTGGGTTACAAAAGGAAGGGAAGCAGGGATGGAAATGGTGTTGTGTTCTGAGTAAACCCCACCTAGGATCCTCATCCCTCCTGCCTGTTTCAGAAAGGGTTCCCAGGTTTTAGGGCAGCAGCTGTGCCTTGTTTCTACAGCCCAGGACCCGTCCAGGGCGTGGAGCAGCCCCTCAGCAGCTGGGACAGGGCTGGCCTGGCGCTGGCTCAGGGGCACTGTCCCCAGCCTGCCCTCCTGGCCACAGCAGCAAAATGCCCAACAGGCAGCTCTGGGCAGAGATTTGTTAATTAAAGCCAGGCTTTTTAATCCTTCTGTCCATAGCCTGGATCTTAGAAGTAGGACTTAACTAGCCGTGGATAAATAAGTCTCTTGGACCTTTTCCTGCCAGCCAGCTTAGGGTGGCCACAGGGACAGGCCCCATGGCCAGAGGGGTGGCTGTGAGGAGCAGGAGCCCTGAGCCAAGGTGCTGCAGGGCACCCGGGCTGTGCTGTGCCAAGGGGGGATCAGACATGGAACAGGGGTCACCTCTGTGCTCCTGCCTCAGCTGCTCCCCCAGGCCAAACTCTGACACAAATGGCCACCCCTGGGGTGTGGCTCTGCCCTAGGTGGCCGTCAGTGGCTGAGGTGCTCTGGGTCCTGGCAGGGGAGCAGAGATGTCCCCACCACTGCCATGCCCCTGGGGGTCGTCCAGGTGGGCAGAGGAAAGGAATCTCCTGTGGGAAACACTCGTCACCAGGAATGTTTTCATCTGCAGCAGGAGCAAATCCTTTCCCATCAGTGATGAACTTGGAGCTGCTGGAGAGAGTCCAGGGGGGCCCATGGAGATGCCCCAAGGGCTGGAGCCCCTCTGCTCTGGAGCCAGGCTGGGAGAGCTGGGGGTGCTCACCTGGAGAAGAGAAGGCTGCAGGGACACCTCAGAGCCCCTTCCAGGGCCTAAAGGGGCTCCAGGAGAGCTGGAGAGGGACTGGGGACAAGGGATGGAGGGACAGGACACAGGGAATGGCTTCCCACTGCCAGAGGGCAGGGATGGATGGGATATTGGGAAGGAATTGTTTCCTGGGAGGGTGGGCAGGCCCTGGCACAGGCTGCCCAGAGCAGCTGTGGCTGCCCCTGGATCCCTGGCAGTGTCCAAGGCCAGGCTGGACAGGGTCTGGAGCAGCCTGGGATAGTGGAAGGTGTCCCTGCCATGGCAGGGGATGGCACTGGATGGGCCTTAAGGTCCCTTCCAAGCCAAATCATTCCATAATTCTGTGAATTTAGGGTTGGAGCCTGTGCCAGCTCTGATTCTCCTGCCTTTGTGCCACGGGCTGTGTTTTCCCTGCAGGCATTAAGGTCATCGGTGGCATCAAGGAGCTCACTGGAGAAGAATATGGGGTTTACGTCAAGAGGATCCTTCCAGGGGGGGTTGCTTACGCTGATGGTGAGTGAAACACGGGGCAGGCAGAGTGCCATGAGGTCTGAGAACAGCCCAGACTGAGGGTATTTATTTCACACATTTGTTTCATTCTTTATTAGGTATTTTGGGTACTTGCTTGGAGATTTTCCAGTGGTTGGGGGTATTTTTTTAGTGTGGCAGTTGTTCTAATGTCTGACAGCAGCCTTGGACTATCTTCTCAGCATCTGTACTATTGCTCTGTGTGTGTAGAGCATGACCCATCTCTGCCACACAAGAATTTTCCTGTCCTTTCCCACCTTCCTGTGGCCCCAAAATGACCAAAGATCCTTTTGCAAACTCAGCTCTGCTCTGGGTCACTGATTTCATTCTGAATGTGTTCAGCTAAGTAGGTATTAGGGGTCTGCAGAGCTCACCTTTTACAACTTCAGCCAAAAAGATTTTTTTCCCCAGCTGTTATGTCATTTTTCCATCCAATAAAGGAAAATAAGAGGTGGAAATGCCTCTCATGGTTTTTTACCTGACCTCAAACTGAACTACTTGACCTCAAAGTGAATTAAGCAAAAGCTTTATTGCAGTTTTCAGTATTTACTTTTGCAACTTCCTAGAGCAGAGGAAGTGCTGGGACACTGGCTCAGGTTGTTCCGGGAGGTTGCAGAAACTTCATTTATTGACATCTGGAAAAACAGGTCGGACGAGCATCTCCGGAACAACCAATGCATTTTTCATCCTGTCTCTGGGCACAGGGGGAACTCCCCAGCCTCTCCCAGTCCCTTCAAGCTGTATTTTCCACAGTTTCTATCCATTAGTTTTCTTTTCCAGGGCGCCTGCAGCCAGGAGACCAGATCCTGGAGGTCAATGGAGATTCCCTCATTGGGGTTACAAGCGAGAGGTATCATATCCAAATGGAAATTTCCCATTCCTGTTGCTTTTGTGGGATTCTCTGAAGTGGCTTAGGCTGTGGGTTGTGTGGACGACACCAGGGCATCACTCTGTGTGCTGTCCCCAAGAGCAAATGTGGAAATCATCGGACAGAAAAATTCAATATAAAAATAGACCAGAGAGCCCAAATTGTATTTGACATACTCAGACATTTCCCCAAAACGCTGGGTTTTAAACAGCTCCTGGCACCTCCACTCCATCTGCTGCAGCTTCCCAGCATGTTCTGCAGTTCCCAGCACAGGAGATTAGCTGGTGCCTGAGCCTGACAGTGCTGCTCCAATTCCTTCTGGAGCCATGATCCAGCCCCTCAGCCCCCCACCAAGAGAATCATTCACAGCTCCACAGGAGCACCAACACTTTGGGGCTCTCCTTTCCCATGAAACACAGTGCTATTGTATTGCCTGCCTCACATTCCTGCACCAGGTGCCGAGGCTGGATGGGAAGCAGCATGAGGAGCTGGTCCCAGCCCCAGAGCAGCTGGGTTTGGTGCTGTCCATGAGAGCATCTCTTTGGCTGTGGGATGCTGTGCCTGGCTCCCAGCAGCTGCCCTGGCTGGGAAGGGTTATTAAAGATTGACCCAGAAAATGGCTGTCCCTGGGATGGAAACTTCCCCAGGTCATGAATTACAGAATCATGGAATGGTGTGGGTTGGAAGGGTTATTAAAGATCACCTTGTTCCAGCCCCCTGCCACGCGCTGTGCAGGAGGAATTGCTCAGCACCACTGGTGTCTTCTGGGCTTTGCTTTCAGGGACTTCTCACTTACTGCAGAAGTGGGAAAATCAGGATATGGCTGGGCTGCCCTCGGCCTTGCTGCCAGGGCAGGGAACAGGGCTGATCCACGGGCATCCAGACAAAGCCTCGGCTGCTGGCAGGGTTTGCCCAGGTCAGGGTCCTCTGCCAGCTTTGAGGCAAGCAGGGTGAGACCAGTGGAGCACTGCTGGGAGCTGGGATTGATGTGTCATGGTCCTTGTGTTCCAGGGCCGTGGACATCCTGAGGACAGCGTCGGCCACCAGCCACATGCGCCTCCTGATAGCCCGTGATGATGATGCCAAGTAAGGGGGCACACTGGGAAGGGAGGTTGTGGCACCCCTTGGCACCACAGCTGGAGAGCCTTGGGGCTAATCAGGCTCAAAGCCCATGGGGAAGGCAGAGGTGGCCAGGGGTCTTTGGTAACTGTGCACTGATGGGAATTAAATGGAGCTGTAATGGAAGGGAAGCAAAGCTGGTGGCTCCCAGCTCCAGCCCTGCCTGGGTGGGGTCTGTGGGACATTCCAGCACTGAGCAGATTTCCACAGGTGTGTCCCCAGAGAGGGCCAGGGCTGCTCCAGTCTTGGCTGTAGGGTGGCACAGCTCCCTCTGCTCTGCTGTGGGGTGTTTCAGCACATCCTGCACAGAGCTCTGGGTGAAGATGTTCAGGGACAGCAGGATCTTCCCTTTCCTTTCTGGTTGGACACAATGAGTTATGGTCTTCCTTCCCCAAAAGTTTCCTCCTTCTCAGGGAGGATGAGAAGTTTCTCCCTGACACCTGTCCCTTTGTTGCTCCCTGGAAAACCTTGCTCTCTATGGAGAGCCTCAGAGGGTTTGGAAGGAGAAGGAAAGAGTTCAGTCTTGTCTTGACTGGATTTAAGCTGTGTGGGACAGTGATGGTGCCATGAGAGTGGGCAGAGCTGTGGGAACCAAGGTATGGATCATCCCACAGGAGATCTGGCACAATGTGCTGGCACATCCTCTCCCTTGACAGAAACAGGGGTTGGGGAAGCTGAGGTGCTGCAGGAAGCAGAGGAATGAGGGTGGGATTTGGCAGTGTGGCTGTGGGCAGGCAGGCTGTGCTCTGCTCGTGGTGGCTGCAGGTCAGAGTCCCTGCTGAAGGCACACAGATCCCGTTAGTGTGGAGATGATGGATGATTAATGATGGATGCATTCCTTATCCATCAGCTGCTGTGCAGCCTTCATGCCTTGGCAGAGCAGTGAGAGTGCTCTAATGACAGGCGTGAGACTAATTCTGACACAGCAATACACTGCTGGAAGAATTATTTGCTATTAATGATGGGCTGCTTTTAGCCACCCTCTTCCAGGGGAAATGGCATCTCCTATTATTTCATTAAGTGCAAGTCCTTCAGCAGCTCTGAGGAAGTGCAGGGTGAAGCAAGTAGGTCACCAGGGATCCTTTGGTCCAAGCAGGGATGCTCAGGATGCCGTTCTGGATCACAACAGTCCCCTTGGTGGGGCAGAGTGCCAGTGGGCATCTCACACTCTCTTCCAGCAGGAAGGATGGGACCCACAGCTCGGCTGGGATCCCTGTGTCCAGCAGCAGCAGGACTTGCTCTGAAACACTTGATTTCTCAGCCAGAGCCCCCAATGCAGGTTTTCTGCCCCCACTGTGATCTGTTCCAAGCTGTTCCTGCAGCTCCTAATATCCCAAAATGCAGCCGATGTTTCCTGAAACACGCAGGCGTGGCTCCGGCTCCCCGCTGCTGCCGGCAGTCCCGGTCGCCCTGCAGGGAGCTGGGGAGGCCGGCAGGGCAATGAAACTTTAAGCAATTTATTTGGCCTCCGTTCACTGTTGGTTATCTGTTAAATCTGCAAAAGGTTAGCCAGAGGGAGAGGGGGAAGTAATCAGTTTATTTATTCTTTTTTCCAAAAGATTTGCAGAGATTTCACTTACATAATCATCTCGCAAACTGTTTAATACACGAATACATATCTCCAGGATTAAGGGCTGTGGGAACATGGGGAAGGATTTTTCTGCTCTCCACTTTTTTTTTTTTTCCCCACTTAGTTTTGTCTTTTATTGATACCCTGCTATCTTTTAAGTCTGTCCTTGAGCGTGGGTGAGCAGCCAGCCGGGTGGAGACAGGCCATCGGCTCTGGGGGTGATGCCTGCGGAGGTGCCATGAACTGTGGGCAGCTTCCCCCCTTCCCACTGCCCAGCAAAGCAGCTCACGAGACCTGAAAGCTGAGGAGGACACGGGGCAAAGAAAATTCAGTTTATTTTCAGATCCTTCCTCACCCAGAGCACTCAAGGCACACTGGAAGAGGGAACGTCATTAGCTCTGGGTTTGGATCCAACCCTCCTGCCAATTTTCCCAATGACTCAGCTAAGTAGCATTTTGTTGTGGTTGCCTCGGGTGCATTTGAGTCATAAACGCTATTATTTGTCTCTGGAGTTAATTAGAGGCCCAAATTACCTGTGCTTTTCATGGAACTCAGTCTCTGGCATGTATCAGATGCATGTTTTGGGCCTGTCGCATCAGCTGGGCTGCAGAGAGCAGCAGTAATGCCAGGGCTTAAAGCAGAGGATTCAGATTTGGAGCTGGACTCACCAGGTTTAGGTGATGCTTAAATCTGATTTTAGTCTGTGCTCACCTTCAGCTAATGAAGATAATTTTATTGCATAGTCATAATTATTGTTTATTCATTCTCAGCCTGAAAGTTACAATAGTTCCTTGTTTCTCTGTGTTGCACAGATATCAGCCTGGTCTGTCAGGTTTATCACTGGGAGGAGCCAGTTTGTGCTGCACCTCTGAGTCCTGGCATGATAAAATACTAAATTCTTTGTGTCTCCACACGAGATGCATCCCCAGCATCCCAGGGATTCCAACAGGAGCTGTTGGGCTAACAGGGCCCACACAACCAGCAGGAAGGAAAGGCTGCTTCTCTGCAAATGCCCTAGCAGTATGGAACAGAATCACAGACTCACAGGATCACTGAGGTTGGACAAGATCTTCAAGATCTTGTCCAACCTCTGACTGATCTCCCAGCTCAGAGCGCTAAGTGCCATCTCCAGTTGTTCCTTGGACACCTCCAGGGACTCCATCACTGCTCTGCACAGCCATCTCCAACGCCTGACCACCTTTTCCATGAAGAAATTCCTCCTGATGGCCAACCTGACCTGCCCTCCCCTCGCCCCCCACCCCCCCACCAAGCACTATTTGAGGCCATTTCCCTCTCCTCCTGTCCCTGTTCCCTGGGAGCAGAGCCTGACTCCCCCGGCTGTCCCCTCCTGTCAGGGAGTTGTGCAGAGCCAGAAGGTCCCCCTGAGCCTCCTTTTCTCCAGGCTGAGCCCCTTTCCAGCTCCCTCAGCCCCTCCTGGTGCTCCAGCCCCTTCCCAGCTCTGTTCCCTTCCCTGGACACCTCCAGCCCCTCAGTGTCTGCCTTGTGAGTGGCCCAGGACTGACCCCAGGCCTTGATGTCCAGGCCCAGCTAAAGGGGCAGAATCAGTTCCCAGGTCATTCTGCCCACACTGTTTCTCCCAGCAGAGGGGCTGGTGCTGGTGCCTGGCCTGGTGTAGATGCAGGATAGTCCCTCCTGCCCTGCCAGCCCTGCATGTGACAGGACAGCTCAGCCCATGGTGTTGTTGTTCTGAGCACTTGGTGCTAAGCTGGCAGAATGGGCTGAGGCTGATTCAAGCAAGCCTGGGTGCGCCAGGGACAAAGGCTGTGCTTTGGGAAAAGCAGCCAGCCTTTCCCAGAGTAGTGAGGTGCACCTGTGCCTGGCACTGCTTCTATCCCACCCAGAGAGAGGGAAGGCATTAAATGGTTTGGCTTGGAAGGGAACCTCAAATCTCATCCAGTCCCACCCCTGCCATGGCAGGGACACCTTGCACTATCTCAGATTGCTTCAAATCCCATCCAGCCTGGTCTGGGACACTTCCAGGGATCCAGGGGCAGCCACAGCTGCTCTGGGCACCCTGTGCCAGGGCCTGCCCACCCTCACAGGGAACAATTCCTTCCCAATATCCCATCCAGCCCTGCCCTCTGGCAGTGGGAAGCCATTCCCTGTGTCCTGTCCCTCCATCCCTTGTCCCCAGTCCCTCTCCAGCTCTCCTGGAGCCCCTTTAGGCACTGGAAGGGGCTTTGAGGTGTCCCTGGAGCCTTCTCTTCTCCAGGTGAGCACCCCCAGTTCTCCCAGGCTGGCTCCAGAGCAGAGGGGCTCCAGCCCTTGGGGCATCTCCATGGGCTCCCCTGGACTCTCTCCAGCAGTTCCATGTCCTGCTGCTGTTGGTCCCAGGGCTGGGAGCAGCTCTTCAGGTGGGGTCTCACCTGAGAGGGCAGAATTCCCCCTCCCCTGCTGCTCACACTGGGGCTCAGCCCAGCCCAGGAAGGTTTCAGGGTGCTCATGGCTGGGGCAGGTCCAGCCTCTCACCCTCCAACAGCCCAAGTCCTCTCCCAGGGCTGCTCTTGGTTCCTTCTCTGCCCAGCCTGGACTGGTGCTTGAAATTGCCCTGACCCAGGCACTTGGCCTTGTTGTGCTTTATGAATTTTGCAGGGTTCCTCCTCTCCAGCCTGATCAGGTCTCTCTGGATGCCCCATCCCTCCCCTCCAGGATGTGACCTCCCCACACAGCTGGGTGTCAGCTCCAGGCTGGCTGGGGTTGTCCTGATTCCACTGGAGCTGTGTGTGAGAAAATCTGCCTTTGTGACACTTTTGGAATGCTCTGTGTTCACAGCTCCCACTCACCTGCAGGTTTTGGGTTTTTATTTTTTTGAGACAAACCAGTAATTTCTGATGTCACAGGCTCCACTTTCACTCCCAGCTGTGGTGCAAAGCTGAGGTTTCCAGACGCTGTGTAACCTTTGATGTAGGATTCACCCTTTGTTCTTCCAGGAACAAAAGGGCAGGACAAAGAGGCATTATGAGATAAAACAACAATTTTCTGCAGGGAGATTGACCCCCTGCTGCTTAATCTGTAGCAAAGTCATCCTGGAGCTGGCTGCTGCTGGCAGACCCCCCCATCCCACCCTGTGGCTGGCTGAAGGCTGTCCAGGGCCAAGCTCTATTGCAAGCATCCTCCAGACCTCAAATGTTTGCATCCTAATGAAAAAAAAACTGGAGAAGGGCTTGTTAAAATGAACTTTCCACCTCATACAATGCCATGGTTGTTGTTTTTTAATAAAGCCGGGCATTTTAGTCCTGCAGGCACCTGACAATTCAAAATGTTTTAGTAAGGGTCAAATTTTAAATATTAAAGACATCTTCTGAAGCCTCTTGGTGTCTGAAAGCACAAAGCAAGGCCTGCTGGCATTCCTTCAGTGCACTCGTTCATTAATCGGCAGTGTTTGTGCATTGTCTGCCCGCGTCCAACTCCTCCAAACACAGCACTGAGCACAAAATTAATTCCCAGGAGACTGGCACCAGAAAGTGCTTTACTTTCTGTTGGGAGAAGTGTGTGCCTCAAGTTAGTCATGTGTTTGTGTCCCTGGTGGAACTGGGGCTGGCAGGACTGACCAACAAAGCAGGAGCTGGGACGGTGGCATTTGGTCACATTGTCCCTGGGCTGGACCCAGTCTCACAGCTCATTCAGGCTCCTGAGAAAATAATGATAAACCTCCTTTGTGGATGAATTTCAGGACACAAAATAAACAACAACAAGGAATGCTGAGCCCATGCGTGTCCTCACTTATGACAGAGTTTGGCAGCACAGGTTGGTGACGGGGTTTGCAGGGTCACAGAGCTGCTGCACCAGTTGCATTTGCATTGACTAAGAGTATTTCAGCCATTGTTTGGCATTTATAACCTCCTCTGTGCTCTGGTGGATTATTATCTAAGGAAAATGGAACAATAGATGACCACAAAAATACCCAGCCCAAAACAAAACCTAAGTGCTGATGGCTTGGTAACCACTGGGAATAATATGCAAGACTCCAGCACGTTGGACCTGCCCCTGCAGGGGTCAGGGAGGGGTAAGGCCATGGCTGTGTGAGCTGCTAGTGAAACTGGTGTGAATCAGCTGCAGAAACACAGAGGCTTTACTGGGAAACTGGAATAATTCTGCTGAGATCCACCCAAGGCTCAGCTCAGGGATCCACAGATCAGCAAACCAGGGGCTGACTTGTCCTTCTGCTTTCCCAGTGCTTGTGGAATCATTTAGGTTGGAAAACCCTCTGAGACCCTCGAGTTCAACCCTTAACCTACCACTGCCAAGGCCACCATTAAACCATGTCCTCAAGTGTCACATCCACATGTTTTTTGAACACTTCTAGTAATTCCACCATTTCCCTGGGCAGCCTGTTCCAGTGCCTGACATCCTTTCAGTGGAGAAATTTTCCTAATAATTTACATATTTTGGTGCCTTACGTTATGAAACTGCCTCCCCCCTCATGCATAGTAAATGCAGGTCACACAGGGCTGGCCCCACACAGCTGTCCCTTGGCGGGCCACCAAAAGCCTGCCACTGTCTGAGGGGTAGATCAATAAAGAATTCCAGTGCTTGGAGAATGGCTTTGATCATCCTCATGTCCTCTCTACTGTTTTATCACCACCATGACTGGGAGGTCACAGCATCTTCTGGATGTCTTGGTGGCATCTTGGCTGTTCCTGGAAAGTTTATGCCCAAGAAGTGAAAGCCAAAAGAGCTTTGTAGGATGTGGGGTTTCTGAACAAAGTCGTGGTCTTTTTTTAAGGTCATGGGTTTGGTTGATAAATACAATAGTATGGATGCAAATATTGGGATTCACCAAGGCATGTCACTGAGCATTGTGTGACACTTGGGTTTTAAATTAGCATTAAATGGAATGAATAAGGCATAAATTTGATGGCAATATTAGATAAGGCATGCACTGGTCTTTGAAGTTTTTTAATGAGCTGGTTGGGACTGGGAAGATGTAAATTACTGAGAGCACTTCCAGCAGGAACCTGAGGAGCTGATGATTCATTCATCATTTAATATTGTTGACTCTAATCTAGCCAATAACACCCAACATCTGTCCTGGTGAGGAACGCAGATGACGCAGCGTCTGCAAGTGTGTCACAGCAGTCTCCTCGCTCAGGGAACTTTGCTGTGGCTGGGCTCCTAGAGGTTCACCTCTTGAGCTTGTCTGACTGTCAAGCCTGAGAGGGAGCCACTCATAACCAGGCTTTTCCTGGGGCTATGGCATCAGGAAGGCACCTTCTCATGGGGATTCCCTCCTGCCTTCAAAGACGACATCTAATGGTGTTACTGTGGCCACTGAAACAACATTTTCAGGGTCTCTCCCACTGCCTGGATGCTTATTAACTGGCATGTGTAAGAAATTAGTCATCCTTGAGGATCTCTCTGCCAAAAGGTCGGATCCTTCAGGTGGGGTTGGGTTATGAAGGGAGAGAACTCCCCTCAGTGCAGAGGGGCAACATGAGAGCAAAGAGCCAGCATGGCAGGGGTGGATCAGAAGGCTGCTGAACATGAGCATGATGAAGATGTCATTCCTTTCCATGCCTTCTCATCTGAAAGGATGTGAGCGGCTCACAGCAACTCAAAGAAAGGTTACAGAAATGAGGCAGGAGCTGGTAAATGTAGACTATGGTAGTTCTTAATGGAGTTCAAAAACGCAAAAAAAGGTTATGAAGAAAATCACCTGTGGTGTACAGGGAGTTCCAGCTCATCAAGGGCTCAAAACGTGGTGGTCAAACTCAACCTGGAACAAAGCATCTGGTGCCTGGGCATGGAGATTACTTTCCAGAGGATTTTGGGGATGAGATTGTATGCAGTTCTTTGTTGAGGTGTCATGCTCTAAGGGTTTTGCTTGTGATGTTCATGGAGAACATCATCGTGGATGGATTGGGAGAGTGGGCTGATGCTTCTGTGGGTGTCCCAAAAGCCATCTCCCTCTTTACTCCAGCAAGAGCTACAAGATCTGCTTTCTGTCCAGGAAAAGAGGAGAAAAAACAGAGAATGATCTGTATTTAACTAGAAGGAGTCACAAATAGGCCAAGAATTTTTGGGTTATGTTTGCACAATTACAGCTCCTTCAGGCAGGGTTTAATTTGTGTGGTGTGTTTGCAAAACTTTTGAGCCTTATAGTTGGGGGCCTAAACATTTCCAAGAGGGTCCATGAGGTGGGGTGCAAGGCAGGATGCAAGGCAGGTCTCCAGTGTTCATCTGCGCTCTCTCAGGAATGACAGTTCTCAGCACAGAGCCTGTCCATAGAATCATAGGATCATAAAGATTGGAAAAGACCTTTAAGGATACGTCCCTTCCCAGCTCCTCTTGTCCTGAACATACTCCAGGGCAGGGAAGGAGCACTCTGTAGCTCCGGCCCATCACAGGAAAGCTGCACTGCCATGAGATTGATTATAGACCTGAAGCCTTGCACAAGCTCTTGAAAGCAGGGTGTTCCCCTTGTGCATGAGGAAGCTTTATCTGCTCCCCACAGCTGGAGAGTACTGGCCCTGCAGCCTTGGTACCCAGTCACTGCCATCAGGGGCTCTGTTGCCATATAATCATGTGGGGGGAGTTCTGAGCAGCAGCTGACTGCACCATGGTTTTGTTTGCAGGAGAGAGTTCTCTGAGCTGCTGGAGAAGTTCGGCTCCCAGAGCAACACGGGCTCAGCACGAAGCTCGCCGGTCCTGCATGGTGGCAGTGAGTAGCTCAGCAAGGAACTGAAAGCCC
Source organism: Peucedramus taeniatus (assembly GCA_013400575.1). Lineage (NCBI taxonomy): Eukaryota > Metazoa > Chordata > Aves > Passeriformes > Fringillidae > Peucedramus > Peucedramus taeniatus. Next base: position 88,652 of record WBNO01008948.1, read on the forward strand.
CTCTCTCTGCAGAGAGAGTTTCCTTTATCCCAGTGTCATTCTGAAGGAGCTGTGGTTGGCTTTGAGTAGGTGTTGAGGTGGAGGTTTGAAGAAAGCTTGTTGCAGACCCTTGGGTGCATGCCCAGAGCATGGCCAATGATGCCACGGGGTGACCAAGGGAGACTTGAATTGGGGTCATAACCACGCCCCTGATCCCCAGATTCTGCCTAACTGATGTGCTGGGCAAGTGACTCCATCAGCAAATGCAGCTGTAGATTTTTGCTCTGGATTTCAAGGCATTTCAGCAATAATTCATTCAAAGATCATTATTTTTCATTTGCAAATGGGAAATGTTTAATGAGATGCAACAAGGTTGATCTAAGCAAGATGCTAGCACAAAAAGCCATGTGTGCCTGGGGAAGAAAACTTTCCTTTGTGGCTTGGCATCCAAACAGCTGCTGGCCCTTCCCCTATGGCAGAGGTGTGTAGGGTTGGCAGAGGGGTGACAGTCCCACGCTGGAATTGTGCCAAGGAGGCTGAATGTTTCCTCTCCTTCAGCCCTATCCTGATGTCTTTAACCACCATGTAGCTTTCCCCAAAAACCTAGGAGTGCAGCATCTGCTCTCAGCAGCAGAGCAGGGGGGAGGCTGATGCTGGAGTGTTTGTGTGCCCTGGACTGACTCTGCCTTTGCTGTTCAGGTCGATACCTGGAGAGCACCTCCTCGGGCTCATCCTCGCGCTCCCAGAGTCCCCTGCTGCTGAGCCCTGCCAACTCCCACGGCCCCTTCCTCGGGAGCCCGGCGCACGCTCCTCACGCACAGTACGTACAGATCCCACCAACCTGGCCTGGCGGGTCATCAGGAGACCACCAAATGTCAGAGGGCTACACCCAGTAAATAATTCCAGTGCTTGTTGAACAGTTTTGTTCCTCTTTATGTCCTCTCTACTCTTCTATCACCACAACGGTTCAGTGCCACAGCATCTTCTGGATGTGGTGATGGCATCTTGGCTGTTCCTCGGAAGTTTGTTCCCAAGGGGTGAAAAGGTTCCCAGTTGAGACAATCAATATGTCTGCACCATGGTTAACCATGCAGCAACACCTCTTCCTCCCCTCTGAATCTCAGGGAGAAGCCATGGTTTAGAGCCAGCTGAGAGGGCCCTGCACATCACCTTATAAACCACAAGCAGAGTGTTCCTGCAAGGCTGGTGCTACTTTCAGGAGGAGTTTTTGGAGCTTGTTTTCTATTGTCCTGCTCCTGGCACTTTGATCCCATGCTCCAAGAGCACCAGCACCTCTCCATGTAAACATCCCTGATGCCCTTTGCTCTGGGGTCATCAGCCTGCAGTCACCTCATCCTTTGGTGACCAGAGCATCTCCCAGAGTGTGTTTTCATGTGGTCATCTGCCCTTGCACATTCTGCAGGGTCAGAGGTTTGGACAGGCAGAGCTGGTTTTTCCACCAGTCTCATCTCCAGGGCCCTTCTCCAGAGGGACAGCTCGGAGGGTGTTCGCAGTGGTGGAATGGGGACCATTTGTCCCCAGGGCTCGCAGCTCCCCTCATTTGCCAGCACAAACAAGCCAAGGCACTGCTAAAGAGAATCAGCCCTCACTGCAGAACCAGTAAATCCTCTTGCTAAATACCAGCTTATTAGGGATGTGCAGAGGACAAATATTTGGCACCAAAGTTTTAAGCTGCTTGCATGGAGTGAGAGACCCACACAGAGGAGACACCAGATCATCTACTTGGCAGCTGGTTTGGACAAGCCATCCTTACTGTGCTGTTAATTCCCTCCAGGCTGAGATGTAGAATCCAGAATGGGTTGGGTGGGATGGAACCTTGGAGATCATCTCGTTCCAACTCCCCCGCTGTGGGCAGGAAAATAGGCATTTAGGCTAGAGGGGCCTGTCTTGGTGGCCTCCCTGCCATGCTGTGCTGTGTTCTGCTTGTCTCCATGCTGCTGCCAGGCCCCAGTGGTCTTCCCCTGGAATCACAGACCACTGGTTTCACCTGAGCATTGGTGGTCAGCTGTGAGGTGTAATTTGGGCCACAGGTCTTTTCATGCATGTGGCTGCCACCCCTTGTGCTCACCACAGGTTGTCCCTAGGCTGTGACTTCTCATTGTGGCATCACCTCAGGTCCTGCCACCCCACTGAGCAATGGGAGCTGGATGCAATGCAATCTCACCACAGTCAGTGTCTGAGATTTTGAACAGAGGGTTGAACAGAGCATTTTAATGCTGTATTTCATGACATCATTTCCCTAAGATTGCTCACCTTAAAGCAATGTTCTTTCATAAGACTAAGGCATATGCACCCCTTCCACTGGGGTGTCTGACCACCAGGGATGGCATTGCTTGGGAACATGTGCTGGTGTCGCTGTGGGGCACAGGATGCACAGCTGCTGTTGTGTCTGAAGTTGTAACATGAGGAACCAGTGCAGACCCTTTGGGCAGTGGCTGCAGTGGAAATAAACTGAAAAGCAAAAAGCCAGCTGAACCCACCAGCTACACCCATCCCACTTGGAGGAAAAGGCTTGCTGATCCTTATACACCACCAAATCCTTCCCCAACCACACCCCCGCCCCTTCCCCCCCCAAACCATTGCTGTGCTGCCCATGGGAGCTCAGTGAAATCTCTGCTCCCACAACTCTGCTACTGCCAGACCTCCCTGCTGGCATGGAGCCACCGCTGTGGCCAGGCCTTGGTGGCCTGTTGAGTCCTGTTCAGCAGCTCCTGGAGGGAAGGATCCAGCCTGTTTGCTGCTCCTTTTCATCCTTGACTGCACGAGCCACCTGCCACAGCAGCAACTCACAGTGCAGTGGGTGTTGCTGTAAAGGATGCCCATTTTTTAGGGCATCTTGCATGATTTTGGGTCCAAACCCTGGTTAAGACACACCCAGCTGTGTATCCCAAGCTTCACTTTGCTATTCCATCTGTTGGATTCAAGCAACAACCGTGTTGATCGTTTGTGTGCTTTTGGCTATAAAACCAGGAATGCCAAATATATTCTGGTTAAATCTTTAGTTTCTTCTCTAAATAAGTATTCCCCTGTTGGGGATTAGGGGAATCAGTCACCTTCATAACGTTGAACAATGTATGCCAAAGAACAGGTGGCCTCACTTCCCCTTTCCAATGGTGGGTGGAAGAAAGGATGCAAATAAAAGGCTGGGAGTAGGTAGAAGGATCACACATGGAAAAAAATCCAGGCAGTTTGTTCAGTGATAAGAGCAGATAACCCAGATCACCTTGAGTCACCTGCTGACTTCTCTCCCTTGCAGCTACTCCATTGACTCAGGAATCCAGAGCATTTCTATAGCAAACTCCTCCGGCTTGGGGCTGACAATCAGTGGTGGATCCAACAGGCCTGACGGGCCCATGATTTATGTCCAGGAGCTTTTGCCAGATGGGGACTGTTACAAAGTAAGTCAGCATGGAGACCCTCAGGAGCTCTGCCATAGGGACCTTTTCTAGAGGCTGTGGCTATTGTGAAGCAGCTTTTCTAAGAGTAGATGGATAATTGCATGGACTAACAAAAATTTGTGTTGCAGGAGAAGTCTTTGGACAGAGATATCCCTTCTCAATGCTGTGTCTTTCTCCCTGTTTGTTTAGGATGGTCGGCTCCGACCTGGAGACCAACTCATCGCTATCAACAGAGATTCTCTGGTGGGCAGCACACATGAGGAGGCCAGAAAAATAATTGAAAAAGCCAAATTCAGGTAGGCATAGAAAGTATTTCCTGTCATCATCAGGTGCTGTTGAGTCTTAGGCAGAACACTTCATACCACGGTTTGGCTTCAAGGGCACTATTAGTCTTAAATGATTCTTTAAGCTGGTCACATAAGGAAATCTTGAAGGCATGGATTATCCTGAAGTGAAATCCTGACCTTCCTGATCTTCTGGGCCTCATAAGTATCTCCTATCACTGCCCAGCAGAGCTTTGAAACAGAACTGAAATTTAAAAAAGGGGAAAAAAGGAGACTCATGAGAGACCTTATGGATCTGTACAGGAGGGTGGAGCCAGGTGGGGATTGGGCTTTTTTCCCAATTAACAAGTGACAGGACAAGGGTAAACAGCCTCAAGCAGTGCCAGGGGATGTTTAGATTGGATATTAGGAACAACTTCATGGAAAGGGTTGTAAAGCCCTTGGCACAGGCTGCCCAGGGCAGTGGTGGAATCACCTAGAAGTGTTCAAAAACCATGGAGATGTGGGTCAGTGGTGTCCTTGGCAGTACCCAGGAAATGGTTGGACTCAATGATCTGAGGGGTCTTTCCCAACCTTAACCATTCCATGATTCAATGGAATGCAGCTGGTGGAGATCCAGCTGCACTGGTGCAGGCTATTCAGGCTTAGGTGAGGTTATCCTGGAGACAGAACCACAAGCATGCGAGCTCTGCAAATTTGTGCCTTTTGTTTTGTTAATAAGATGTTGTGTGTTTGTTGTTTGCTGAAGACACGAGGGAAGCACAGAAGTGGCCTTTATCCCTGGGAGGGGACGGTTACATCCTGGATTGTCAGTTCACAACAACAGCCCATCCCCACCTCCAAAGGCTGTGGGAAATGGCCTGAGCTCCTGCAGGCTGAAGGTCCATGTGAGGTCCCCAGAGGTAGGTGGAAGTTCATCTCTAAAGAGGTATGATACCAATCCTGGAGACAGATACCAGTCCTGGGATCTTTCCTTGATCAGAGAACTCTCCTTTAGGGAGTCCCAAGTAATACTTCTGGAAATCCAGTGGGAAGTGTGTACTGTTGATGTATTTACCTGCAGGCAGATGTTTTTAATCTGAAATAATTTCTTCTCTCTTGAGTTTGAGACAGAGATGGATCTGTGGAGGTAATGACAGGAGTTTCATCTCCAGGGCCTGCATTCAGATCTGTTTCAAGAGTCTCAGGTTTAAAAAAAAAAACAAAGCCCTTCTGTGGATAGCAACCTGCATCTCATTCAGCACCAGTCATAGGGCTGGAAGGAATCTCTTGAGTCAGTTTGATCTAGGCTCCTAGCCAAAGGCAGGCACAACTCTTTATTCTTCAAGCCCTCTGATGAGGATGAATCCCTAGCATTCCTGCACAGCCCATTCCTGCTCCTGACTACTCTAATGATAAGCCAGGCTCATTCCTCCTGCAAAACCAAGCTCCACATTGTGTTTGCAGAGAAGTGCTCGAGCTATGAATGGCTGGACAGGGTTTAACCACACAACCCTCAGGGTCTGCAGTCCCATTCAGTGCATTTGTCACTCCCCTCCTGGACTGGTGCCATGCTGGGTGTCCTTTCTGCCCACTTCCACATAAATTTCCTTCAAGAGAGGCTGGCTGGATGTTCCTTTCATATAAGACCATTCACAATACATCGTGTTTTCTAGCCCTGTGAGGACACAGACTTGCATGAATGTCACATACGTGTTGCCTTTGGGTGCAACAGGCTGGAGACATGCCCTAGAAAGGCACCAGAGCCCCTGGAGCTGTGGCTGGGTGCTGTGGTTGGACCCCTCACCCCCAGCTTGTGTGATACTGTGCACTTGTATGAAATCACACCATTGGCTGGGATTAAATGGCTCCTTTCCTCACTTTGCTGCTGAAAGATGGAACGTCTAATGAGGTCTGGACTTCCACACCAGGGAAAGAGTGCCCAGGCACACATGCTGCCTGTCTGTATGTCCTCACACCAGTCCTGTGGCCTCTTGCCACCCAAGTCCCCAGCTGTGTCAGAGCTGTCTTGGTGGTGCTCACCCTCGGATTATTTTTCCCTCTTCCTTGTGCTTTCAGCCATAATATAGCACACAAGAAAGGGTATGAACTGATCTCATCTTGCTGCCCTGCTCACTGGGATAATTATGAGTTTGGGGTAAATATTACACCTGGCTATGGTCAGACTTGGACCTCCCTGCTGGATTGGATGCAGAGCTTCAGGGAGAACCTCTGTGGAGAAACCAGGCAAGGTCAAAACCAGCCTCAGCACTCAAGCACAGTTACAGTAAGGACAGAGCTATTTGTGTGTGACCAGAGGTTTTGGGGTAGCTCAGCCTGTGCCAGGTGCTCCCAGAGAAACTCCTGGAATCTCTTTAGGCCCACCTGCACATGTGGTGCCCTCATGGCTCTGTCTTGAACTCTATCTCCTGCTCATTATTTACACCAACAGATTCTTCTTAGCAACTGTCTGTGTCATTTTGTCTTGTTTTTCTAGAATAGACGTGAAAATCCTTTTCCCGTGCCTTCTTTGTCACCAGACATTTGCCCACCAGAGCTTACAGTCTCAGGTGAGTCCTGCTCAACCATTCTCTTTGTGTGGATGACAAAGAGCTGTGGCTCCTCAGAGCTGAGGATCGTGAAATTACAGAATCACAGAATGACAGAATGGATTGCCTTAGAAGGGACTTTAAAGCCCAGCCCATTCCACCCCTTGCCATGGGCAGGGACACCTTCCACCATCCCAGGCTGCTCCAAGCCCCTGGCCTTGGGCACTGCCAGAGATCCAGGGGCAGCCACAGCTTCTCTGGGCACCCTGTGCCAGGGCCTGCCCACCCTGCCAGGGAACAATTCCTTCCCAATATCCCATCCATCCCTGCCCTCTGGCAGTGGGAAGCCATTCCCCTTGTCCTATCACCACATTTTTTATCAGTGTTTATACTGCTGGAGTGGAATTTAATGGGGTGATAGTGACACTCAGCCTGCTCAGAGAGAGGGCAGGCAGCAGCTTGGTTTACTCAATGAGTAGTAATTATGTCCATGTTTGCCCATAGTAGCAAAGCTCTTTACTAAGGCATTAGAGGACTGAGGTATTTGAGCAGACAAATTCCTCCACTCTCAGCCTGTGGTTGATTTGCAGCAGTGGCTTTGCCCACCTCAGACATGCAGCAGGTTCTCCACATTCCCTTCTGGTGGGAATGGGGGCCTTGGACACACAGCATAAAAGCAGTCAGGTAATGAGAGTTGGGATGTACGCAGCAACCCTGGGCTCTAAACAGACTTTGAGGATGCCCTCAATTGGCCAAATTGAGAAATAGCTTAGAGATGCTCAATAAATCAGATTTCCCTCTACATCCAAGCTTCAATTTTTGCTTATTTTTCCATTCTGTGTTTCATCTCCATGCTCTGAGTCTCCTGAGCTCTTACCTTTTGTGGAGAGAACCACTCTGTTCATCCAACAGTGTGGCAGCAATGGGGGGTGAACCTGAATCACCCTGCAGCTTCCCAAATCCCTTAATACTATTGAGGAAACCTCAATAATCCCCAGAGCCCAGGGAGACAACCTCCACCAAGGTACCCCATATCCCTGTGACAGGAAGGTTACTCCTGCCCTGAGGGAAAAATGGACTTTCCCAATAAATCCTGAACAAGTGCTGCCCACCATTCTTGCAGCCTCAAATCCAACAGCCTTTCCTCTCCTGGGACATTGGCTCTGCGTACAAATCCCTGTGCCTTGCTGCAATTCCCCTCTAGAAGGCTAAGAGCAAGCCCTGGAGGTAAAACAGTGTTTAGTCCATACCTGGGACCAGCAGGAGATAGAGCAGCTGCTCCCAGGGATGCCTGGCTCACCTTGGGCAAGCTCAGCAGCTTCAGCTCTGCCTTCCATGCTCCCCTGGAGAGGCTGTGGGACAGGGATGAGATCTGTCCTCCCTACCCTGAGCACCCTGCAGATGCCAGGGACAATGTCAGGTGGCCACCACAGACAGCCAGTCCTGGTGATGGGGACAGAGCAACCCAGTACCAGCAATGACCCACCCATGACCTGACTAAAATGGGGGATTTGATCACTGCAGGATTTGATTGTGGGATGCCAAGGAGGCTTTGTGTCAGTGTTGTCATCCATGGAGACAGAAAACTGGCTCTGAAAGAACAGCCAGGCTGGGAGCTTGGGCCAGGCAGTGCCTCTTTCTGGGTGCCTGATGGATGCCCTGGATATGGCTGTGTCCAGAGCTGACAGAAAAGGCACATGGAGCTAATCCTGATTAGCCATGGCTCGAAGGGTAATGGCTCTGCCCTTGAACTTGGAGAGGGAAGTGGTGGTGGCTGATCCAGCAAACCCATTTGCTACCTCTTGCTGCTTCCCAGCTGCTGGCCTTAGCAGAGCAGATGGATGCCTGGATTAGGAGGATTATGCAGCTCCTCTGGTACTCACTGACTTCTCCTAGCACCTGGCTCTGCCCTGATGGACAGGAGGGTGAGGGAAAAGTGCTGCAGGGATTCCAGAGGAGCTGCGGTTCTTGGCAAAACAGGGCTCCCTGTGATGCTAACCAGATCCAAGCAGGCAGCAGGAACTGCTCCCTGGGAAAATCTCACTACTAGCACAAGAAGGAATTTTGTCACCTGGGCTGATGGTTTGAGAGTGAGCAGGGGCAGGCACAGACACCCTGCACCCTTCAGGAGTCTGTGTTCTTCAGGAGCAGCTAACACCTTCTACAGTCCTCTTCCCAGGGAATATCATACAGGCAAGGGTTAATCAGAATGGAAAATGTGGGGTTCCCTCCAGGGATGGAGAGGCAGGGCTTGTGCTCTGGACCTTTTCAACTGTGCAGCAGTGCTGGCAATGCTGAGCCAGCTGTTGGCAGCTGGATCCTCCAGCTCATGACAGCTTTTCAGCAGTACAGCAGCTGCTGCCTCTGCCTCTCTCTGTCTCTGTGGCTGCCTCACATTACATGTGGCTCCTTCTACCCAGAAAAAACCTGCCTGCCCAGCTGAGGGGAAAAGGGTTCAAGGCTTTTTGCAGTCTTGGGGAAGGGAAAAAAAATCTCAGAGTGGTGCTTTTTCACATCACTTTTAATCTGTTCATTCCCATGAGTGTCAGGAATTCTTTCCGTTTTGCCTAATCAGAGTAGACAAGAACCAGGCAGATTTTAATTCATTTTTCTTACAGTTCACCATAACTCCAAGACTCCACAAAACTCTGTGATTGGAAATTTCCTAAGTGCTTGAAATTTTTTGCAGTCCTTTGTCCCTGGATGAAACATCTCACTTTAAACCATGCAGAAGCCCAGTTTCAGAAGGATTTGCCCCAGTATCCAATCTTTCAAAGACAGGCGTAGTTCAGCCTTCCAGAGCTGGTTTTAGTAAATCCTGGACTTCGATTTTTGCCCTGCTGCACATACTTTTATTTCATGTAACAAGAGATCTGAATTTTGCTTTGCAGACATCTCTACCCAAATGCTTCCCCATTAATATTTGGTTTTGATTTTTCAGCACCTGCTTCAGCTTCTAACTACAAAGCAGTTCCAGGCACCAAACCTAAAGTAGCACTGGATCCCCATATCCGGCTCAAGGATGGAAAACTGGAACTGGTAAGTGGCAGGGTCCCTCTCCCCAAAGCAGGGTCTCCTTCTTGTACAATGTGCAGGAAATAGTCCATCTTCTGGTGAGTTTGCTGGAGGTTGAGTCCAGCCTCTCAGGTAGGTAAAGGTAAAGAGGGTCAAAGAAGGTAAAGAGGGTCAAACATCCTGACTGTGTCCAAAGGGGCATTTAAACATCCCTTGGCTATTTCTTGGTGCCCCATGAAGCTCCAGAAGTCTTTTCCTGGCAGCTGCACCTCCCTTGGACATCATGCCATTGGCTAAGGTTGTGCCCTCCAAACTTTTGGTGCTGTTGTCACTGCTAGGGTGACCTCAGGCAGCCTGGTGTGGGGGAGGGAAGGCTGAGATTGGGGATATCTCATCGAGGGGCCATCCAGAAACGCTGATTCTTCCATCATTTTATGGGAAACACATTCCATGGGCATGGAGTGGAGCTGCCCATCTGCTCACCGAGACCCTGGGGAGGGGCAGGGAGCCTTGGGGGGCCGTGTCCCAGTCTGGCACCTTGGGTTCTTCCGGCGTTTGAGGGGGGATGTGGGGACAGAGCCCTTTGTGCGGGGCCGAGGACGCCACGGAGGCCCCGATGTGACGAACATCTGCTGCCACCCGACGGCAGCGCAGCGGAGCCGCTCTCTGAGCCGGCGTGATTCTCCTAAAGAGGGATTCAGGATGGCATTTGCACAGCGACCTCTGCTCCTCGCGGGACAAAGCAGCTCCTCACGGCTGGCCGGAGCGGAGTGCTTGGCTTCACTTTTCAAAGCTGTGTTAGGTGGGGGGGTGACACCGACTGGCTCACCCTGAGGTGGCTTTGGGGCGGCCAACCCCGCCAACATCCCAAAGTCTGGGAGCCTGCAGCACTGCCTTGCACAGGGGTGGTGGGCAGAGGAGCAGGAGGTGGGACTCGAATGGGACAGCAGATGAATCCCAGGGACTTGCTGGTGCTGGAAAGGTGAGCGAGGATCCCTCCGCAGCCCCTTCCCAGGGGGAGCTGCTGTGAGCAGGAGCTGCGAGTGCAGCCTGGCACAGGGGAACCTTTCACTCGGGATCTTTCCCAGAGTCTGCTGAGCTCGACTTTGTCTTTTAAAAGCTTTTAGTTGCTGCTGCCAGCAGGGAAGTGGGGCTTGCACAGGTTTATCTGCTTCTGTGTGCTGCCCTGAGGTTGAGCTGATAAATATCAGTAGAAGTTAGGGCATCAGGAGTAATGAGAAAGCAAAACATGCAATGGAGCAGTAAAATATTTGAATGTCTCCTCTCTCCATGAGAAATACTCTGTTAATAGCTTTTATCTTTCTGGTCCCAAACACAATTTCTGGGCAGTAAGAGAAAGGAGAGGCTGAGCTCTTGCCAGATGAGTCTTGCTAAAACTCCACTGGCTTTTGATAAAAGTCCTGAAAACTCATTGGAGCTGCAAATCTGATTGCAGATAAAATGTTCTTGGAGGGTTGTGAACCTGTGTTCAGGAACAGACATTTCTGTACATGTGCAGCAAAGGAGAGACTGGAAATCCAATCCAAGCCTCCTCCTTTGGGAGATGCTGCCTGGAGAAACCCAGCACCAAGTATCTTCCTAGTGCTTACCCCAAAGAATTGCTTTTCCAGTATTTTTCTTTTTAAAGGCTCTTTGTTTCTGCTCAAGGTTCTGCAGTACCTTGGTCTGGATGTGACTGAGGAGAAGAAGAGGCAGCTCCGGCAAAGCCTGACCACGGACTCGCAGGGGACTGTGGCCTATGGAGGTGAGTGGGAGCCTCTGTCTAGGGGACATTTCTGTGCAGCTTCACTGGCAGCTAAAAAGGGACAGAAGTGGCAGGTGAGACAACTGCCTGGGTAGTGATGGAGCCTATAAAGAGGGAAAGTCACAAACACAAAAGAAGGCATTCTGTAGAATCATGAATCCTGGAATGGTTTGGGTTGGAAGGGACCTCAAAATTGATCTCATTCAACCAGACACCTTCCACTATCCCAGGTTGCTCCAAGCCCTGTCCAAGAGGACACTTCCGGCAATGGATCAGCCACAGCTTCACTGTGAAACCTGTGCCAGGGCCTCACTGCCCTCACAGGCAAGAATTTCTTCCTAACATCTAATCTAAACCTACTCTCTGTCAGTTTAAAGCCATTCCCATTGTCCTATCATAGGTAAAGTCAGACTAAAAAAAAAGTTGGCTCAAGCATTTACTTTCCTTAAAATCCCAGCTTTCCTAGCAGGAACTGGCCAGAAGAGACACAGAAAATGAAAGCCAGTTCTGCTTTCTGTGGCCTTCCAGAACATGGCTGGCCCACAGGGTCTGCTCCCCAGAAGGCTTTCAAAAAAAATCCAAAACCATCATCAATGTCCCCAGCAGAGAGAACAGTCAAAAGGCATCTGGATCAATGTTTTGTGCAGAGCGAGGGATGGGACACACAACCACGGCCCTCTCCTACGCGTGACTGGCACTGTAGTTTGTGGAAACAGAAATAAGGAAGATTGGGTGTATTTAGCAAATTTGCTGCTTTTGCAGAGAGACTCTGGCTCCTGCTATAGCCCAGGGACCAAGCGCCATCCAGGACAGGCTTCAGGGTGGGACCATGTGAACCTCACGAAGTTCAACAAGGCCAAGTCTCCTGCACCTGGGTCAGGGCAGTTGCAAGCACAAATCCAGGCTGGGTAGAGAAGGGATGGAAAGCAGCCCTAGGGGAGGATTTGGGGTGTTGGAGGAGGAGAGCTGGACATGCCCTGGCTGTGAGCACCCAGAAACGGAGGCGCAGGTACTGCCCTACTTGTATGGGCAGTAGGAGGGGGGGATTCTGCCCCTCTGCCCCCTCAGGTGAGACCCCACCTGCAGAGCTGCCTCCTCCAGCTTGGGGGAGACCTCAGAGCCCCTTCCAGGGCCTAAAGGGGCTCCAGGAGAGCTGGAGACAGACTTGGGATGAGGGATGGAGGGACAGGACACAGGGAATGGCTTCCCACTGCCAGAGAGCAGGGATGGATGGGATATTGGGAAGGAATTGTTCCCTGTGAGGGTGGGCAGGCCCTGGCACAGGGTGCCCAGAGCAGCTGTGGCTGCCCCTGGATCCCTGGCAGTGTCCAAGGCCAGGCTGGACAGGGTATGGAGCCACCTGGGATAGTGGAAGGTGTCCCTGCCTATGGCAGGGGATGGAATAAGATCATCTTTATGGTCCCTTTGTGGCCAAACCATTCCATGTTTCTGTGATTCTGTGACTGGATGCTCTGAGACCCTGGTGCCACCTCCCTGATAGCTCCCACCTATCCTACACAGCCCCTTCTGCTGTGCCTTCCTTCATGTCTGAAAGCAAAATTAATATGGATTTTCAGACTTGTAAATTTAACATCTTTTCTAAGTGCTAAACTCACTGAGTTGTGTTTTTGTTTAAATCAGAAACATGAGAAATGGCAGCAGGTGCTTTTTGTCAGGGAAATGTGGGTTTAACTTAAAATTTTAAAACTCTTAGAACCACAGTCGTGAAAACTCCCCTATGAAAATATCTGGGGTTTTCTGGGTTTTAAAAATGTCATTTTTTTCAGTTGGATAAGAAGCAGGAGTTTGATAAAGGCTCTCAACAACTCATTTAAGCTTGATGGGATTGCTGAAAAACCCAGGATTATTAGAGAAACCTGTCTGGCATCTCTAAACCCTGCTTAGCACCGTGGATGGCCCCAAAATCAGTGGCATTTTCTCCTAACATACAGCAATTTTCTCTTTAGCCTGGTAAAAACTGATTGTTTCTCACAGATGTTCTCCAAGCACTCAGGAATCTGATGCAGGAGGAGCTGGACGAGGCTGGTCTGGATTCCAGCTCTGTGCTCTTCACTCAGCACGAAGTAGCCAATTTGCTGGATACATCAGCTTTTCACTCCCCGGTCAGTCACCCCAAAGCTCTTCTGCATTGAATCCATGGGTCTTCTACAAGAAATCCATGGAATTCTGAGATGGGAAAAGCTAAATCACCATTTTCTAGTTGTTCTAGAGTTAGAAAGACAAGACAGAACTATTCATTAATAATTTTTAATAGGAAATTCTATAAAAGACCTCAAACTTCTCAGTTTTAATAAGGAAATAACAGTATCTATGGGATAATATGAGGAAGCAGCCTGGCAGTTATGCAGAAGGTGAAATAGCCATAATTAATCAATTCTAAGTAATTTCATTTGGTTCACAAAGCGAAAATGACTCTAGCTCAGCTATTTCAGCAATGATGGGGATCAGAGAGTGAAATTCTGTGGGGCAAAACGAACCATCCTGGAGCTGAAGTATTTAATGTGCCTTTTGATCTATTGCATAAAAATACTGACTCCTCTTTTAGGCGATTTTGATTCAATGTGTGATGAGTCTGTCTCTCTCCTTGCAGACCTTTGACCCTCTCAACTGCAATGGCAGCGAGGACCTGGAGCAGCTGCAGCTGGAGATGAGGGATCTGCGGCACGAAGTCCGCAGGCTGAAGGTGGAGCCTCCCCTTGGAGCAGATTTCTTGGCTGGGGTGTTCTGCTATAGCTCTCCATGGGAGTAATGGGATGGCTTGTCCCTCTGGAGAAGTCACCAGTTTGCATTCTGTGCATTCCTCGTCACACAGGAGCCTCTCACCCTCCACTCTCCTTAATTGCCTCTTTCTCACTCTCAGCCTCAAAGGAAAACTTATTTGTACTCAAAGCATGCAGTCCCTTCTGAGCAGGGAGTTAATATATTTAAAAAGCAGGTCTCATTAAGAATTCCAGTGTGTGATTAACAGAAGCAGCACCTGTCTTCTCACCCTCACCTGGCTGTGAGCACCTTGGCTGTGTCCAGGTGGAATTCTGCAGGTCACAGCCCTACAAGCTCTCCCTGTGGGGGGGCAAAGTGCACAGAACTTGTGTAAAATAATATTCTGGTGGGTAGGGGCATTCTAGAAAATGTCCTGTCATTTGTTGCTTCTAATCTGGTGAAAATATTTCCCACAGTCTCTCCTGAGAGAAGTGGAGAGCAGCAAGAAGTCAATGGAGGATGAGCTTCAGAGACTGAACCAAGTTAGTGATGGGATTTCTGGGGTGTTTGGGGTGGGTTTGGAGGTTGGCAGCTGAGGGGGACGTGATGTGTTCATCAGAAGTTCTGGGTGCTTGCAGAAGGCACTGGGGTTCCTGTCGGAGAACCGGACCCTGCACAGCAAACTGCAGATGGCCGAGGTGGTGCAGAGACAGGCTCACAGCGCTGAGCAGGACTACGAGGAAGTGATCCACCTGCTGGAGGCTGAAATTGCAGAACTGAAGATGCAGCTGGCGGGGAAAAAAGCAAAGCACGTCTCTGAAATTGAGGTAATGCAACCCCCTGGAAAAACCCACAACCCTTCAGACTCTTCTGTGGGTTCACAGAGTCATGGAATCATTTGGGCCAGAAGAGACCATAAAGCCTGTCTCATTCTAACCCCCTGCCATGGGCAGGGACACCTTCCACTATCCCAGGTTTTTCCAAGCCCTGTCCAACCTAGCCTTGGACACTTCCAGGGATGGGGCAGCCACAGCTAAGGTTACCCTCCTATTTACACATGAGAAAATGAAATATCACATAGGTCATTTGCTGTGTGGGACCACAAGGCCAACAGAGTCTCTGGATCTGTGTTATAATTTCATAACTTCCATTGTCCCTTCTCAAAGGACACTGCTTTTGCTTGTAGCAAATGCCATAAACTGTTGTTTCCAAAATCCAAGGCTGGAGCATCACCACCACCTTTCTCCTCCTCCTGTGTCCCTGCCTCAGGAGGACATCCTGGAGCTGAAGAGGCAGCTGTCTCTGGCTGATGGCCAGCTACGAAAATCTGAAGTCTCACGGAAGCGCCTGGAGATCTGCAATAGGAAACTGCTCCTGTTTGTGCAGGTGAGGTGTTGAACTGCCCCGGTACTGCAGCATCACCATGGCCTCTTTCCTTGAGGGTGGTTTTGCAAGTCCAATCAACTTCCTGCTCCATAAACAAGAGGGTTTTTTTTCCCTGTCTCACCCAAAAAAGTCACTGTCTGCTGATTAGGAGGAAGCAGGGAATGTACTCAGATCTCCTCATATCCCTGGGAGCAATGCAAACTCCGTGGTGCAGGTTTTGCTGGTGGCTTTGCTCTTCCTGGCTCCCTGTGCTAAGGCTGTCAAAATCATCCGTGCTCACCTTCCCTTGCTATAGCTGAGGGTTGCTTCTCTATAAATAGGAACCTGGAAAGTGGCTTTGCTCTTCCAGTGCTTTTCCCCCCCAGATTTCCTGAAAAATCTCACAGTTTAGTCTTTCAATTGGCAGGTTTTCCACGTCATTCCCTGTATTGGGAACACCAGTATGTGTAATTAATAAACTGGCCACTGTGGGAAGCATTAGTACTCTGTGTATCTGCTATGGCTACTGGTGGCCTGTCCCAAGAACTCTTGAAATCAAGCAGAAACAGTGGAGCAAAAGGAAATGTAGATGCTGTGTCCTCTGCTCCAGAGAAGGAAGAATTAAATGTCTCCAGGGCTTCAGCACGATGTACTTGAGCCTGTGCACTTTGGGGTCAGACTTCAGAAATATATCTCACTTGACCCCAGGGTCAAACATCACAGGATTTTGAGCACTGAAGCAAAATGTCTTCCTTTTTTCTCCACCCCTCAGTAGTGTTGGAGAAGTGCATGGTAATGAGAGCTTACATGTGCAGGTCCAACCCAGGAGCCAAGGGTTGCTGGCATCCATGATCACTGAAATGCAGCCTGCAAAATTATTCCTTGTAAGAGGATTTTTGTGTTGCATTTCATATATTTTAGCAGTGGTATTAAAATGCAGAATTCTGATGTGTCTGTAGATTCATGAATGTTGCCTGAGCTGCAAAAGGCCTTGAGATATTTGCTTCAAGGGCAATGAATAAGCAGAAGCTGATTACTGTCATATTAAATCTGATCATCAGGAAAAACCCATGGGGTTTGTTCTCAGGAATTATTCATTCCTACAAGTTTGAAACCTTTTTTTTTTTTTTTTCTGTTGCATGTCAGAACATTTACAAGGTCCTGAGCACACAAATTCATTTACCAGATGAGAAAAGGTAGGAGATGGCTTCTGGGAATGGTGAACAGCCACATGAAATGTCCTTTTCTGGCCTTTCTCTGGGGAAGGTGCTTCACATGTAACCTACCCAGAGTTTCTAAACATACTTTCACTTTGGAAGTGAAACCATGGGAGAAAGATGATCTGGAGGCTGCTGGTGGGTTGGAGCTGGGGGATTATGGCCTCTGTTCAGGCTTTTTTTGGGAATGAGTAGCTGAAATTCAGCTCAGGTTAAATTGCTCTTATCAGCAGAGACCCCAAGCAGGTTGTTTCAGAGCAGCAGAGTTTTGACCCACCTGCTTTTCCAAACATAAACCAGGTTTTGGCTCCAGGACCACATCCTTTTTTATCAGCAGTTAGAGAAGACAGAGTGTAAGCAAGGAGCTCTCAAGACTCTCAGCTGCATGAATGGCTGCAGAAACAGAGCTCAGGCTTCTGGACTCCCCTCCAACCTGAGCCTATCTCCTATCACTTGGGCATAAATGTATCACAACTCTATGTGTGTTTTTAACTGATTAAATCATTGAAAAGTCACTGTCCCATTGATAATGACCAGTCCCTTTAAAAGCCAGTTTTTAAGAGGGATGGAAATCAGATTTTAAGTTTGCAAGTTGGTTATTTCTAATATAATGCAGGGGAAATGCTTTTGACAAATTCTAATGAATACTTTGCTATTTTTCTGTAAAAAAGCAATGCAAGTGTGTCTAACAGACATTTAAATGCAGAGGGATGGAGAAGCAACCCCCCAAACACACAGAATTTATGTAGCAGATCCTTCCTGAGAGACTGGCCAGGATTGTCAATGACCATTCTCTGATAGAAGTATTGATGGCACTTTCCGTATTTATAAGCATCAGCCATGAAACAGAAGAGGATAAAACAGACGCAGTCTCAGACACATCTCTTCCATCTTCAGATCTTGTTGACCTTTTGCTATCAGAAGCTAAAGAACTGTTAGCACCAATCCTCTCCAACAGGGACGGTAAGCACTAAATGAACTGGAGAAAGCTGAATCCCAGCAAGTCTCAGGGATCTCTGCCAGTGTTATTGACAGTTTCCAGCACCTTCCATATTTTTCCATAAGAGTTGAGCCTCCCTGATTCTCTCATGCTCACTGAGATATAATTGCCCTATATCTATGTGACTCATCTGTGAATCTGCAATGCAGACTCACAGGGTATGGAGTCAAAGGCTTGTGCCCAGGGCCAGAGGAAAGGCATTTATCCAGGGGAAAAAGCCCTAACAGGCAGGAGGAGGGTTTCACAGAATCACTGAAATGCTGGTTGAAAGGGACTACTGCAGATCAGACCTTCTGCTCCAGGTAGGGCCAGCCCAGTAGAGTTAGGATCTGCAGATCTGGGTTTAGCCAGCCAGGATGGCGATCCACAGCCTTCCTGGATGGTGTTCCCTCACTGCTCTGTGACAAAGATCTTCCCAGCACCCAGCCTGAGCTCCCCCAGGGGCAGCCTGTGGCCATTGCCCCAGTTACACTGGCTGCACTGCCAAAAACAGCTCAGCTCCAGCATCCTTTAATTGCCCCTGACGTAGCAGTGGGGGCTGTGAAGTTGCCTCTTGGCCTCCTCTTTGCCAGGCTAAACAAACCCAGGTCCCTCAGCCCTCCCCAGCCTCTCCCTGCAGGCCTGGGGCTTCCCTTGCTGGAACCTGTCCAGTTTCCCAACAGTTTTAAACCCAGGATCCAAACTTTCCTTACACCATCCAGGTACAATTACAGCCACGCTGAGCAGCGGGGAACAGTCACCTCCCCACTTCCTGGAAGTAAAAACCAGCCATGCTCCCTTTTCCTCACGTCTGTGAGAAAATCAGGGAACAGGCATCCAGCTCCAAGGGAGTCTAGATTAGCTTTCCCAGTCTGGGACTCTGAGCTGGTCCATAAGCCATAAACATTTCTTGGTGGCAGTTATTTGACCCTGCTTGTCTCTTCCCCCACAAAATGAGTGTCTGACCTCCTCAGTGTCACATCCGGGTGAATGCACAGCCCCAGACAGGTGCCCAGTCCTTGCTCTTTGATGCTATTCACCAGCTCAGCATGGCCATGGCCCAGCACTGGCTTTGTCCCAAAGCACAAGACACAAAGGAAATAATTGCAGCCTTTTAGGAGCACCTCTGGTTTACGAGTGCTGTCAGCATTTTCTGAGTTCCTGCCCCATTTAAATGTGCATTATCATAATGCAGCAGCATTGGGCATGTTCTCTGCACTAACACTTGGCTCTATGCTTCCATCTGCAGCTCTGCCATGGGACAGGGACCAGTGCCTGCCTGCTGAAGGAATCACAAATTACAAGGAGTAGGTGTCAAAACTGCTATGGTCTGTAATTTGGACAACACAGATAATAAAAATTCCTGTTTGTTTTGTTGGGGTTTTTTAACCAAAACTGTTGCTTGACAACTTTTGATCAGACAGTCTAGGGGAGGCCTCCAGATGGCCATGACAGAGAAATACTGTGAAATTCCTAGACAGAAAGAGACTTTCCACCCTGCACAGTGTGAATTCCTGGATTTCTCTTTTGCTTTATAAAATGCTGGTTTTCCTTCAGGCCAAATGGGAATGTGTGGTTCTGTGGCTTGTCTAGCCAGCATTTTTATAGTGCACTCTGTGTAAGGGAAAAGGCATCGCTGAATATGTTAATCTTTTATGCTCTGATACCGAGATGCTGTGAAGCTCCAGACAAGGAAAGCAGGATGATACGGATTTGTTTGGACCTTAAACTGTTAAATTTCCCTGAAACCTCTTAAATGGCTTATATTTAACAGAGCCATTTCCTAAAGTTATCTGAAAGGGCACTTTGAGACCTAAATATCTCCTACCGCTTTCTTAGCTTAACTCAACCTGAAGATCTGCCAGCACAGTTTTTTGTTTAGGTACAAAGTACCCATTTGCAAATGATAATTTCAAGGTTATGAAAAGCATTTTCAGACAAAACAAGCAGCCTCCATAGTCTAACCAGGCAAGATCTGTGGCTTCCTCTTCTTTCCTAAATAACGAGTGCTGTCTTCACATTCTCCTCTGTGTCCTTCTCCCAAACTACTTAAGGCATATTTCTCCTTTTCAGCCACCTTCATCAGAAGACCACGTGGCCCCCTCCTGCAGGCCAGACCAAGAGTGACCAACCACAGCCACCGAGCCCAACAGAACTGCCTAAGAAGTCAATATAAATATCCCATGGCTTGGTGGTGCTCGGAACCATGGCCATCCATTCCATGAGAGATGGGAAAGACACCCCCAGGCACCTCAGCTTCCAGGCCAAGCAGACTAAGAACAAGCTTTCTGACACAAGAATCATTCTTCCTAACTATCCAAGACTTTTTCAGCAACCTCCCCTGCACGTCTACCTCTGAGTTATCATACAAGGCTTTTTGCTCACGGTTTTGCAGCTTTATAGGAAAAATATTCTCATGAGGCTACAGAGGCCTGGATTTCTGTGGCAGCCTTTTAGAGCTTGTATTCTGGGTAGCATGAATGTACCTGAGGGACTCAGGGGTCTCCAACAGATCCCTTTTGGTATTTCAGATGAAAAACCAAAGTCTATTTAGTGACTGTAATCAAAGCAGCTTAATCCCTAGTGTCCTAGTTGTCTTGGGATAGGTACTTCTCTTTTTATTCTTTTTGTATAGCTTATCCCAGCTGCAGTGCTTGGAGTGGGAAGCAGCACCTCAGGCAGTTGTTGGCCAGAGTGCAGGACAGTCAGTGGGGTGCTCCGGTCACAGCGTGGACACTGAGCCCTCCCTGGAACACAGGGCAGGACATAGTGGGCATAGTGAACATAGCTCAGAAAAGGTCCCTGGTGTCACTGGGAAATGAGATCCACATGATGCAAGACTGAGACAGCAATGGATGGGGATCAGATCTGAGGTGGGCAGAGGTCTGGAAAATAAAATGGAAACACTCCTCACAAGGAGTTTGCTCTCTGGGTTCTGATTGCAGCTGCTGCATTCAGCGTCTCACAGACAAAGACACAGCCTGAGACCATTTTTCCTCCCTCTTATTTTGGCAGCTGCTGGGGAGATGCATTGAGAAGTTGCAAGAAAATGGGGTACAATCTGGCTTTTACAAATAATTTGTTAAGATTACTTCAGATCTTCTTTGTGGGGGTTCAAAGCCTGTGGATCCTTTATTGTCTAAATTAAAGGCTTAGGAAAAATCATGACCCTCACCAGTATCTCCTGCACTCGAGGTATCACTGTACTGCTAAACCAGCAACTGTGTGGTGGAATATATCACATAAATAACCAGTCTGAAATTTTGGGTAAGCTTAATTTCATAGCTTGGGGTAAATTAAATCTTGGGAGTGCATACCTAAGAATATAAATTAAAGGACTTCTTTTAAAAGGAGACATAATCCTTTGGACTGCTTACAAGGAATATTCCCAGGAAGGAGAAAATATTCATCTTGGGATATCCTGTGTTTAATAGCTCATTCCCCAATGCTCTCTGCTGTGATGGAATGATAGCAAATCCTTATGTTACCTGTGGGTTTGGCCCTAGAGCTTTGTTCTCATCTCCTTTGTTACACAGACAGGTAAGAGGTACACACAGCAAAATCCAGTCTTACCAGTCTGGTATACCCTGGCTCTGGAAAAACACCTCTAGTTCCCCTGGGGTTAACCAGCAGATCCCAATCTGCTCATAGCAGGGTCTCTCCAAAAGCATTTGGCTGGAGGTGGCATCCTAGGGAGATGTCTCCAGCCACTGCTTGTCACACTTGTCAGGGAACAGCACAAACAAGATTTTGGGAAGGAGCAGGTCTTGAATTGTGCTGTGTTATTTCATATACCCAATGTCACTTGAGACACCTGGGAGAAAAGGGCAAAGTTAAGGCAAAAACATACCTGTTTAGGCTGCACTTAATCAGCTAGAAAATCAACCATCTGTTGTGGAAATCAACAGAAGTTTCAATACCATCTCTGACAGTCATGGAATACTTTTCTCAAAATACGAGTATTGAACTCCACCTCCTTGAGTGCTGGAAAGGCACAACCAGTACTGTCCCAGCAGGGACCAATTACATGGCCTGAAAGAGAAATCCTTGATGCTGCTTCCACAGTCTGTATTATTCCATAGATCTGATTCCATAGATTTTAAGGTCCCAAGAAAGAAGATTTTGTATTAAAGCATCACAGTGGGTGAGGGTTTGGATGAAATAAGCATTGTGCAGTTGGTGCTGGCACCTGGCAAGGGGTGGAAGCAAGGGGATGCTGCTCCAAGGCCGCAATATTTGGGGTCCCCTGAGCTGCCTGTTTCCAAAAGAGCTGTGACGTTCTTAACCTTTTAAAGAGCCCAAACAGCTCTGTGCCCTCAGCTTACTGGCAGCCCCTCTGGAAAGGAAATCCTCCGTGTACCCATCGGCCAGTGGAGACCATCATGTCAAACAAGGATAAAGCATTGCATGCTTCCCAGAGCTTTCCTGTTTCTCAGCTGGTTTCCAATATTTCCTTTGGATTTACCACATTCCTTTTGCGTTTGCTCCAAGCCCAGCAGACTTCCCTCTCTCTGTTAACCCCGCTGTTCCTAATGCCACCTCTGCAGAGCAGTGCTCAGAGCTAAGCTCTGACGAGAGCTGTGCTCCTGGAAGTGACACTGATTTTGGTGACCCAGAATAACAAACCTGTGTCAGGCTTTACTCCCAGGCAAGGGGAATCAGGCAGAACTCAGCAAGGCACAGGGTGACATCTCCTCACAGAACTACCAAGAGGCAAAAGGGGAAATTCATAAAGGAACAAACAGCACAGAAAGAGAAGATATTTAAATAGGATGTTCTTCATTCACACAGGGCCTGTCCAGCACTCTACAAGAGAGCTGAATTCTGGATTAATTTGTAATACTTTTGGTTTGCTTGTAAGGTTGTGGAGATGTGCTGCTGTCACAATGTACTGTGTTTGTCTCAGAGAATCTGCCTTGGAGGATCCCAGAATGACTACACAGAAATGAGAAGGATTGTGATAAAAATGAGACCTGAATGGTATTAGATCTTCCTGAGTGGCCTTCCAGATCCTGAAGGGATCCTATACAAAAGATGGAGGGGGAGTTTTTATAAGAGCATGTAGTAACAGGACAAAGGAGAATTCTTCACACTGACAGAGGGCAGGTTTAGATTAGATATCAGGAAAAACTTCTCTGTGAGGATGGTGGGGCCCTGGCACAGAGAAGCTGTGGCTGCCCCATCCCTGGAAGCATCCAAGGCCAGGTTGGATGGGGCTTGGAGCAACCTGGGATAGTGGAAGGTGTCCCTGCCCATGGCAGCGGGTGGAACTGGATGAGCTTCAAGGTCCCTTCTAACCCAAACCATTCTGTGTTTCCATGATTCTGTGACAGGCTGGAATATGGCAAATATTTTATGAACCAAAATGCAGAGAGACCCCCATAAACAGAGCATGTCAACACACTGCAGGTGACAAACTCAAAAAGATGCATTTAAAGAGCATCAGTGGGATCAGCTGTTGAGCTGGAAGCTTTGGCAGTTAAATATTACCGATGTGACGGGTTTACTTCGTATTTCTCTTATGCAAAGCAGAAATTCAGTTCTTAGCTGCCAGTGGGTCAGAGGGTGGGAGACCCTTCTGCCTCACAAAACAAAACAAACCAAGACTGGAGCATCTATTTTAAAAGTTGCAAGAGCAGGGAAGGGGGGTAGGGAGCCACGACAGCATTATTGTCTTGGAAGGTGAATGTAGCAGGGCCATTAGCACACTGTTCATCTGCAGTCCCATGGGGAAAGGAACCCAATCTCAGTCTGCTGGTCTCCAGTTTCACCCCTGCCAGTGATCTCTGTCATCTCGCTGGGTGACCTTGGGCAGCACATTTCATCTCAGCTTTGCACCAAAAAACAAACGGGACTGAGAGTGGCACGGACAAGGCAAAGCCCAAAGGGATCCACGGGATGTGGGGCAACCTCCTGGCACAAGGGGGTCTGCAAGTGCTGTGGGGTTGGGTACTGCTGGTCTGGTTTCAGTGAAGAAAGCCTCATTGTTTCAATTTTTCCTAGCTCTCAGAAGAGCAGATCCAGCTTTTGCTCAGCTGTGGTGAAACAGAGTAAGATGAAGTGCTTAAAAGGTGTCTTTACAGAGGTGTGGAGCAGCAGAGGTGAGCTCCAGCCCAGAAAGGTGCAGTGGAGTAGGCTGGTGTGTCTATACCTGGAGGTCAGAGTGTCTATACACTGGAGGCTGTGTGGGGAGCCTCTTTCTCTCAGCTCCACTGCGACACCTGGACTGAAGCCCACGTTTAGAGAGTAGAATACACCTCCACACTGCTTTAAACTGGGCTCTGAAAGGCAGGTGAACTTTACTACTGAATTTTTAAAGCAAGCCTTTAATGTTTAACCAGTGCTGATTTTCTAAGGGTTGTTGAACACGTGTGGCAGAGTGCTGGACAGCAGCTCCTCAGAGTGACACTGCAGAAAGGGCTAGGCTGGTGGTGTGAAGTTGCCTTTTCCTTTTCTTTTTCCTTTCCCTTTCCCTCAGGGACCCAGGGGGATCCTTCCCCTGCTCAGGGCCGAGTTACCTCAGCACCTCCATCACAAACCACTGAATTTTCTGGCCTCACTGACTGCAGCTTTGCCACAAAGCTTTGCAACTTCTTTGAGTTGCTTTCATAGTAAGGTAAATAGGAATAACAATACCATGAACAATCCCTACAAGCTTTTTCCTGCATGTGACGTGCCAATGCACTTGATATTGCTGTTGAGTTTTTTTATTTTATGCCACCAGATGAAGCATAGAAGTTGAGACAAAAACAGAATTTGAAGTGAAATGCCTTTGTAATGGGGGAAGTGGAGGCTGAATGATATCTCCAGACCAGATGTTCTTCCTGGAAGACATTCTCCTTTCTAACTGCAGGAGTTCCTGGGCTGGGCTGCTGAGGGGTGAGAACTCTTTTCTGAAGAGCTCCCATGAGAAAAAAACCGAGGGTCAGTGCCAGCCCTTGAGGCAAACACTCAGTCCTGGTAGGTGGAAGGACAGTCAGGGCCCTTGGGAATGCCCTGGAGAGCTGGCCCTGTGTCAGGGGAAAAGGCAGCCCACTGCCACTGGAAAATGCCAAGGTGACCTTCTGGCAGCAGGAGAAAACAAGTGTTGGAAAAGAGGAATTATAGTCAGGGCTGCAGAGCAGAGAAAAGGATGGGTTGGGACTCACCAAATCTCATCCAGCTTTTATGACCTGAACATAAGGGAAACCACCACAGTTAGGGCACAAAGTAGTTACAGGCTGGTGTGAATTCTGTAGCAAGAAGACGTAAATAGTGCTTTATTTTTTCTTCTGCTTTCTCTGAGGAAATTTAGCAGTAAATGGGGAACAGGAGAGACATACAACTTCTTTAAAAAAAGAAAGTTGCATTGTGATGGGAAGTGCAGAATATTTATTTATAAATAAATACATTTTGTTTCTATTCTGAATATATATTTATAAAGTAGATGTTGCAGGCCTTGAGTAACTTTGTGGCTTTTGATGCCAAGCTGTGCTGCAAAGGTCTTTAGTAAAGTGCTCTGACTCCACAGGCTGCAGCCTTGGGAGCTCTGACATTTGATGTTCTGGGGGTTGGTTGTTTTTGAGCAGTGAGGCTGCTCTCCTCAGTCTGAGATAGCAGAACATTTTAGGAAATATTGCTGATCAGAAATAGCACTGCAGCTTCCTGAAATGCCTGCCCAGATAAGGGGACACTCCACAGCTGGAAGTGATAAGGAGGCAGTAAAAGACAAAGAAGCAGACAATGTGATGTTACTTCAATACCAGCAGGCAAAGGGGCAGCTGATCCTTAGGGAGAACCTGAAAGGAGGCTCTGAAGGTGCAAAACATTCCCCAGCCCATCTCCCACATCCCTCTCCTCCACCACTCTTGATGCCACATGCTCCTCCTGCCCCAGGACCAGCTGCTCAGCCACTCCTGACATCCCGAAGCTGGGCAGTGCTGGCATCATTTCCTCCACAGAGCCACGGCCCCAAGGACTGTCACTGAATGGTGACAACTGCCCAGCACACAGCCTGACAAACAGGGGCCACTCATCCTGAGCTGCACAGCCCCCCAAGATTCACCAAACACTGCACAGGTTTTCAGAGCTGGTGGGAGAAGGGGAAGCTGAGAAGTGAGGATCTCTCCCAGTGTCCTTCTCAGTGTCACTTGCCTGGGTGATCCCCTTGTCCCTCATCAGAGAGTACAGTTTGGGGAATATTTGCTCAAGGAGTGGGTTCACAGGTGTGTAATAAATCATGTAATAAATCAAACAATACACTGCAGTGATAAAGGGCTGAGGTGAGCAGGTCCCTTTGCTCTGATCAGCCCTGGGATGAGCAGGATTAGATTGTTTGGGAGCTGTGGCTCTGCCTCCTCCAGCCCTGACCCAAGAAGGTTCCTCCTCCTCAAGGGCAGGTGCCAGTCTGGGGAGAATCATAGACACATGGAATATCCTGAACTGAAAGGGTCCCATCAGGATCGTCAGGTCCAACTCCTGACCTGCACAGGACACTCCAACAACCCCACCCTGTGCCTGAGAGCATTGTCCAAGTACTCCTCGAGGGCTGTTGCTGTGACCCCTCTGTGGGATGGGGTGAACTCATCTCCACACACACCGCTCGGTTATTCTCCCTTTCTGCCCACATGAGACCCCACCTGGAGACGTGCCCGGGTCTGGAGTCCTCAGCGCAGGAAGGACACGGAACTGCCGGACCGAGTCCAGGGGCGGCAGCAAGATGATCAGAGGGCTGGAGCAGCTCTGTGTGGGAACAGCCTGAGAGAGCTGGGGGTGTTCACCTGGAGAAAGCTCCGCGGAGACTTTAGAGCCCCTTCCAGTGCTTAAAGGGGTTCTAGGGGAGCTGGAGAGGGACTTGGGACAGGGGATGAAATGACAGGCCAAGGGGGAAATGGTTTCCCTCCGGCAGACGGCAGCGCTAGGTGGGATATCGGGCAAGACTCTCCCACCTCACGGCCGGGACCCACCCGCCCCTCAGCGAGATGGCGGCGGGGGGCGCGGGGGGCCGCACGTGCGGGGGGCGGGGCCTG
>WBNO01008948.1:115039-167142 GCA_013400575.1 Peucedramus taeniatus
GGAGCCGCTCTCCTTCAGACACGGGAAGCCGAGAGGGGAATTTTAGTCATAATCCTGTGGAATCAGGGAGGGAGCCGGTGAAGACCCGGGCGGTGGGCTGGGAGGGCGGGGGATCCCTTCGGGTCTAAGGACAAAATGCAGCGGTTCTGAAGTTGTCCGGTTTGTGCCGTGCCTGGGGGGGAGCGGGGCGGACCCCGGCTGAGGGTGGGCTGAGCCGTGGAGGGGGCTGCGAGTGGGACCCCGGCACCAGCCCGATGGCTCCGGAGGGCCGAGCACACCGAGCTCCCCGGGGGCTCAACAGATCTACCCTGAAAGTCGCCCTGAAGTATTTATAAACTCAAAGGGTGATCCTGATCAATGGCTGTTAAATGCATTGGTGGATTTAACAGGTTGCCCAGAGAAGCTCTTGCTGCTCCATCTCTGGAAGTGTCCAAGGCCAGGCTGGACAGGGTTTGGAGCAACCTGGGGTAGTGGGGCTAGAACTAGCCCATGGCAGGGGCTAGAACGAGATGGGCTTTAAGGTCCATTCCAAACCATTCTGTGATTCCATGTTTTCAAGTCAGCTTCTAAGTGAACCAAGTATATTCTCTGGGTCACTTGGCTTAACTCTTCCAAGCAGTAAAATTGGTTTGTTGAAGGTGCTTGTGTTGATGGCACCACTTACGTGGGGCTGATGACAGCCAGCCTCTGTTCAAGGAGAATACAGCTGCAAACTTCACTCAAGGCAGACTGAAACAGTTTTCTGGTGCTTTGTTGTGCTGTCGAGTGAGCTGCTGCCTGGATCTACTCTTGATTTACATGATGTTAAACTAAAGCATGGGGTCCTTGGCAGAAGAAGGATGTGAACTTATAGGGTCCAGTGGAGCCCATGGAGATGCCTCAAAGGCTGGAGCCCCTCTGCTCTGGAGCCAGGCTGGGAGAGCTGGGGGTGCTCACCTGGAGAAGAGAAGGCTGCAGGGACACCTCAGAGCCCCTTCCAGGGCCTAAAGGGGCTCCAGGAGAGCTGGAGAGGGACTGGGGACAAGCGATGGAGGGTGATGAGGCCCTGGCACAGGTTGCCCAGAGGATCTGTGGCTGCCCCATCCCTGGAAATGTTCAAGGCCAGATAGGATGGGGCTTGGAACAGCCTGGGATAGTGGAAGGTGTCCCTGCCCAATGCAGGAGGGGAAACAGGATAGGCTTTAAGGTTTCTTCCAACCCAGACCATTTCAGGATTCTCTGTCTTCTATTCTTAAATTGTGTTTGAGAGTTGAACTGTTTCCTACACTGTGGATGGATAAATCAGTGTGCATGATTTCCTATAGAGTAGTAAGGTGAGGAATGAGGGATTTACTTCAGGAATGCTTATCTCCTGCTGCAGGCTGGCAAATATCAGGGAGTTAATGTATTGCTGTGTATAAGAGTTCCATGGTGATTCTTTGGTGAGAAAATTACTTTATGAGATGGATGTGTGGAAATATTGGGCAAAGAGCTTGTTGTGATACACGTATGGAAGAGGACAGCTCTGAGAGCAGAGTGCTGGACACTGTTCTGTTTCCTTCTTCCCCTCAGCCAAAAACACTGTTCCCTATTGTGTGGTCAGGAATGTATAAATGTTGTTGTTTGGGTGTTTGTGTTGCTTGTCTTTGGTTTTGATCCACACCAAGACTCCAGGTACCTCTGCTGGGTGTAGGAGCAGTGCCCAGACTCCACCTCAGCACAGTGACCTGCACCCTCTGTGCTGCTTCACCTGCTCCAGAGGTGTTTCTCAGGGGCAAGATTAAGCCCTGCCTGAGCAGATGTCTGCTTCTAAAACATGGTAAAGGTTTATTCTGGCACCATTGCACCTTGAGCCTTCCTTATATCAAGCTTCAAAACACTGGTTCTTAGGTGAAAAAGGTCTAATAAATATCCTACAGCTTGGTACTGTGTTGTTATTCTGTGTGTAAAGCATCAATTACAATATCTCCCTAAGTGAAAGGGGCCCCTTTCTCTCCACCTTTCTCTAGAAGGCAGGAGGAAAGAATGAAGCCCTGTGGAGTCCCCCTTTTCTAACTGGAAATATCAGCTTAGTTGGGTGCCACAGCTGGCTTTCACATGGTGTAATGATATTTGAGGAAGTCAAGAATCCTGCTATTTTCAGCAGTTCTTTGTCAAAAACAAAACAAAAACCTGCTCACTTCTCTTCAAGATGAAAAGTAGCCACCACAGGTGGGAGAAGTTAATAAAGTCACTTGCTGCCAGTTCCACATCCAACAGGCAGCTCCAGTGTGGAAGGAGCTGACTGAGTTCTGTGCCTGGCTGAGAAGCGGGGGCAGGGGGTTCGATTCAGGGATTTCTGTGTATTTAATCTATACACTCAGTTTCTGATTTCCAACCATCTGGCTGTATTCTGTTGAGTAAGCTGCTGCTACAAATAGTAGAATAGAAGTCAAGCATATGGAAAATCCCTAAGGTGCGCAGTGGCTGATTGTGGATGAGATGAAAACACACAGTTAATTTCACTGCCTGTCGCTTTGCTGTGTGTAGTGATGTGTGTTCCTCATGGGAGCCTTCACAGGCCGGGCTCCTGTGTTGGGGGGGCTTTGCACACTGGAGGTGCACCACTGCTTCTTCAGGATCCATTTCTCTGGAATGCTCCCAGAGTTACAGCAAGTGCCATCAGGGGTCCATATCCCTCCTCTTCCCACCTCCTTCCCTGGAGCACGCAGCAGGTGGATTTCAGGCTTGTAATGAGCTCTCTCTGCTTGGTTCACAGAGGAGTTGCTGTGTGGGCTGGAGCAAAAGGGGTGCCCAGGGAGCTGAGGGTCTCAGGGCTCAGTGCTGTTGGCACAGTGTGGCACAGGATTCTTTGTGAAATGTGGTGGCTGCTGCTGTTTTCTGTGTTCAGCTGTGCAAGAATTGAAATACTTGGGATGGTTAGGGTTGCTATTATTGAGATGGTTGTTAGTAGCCAGATTTGTTGCTTCAATGCATTGACAACTCCAGCCTCTGAACTTTTGTCAACTACTCTGGGCTTGGCCAGCTGGTATTGAGCCTTTTTCCTGGTGTTTCTCCATGGATGCACCAGGTGTGCCTCCACCTGTGGATTGGGGTTTCTAAGTGGTCATGCTGCAGTTCAGTGAGTCACTGCTCTTCACCTGAGTTGTCTTCCCTATGTTTTTTTAGCCAGATGCAAATAGGAAGTTGAACAGCCAGCCTGGGCCACCGTAGAGCTGGAAGGATGTTTGAGGAGCAGACATACTCCCTGGTTGGGTGGTTTCTTTCTGGTAGTTAAACATACCCGTTTATAATTCAAGTGGAACACCAGATGAATTTAAAAACACATCTGTGCTAAAGTCTTGGGAAGATGCACTCTTGAGCTAATATGGCCCAGATGCCCAATGGTAACACATGAGACTCTTAGTCCTTATCAATGCTAATCATCATCTTCAGCCAGGTGTGCCAAGTAGCCACCTTTCACTGCCTTTTCTGATGTTTTTTTCCTTTTTTCCAGGACTTATAGGAGTCCCTGTTGTTTTGAGAAGCACAATGACCATCTCACAGCTCTGTTTGGAGGAGAGGGCATAGAAGGTCTGCTGCCACTGCACTCTCCCGAGGTATGAAAGATTTCTAGGGCAGGTGTGAGTTATCAGCTGTCATTTTTCCACAGCTTCCTGTGGAAAAATTCACTATTACAGTGGGTGTAATAGTCACTGGCTCTTTTCTCCAGCCTTCCCTCAGCTGAAGGAGCACAGAGGCAATAAACCTGTGGCAGTCGGGTCCAGCAGCTGCCGGAGCAGCGGGTCTGTCCAGGCAGCACAATTAAGGCTGCTGAGCTATAGCTTGTGCCATCCCATTCTTCTGTGGCTGGTGCCTTTGTTTCTGGGCTGTGGATGATTCTAGGCTGGTCTGTCTTGAGCCTTCCTGCTGTGGAGGTTTTTGAGCTTCTCCTGCAGAGGTGGAGGAATTCCTGGTGTAGGAGGTGAGGTCAGAATAAGCAAAATCCCAGCTAAATGTGCTTGACATGGCTTCTCCTGCTATTTATGCTCACGGGGAGGGTCCCTGCCCAGCCTAATCATGTTACAGGTCATGTTCCAAGGTGCCCTGTCCTGTGCCTCTTGGCTCTGGTATCTGATACCTGATAGCAGCCCAGGCTTCCTGGGATGTGCTTGTCCTGCTCCTCTCGCTGCACTCTGGGTTGGATGCTCTGTTGGGAGGTTCTCTCTGCATTGACTGGGTTGTCGTGGACTGGCTTTTAGCACCAGTGAGACTGAAAGATCCAGTGAGCTCTGACCTTTGCTGCTTTGGTAATGTGATCGGCTGCAGAGGAACTGTCCGATCGCTGGGCCCTATTTCTCCAAAAATCCCCCATTCTCAGGTACTCAAACTTTTAAAGTCCTTTTTACCTCGCTCTTGCATAGATTTTACAGTGTGATGACATTTTGCAGCAGTTTTTGAGGGAGAATCTATTGCCTATTCATGTTTCACCTCCGGTTTTGGGCTGAAAATGTCAGGGATAAGTTGTCTGAGTGCTCTGACTGTTGAGTTCAGCGCTACACTGCGTCATGTTGCCGAGGGCTGTGTCTGCTCAGCAGTGGAATTTGAGTGGGGTAGAATGAGCACAGTGCCTCTAACCAGCCATCCAGCCTTTGTGTCCTGATGTTTGTGGATGGTATTAGCAGGAACAGTACGAAGGAATTCCTGAAGGAATTGCAGAAGGCAACCTAATAATGCTTTTTAAAATGATTTTTTTACTTCCCTTGAGATGCTGGTTACTGGTGCATGTTTGAGGGTTAAAACCCAGGCAGGAGAGTCTGAGCAAGGAATCCTGATGAGGACAGTGAGAGGTGGCTGGGAGCAGGGAAATGCTGAGGACAGGATTGTTCCTGTTCCCTGCAGTTCTTGCCTCAGTTCAGCTGGAACAGTGGGCATCCAGGCAGTGGGATGTGATTGCCAGCTTAGCATCAGGCATGTTCTTTCAGCATGCTGCTTCCTTTTTCCTCCTTTCAGTGAGCTAAAACAACTGAATCCTACTTTGTGCACAAAAGCATTTAAAGCACAGAAATATGAGTAGCTGTGGAAGCTTTCAATGAGAAAGATTTTGCCCTAATGATTACATATATGATGTAGGGAAGGGGGATGGGGGAAGAATTGCCGTGTAGGCTCTGTCAGGCTCCTAAGACAGGCTCCTTCTCCAGAGTACGATTCATTCTGGCTTTACATCTCTGTATTGTGCTTTAATTCTTGTGAGTTTTGTTGGAGCTCCAAGTTGAATTTACTGCAGTAGTGCTGGCAAGCAGCACAGGATGCTGGGCACAGCACTGGACTGGGACTGCAGAGACTTGCCTCTGTCTCTGCCACTTACTGGGCAAGATATTCTACCTAATAAATCTCCTCTGTATGTGTAAGGAAGAGCTACAACTTCTAGTAAGGTCTATAAAAATCACCTAGAATGTATTGTGCTGCTTGGCATGGGGGATCTAAAATGTTGCAATTTCTCTCTATTACAGGTGTGTGGTAAAAATGGTACAGAAATACCAGTCCCCAGTTCGAGTCTACAAATACCCTTTTGAGCTCGTCATGGCAGTGAGTAACACTCATCACTTTCCCTGCTCCAGTTGCTGGGGGCCAGTGGGAGGTGGGGGGCTCTGGGTTTGGCTGGATGTCTGTGACAGTCCTTCTGCAGGAACAGAGTCTCAATTCCCCTCCTCCAATTTTCCAAGAAAAATAAGGATCAGTATCTCAGCATTAAGAATGGCAGCTTAGTTGTTAGAGGGGAAAAAAAAAAAAAAAAACCACCAACCCAAGAAACGAACAAGAAAATCCAACCTTCTGTAATTGTACTTTGACAAGGAAGGAAAAAAAATTGACATAGTTAGGCAGGGTCAGTTTGTGGCCAAACACCTTCTTATATCATCAAATGCCACTCAGTTCAAAATCTGTCCAGATGTGATCCCAATCAACACTGTAGTATGGATGTATCAACAACTGGATTCTGAATAATACTGAGCTTTTTTTATTTGATTAAAGCCTGGAAATCTTTGGAAAAGTCTTCTTATTGTTCTTCCCCATCCACTCTGTGACTTAATTGTCAGGAGACCTCTCTCCAAATCTTGTGATTTCCACAAGGGGCTTGAGGGCTGTCACTGAAGTTCATTCACTGGGGATGCAGAAGGCATATGTTGACCATGGGAGGTGCTTTAGGCAGAGTTTCTTTGCGATACTCTGGACTTTGTCACAATTAGGTGTGAGTCAAATACCCTTCTCAAAGGTTTGCTGTTGCATTTCAAGGGCAGCAATTTCATTTGGGCCTTGTTAGAGGAGCTTGCTTATGGAATCTTGCAAGGTTTTGTTTTGTAATCTGCTGGGCATTTCAGTCAGCTGAAGGGATCCCCAGGCTTGGTATTTGCCTGCTGCTTCCTCCATTGCCTGTTCCCAGTTCCTTTAGTTTATGGGAGCCCGGAATGAAGATGAAAAGCTACAGCTGTTGCAGACAGCTGATGTGATTCCCATGAATGGAAGGGAGAGCCTCTGTTTAGTTCCTCTTGACAATGTGGCCTCTTCAAGATTTTTGAGAAATACATGTCTTAACATTTGTTTTATCCAAAACAGCCTCCAGTCTTTTATTTCAACAGTTACAACTGGGGGCATCAGTTTGTTCCTCATTATGAATAAGGGACCCCAAAGGTAGCAGCAGCAGCTGAGAGTGGTTGCTGTTCACTTTGCTCTCTGATCATCCAGATGAACACTGCTTTTGCTGACAATTGAGCTCCCTCCCAAATCCACCCCTCTTTTCCCCAGTCTTATCCAGATTTGCCATGTGTGTTCACAGCTAAACCAGTAACGTGCCACAGAATTGCCCTGACCAGTCTGGGGCTGATGTTTGTGGCAGTGAAACTTTCCTGACTGTGCTCTTTGCTCTCTCAATGCATCCTGTGTGAAAATAAGACACCAGTACCTGTGATGAGGATCCTGGGAGCCTTTGCTCCATGCACACCTATCCACATTCCTGTTGTCTCTATTAGCAGGATAAAGCTACCACCAGATGCTCCTCAGTCGATTGGCTGCTAATTGAGGAGGGCTGCCTTGAGACAAATCCTTTGTAAGCTTGTTAGCACATGCCTAAAGGCCAGGGGCTGGTAGGCTTAATTTTGAAGTGGTTTAATTTTATTTGCTTTCAGTTTTTCAGCATAACAGAGTTTAAAATTCCCTGGGAATTGAGGGCTGGGGTTGTAAATGTCATCCTTTAGTTGTCCAGCAAATCTTAGCAAAGTTTTTAGTCCTCTTTGTTATGAACAAGTCCCTTCTCCAGGGTGACCCAAGCAGACTGTGCTGAGGAGTAGGGAGCCGAATATAGACCCCTTAGCCCCCCCTCTCCCCCGGTGTCCTGTGAAAATCCTGTGTTCCCGGCAGGATCTGCTGTTGTAAAGCAGCGTTTCAGTCTTGCGGTGGTCCGTGCAGGCTGAGCTGGGTGCAGGCTTGGTTGCCACTGTTGCAGTGTTCAGACCTAGGCTCCCTTTTGTGTGGAGGCAGCGCGGATCTCGCAGAGCTGTCAGGTACCAGCTGTCAGTTGCTGGAAGTTTTGCAGGGAGGAGTGGGTGTGCAGGGAAGCTGTTTTGCTCCTCAACACGTGGCATTGCTGTTAATCTCCTTCACCATAAATCTGACAGCAGCTTCCTCAGCACTGAGATTCAGCTGCTTTCATCTTTTCCCCTCAAATGCTGTGTGGGAACCTTTAGAGTGCTGAGGTCTCAGGCTGTGGTAGGAAAGCAGAGGTCACAGGGGTGACCTCAAGACACCCCCATGTTTTAGAGATCTCTGGGCACCCTTCAGCCTGATACACTTGTGCTTAATTCCCCATTGGGTCCCGCATCCCTCACAACACAGCCTGAACAGAACACAGGAAGTAAGCTGGGAAAATTATTTTTCCCTCAGAACCTCCAGTGTTTGGACCCTAGAAAGCAGTGGGTGTCCTTTGCTCTCATAGGAGAGTTTGAGAAATAGGGTTGTCACAGCCAAATTTGGCAAGCAATTCCTTGCTTCTGGGCTGGCTCACACACATCCCAGGCCCTTTGTGGAGCCCACCCTCAGGAACAGGAGTTCTCCTCCTTGGACCTGTGCAGAGGCCGTGTGTGTGTGTTTGAGGCCCTGCTCCAGGGATGAGCTGGGGCTTTTCCTGGTGATACCTTTGTTACTGTGTGTCAGGGTAATTGTCTCTGGATTTACACTGCCGTTTGCTAATGCTCCTGCAGCTTGTGTTGGAACATCTGCAGGCAGGAGATTTGATGTGTATTCCAAATCCTTGGAAGAACATTCCCCTCCTTGCTCTCTTTGCCAGTTCTGTGCATCTGAGGAAGTAAAAGGGAATCAGCTTAACAAGTCTTTTCTTGTCATTCGGGAATTCTGAATTATTGCTTTTTTCTTGTCCTTCCTTCTAAAACAGATTTAAGCAAAGGGTGTTTTTTTCTACACCTGTCCAAGGTCACTGTAGTAATTTCCACCTGCTTTGTTCCTAACTTGGATTCACATTAATGGATCAAAAGTTTTATGTTCTTCAAAGACATATTCAGTGCCTGACACCTTTATACCTTATACTTGAAAAGAACCTTGACTTCTGTTAGGTTTTGTTATCTTGTCATGTTTTTCCTTTCTATTTTATCTTTTTCTTCTGTGTCCTCTTTTAAATGGAGGTGTTCCTCCAATGGATTGTCCATTCTTCTCTGGGCCTCATCTTGTCTTCCCTTCAATTAGATCAGTAGATTTGACATTGCATGTCTTCTAATTTTATCTTACAGCCAAGAAAATTCCCAGGTATAAACTTGCTTTTCATTTTCTTTCTATTGTAGTTGGAAAGCTAAAAGGGATTTTTAAAAAATGTTATAATGAATGAAAAATCCTGAAGGAGAGGTACCTCTGCCACATATGAGTGATGCAAATATTTGTGAGCCTTCTGTGATGTATTGGGGAGGAGAATTTGGTTTGGGTGAGCGAGTCCAACATACAGGAAATGGCTGAGAGAGATATTGCATATTTAATGTTATTTGCAATGAATTATTAGGTTAGGTGAGATAGCTGTAGGTGGAGGGTTTCAGCTTTGAAGGGGGTGGGGAGTTGTGTTCCTGTTACTTTTAATTATTAGTAGTGCCTCAGCTCTTCATGCTCACAGCTGACATCGACCATTTTCACACACTTTAGAGGATTTATAGGATTAGGTCCCTAAAGCTACGGGTTGGGAATAACCCCCCAGAGACCTTACAGGGTCTTCAGTATGTGATGGATAATTTCAGTTGCTGCATTAGTGGTGCAGATGGGAAATCTCTGACTACACTTGTCAATTATTTGCTCCTCTTGCCACAGTGCACTTCATGTTCAGCTCTCACTGCTAAGAGCAGTTTATGGTTTCTGCTACAAGAAAGGGACCTTTCTGTGCTAATATATAAAAATAAGTCATGATTTTGGGAAAAAGGAACAAAGATCAGGCATTGGGAGGTCTGCAGGAGCATCAGCTCCCATTGCCTGTGCAGTTGTATTTTGTGCTTGAGACAAAACTGTCGTGAAGCCCCCACATGTGCCTGATGTGAGTCAGTGCTGCTTTCTGCTTGACCTCGTTTCTTGGTGCTGCCCACGGCATGTGTTGACACATATCTGTGCAGCTGGGAGCCCGAGCTCTTGGACACACACACATGGGAAGCCTTGGTGTATGCTTCTGGGCTGGCTGAGTGCTGCTCATGAGGCCAGGGCAATTCTGCTCCTGCAGTGACAATTTGGGTAGGGGTGGCTCCTCTGGGGTATCTGTTTGATTTGGGGATGTTTCTCATCTCCAGCATCACTCAGAGTCTCAGATAGACCTGTGGCAGCTCAGGAGCCCCCTGCCTGGCTCTGCATTCACTCTGCAAGTGAAAGCTGCAACATCTGA
The DNA here is from genome assembly GCA_013400575.1 of Peucedramus taeniatus. Lineage (NCBI taxonomy): Eukaryota > Metazoa > Chordata > Aves > Passeriformes > Fringillidae > Peucedramus > Peucedramus taeniatus. The sequence goes on from WBNO01008948.1 coordinate 124,917, forward strand.
GCTCCTGGCCTGCACTTCTAAGCAGCTCCCTGACTCTTCTGGTTTCAGTGGTGATTCAGTGTTCTTTGAATCACAGAACAGTTTGGGTTTAAGGGACCTTAAAGTCCATCTCATCCCACCTCCTGCCTTGGGCAGGGACACCTTCCACTGTCCCAGGCTGCTCCAAGTCCTGTCCAGTTGGGCCTTGGACACTTCCAGGGATCCAGGGGCAGCCACAGCTTCTCTGGGCACCCTGTACCAGAGCCTCCTCACTCTCACAGGGAACAATTTCTCCCTAACATCCCATCTAACTCTGCCCTGTGGCAGGGTGAAATCCTTCCCCTTTGTCCTATCACTCTGTGCCCTCATCCAAAGTCCATCTCCAGATTTGTAGGTCTCTAATGTTCTTTACACTTAGTTGATCTGCAGTTTTTTATTTCACAGGTAAGACAAAGTAGGAAATTAACAGTGGATGAGTCTGTTTCAGCTCAGTATAGTTTGAGTGTCAGAGGTTTTAACAAGCTGAGTGGCAAGTTTAATTCAGGCTATAAATGCTGCAAGTCTATTTAAAGTCAGAACTTACTTCTCATGGAGTAAGCAGCAGAAATATTCCTTCTCCATCATCTTTACTCTCTCATCCTGTACACAGGGTCATACCCATGGAAAGCAAACATCCATGGTCCCAATGTGAGATGTTTTTCTCTTGTGCCTGACTCCCAGGAGCAGTCCCAGTGATTGTCACTGGATTTGGCAGTGGTCCTCACTGCTGTCTGTCAGTCATCAGCCTTCTCTGCACTTTTTGCTCATTGGCAAAGCTTTTGCTCCTTTCCAACAGCTGAGGATCTGGCCCAGGGTTACATGCAAGAGTCACCATCCAGGACAACTAAAATCCAAGTGCATCGCTCATTTCACAACCATCCTAACATACTTTTGTGTCACCAGTGTTAGGTTTGTAGATGCAGGCTAATTGAAAACAGCTCCTTGCTGTTTTGGCTGTCAGGCGTAGCTGGAGGAGAAGAAACTCTGAATGCTGGAGGTCAGGTCCTGACAGCCAGAATTGCTTTCCATACACTTTTTCAAACTTATTTTCCTTTTCAGCATCAACGTGCATTGTGTTAGAATTTTTAGATTTTAAGCAGCTTTATTTAATGACTTCTTCCTGTTGCCTTTAGCAGATTGAATGTATAAAGAGACTGCTCAAATCCTGGTGTGCTGGGTGTGCTCTCCTCCCTAATGCTGTGATGTCTTAAAGGGTTTGATTTTTCACTGACTAATGAAGTGATGCTCTTGCAACAGAACCTCTGAGCCCCCTTTTGCTTCTTAACACCTAAACAGCTCGAGGTGTGCTGGGAACAGATAAATGCTGTGAGAGCTGTACAATGCACAAGCAGGTTGATGTCTGGCAAGGGTCACGTCAACTCTGTGGGTTTGTTCAGAGTGACAGCTCAATGTGTGTGTTCACAGCCCAGCCAGGCCTCAAAGGCTGCTGCTGTCTTGCTTCTGGAGTGCTGCAGGTTGTTTGTCAGGTCACCTACAGTGCCATGTCCTACAGTGCCATGGCACTGATGCACTAGAGGACACTTTGGGGGGTTCCTGAATGCCAAGTTGTAGTTACAGGCTGGAATAGCCCCATCTGGGGCTCCAAGTTGTTGTCGCTATTTTGGTATCGTCACAGCCTGGTCTTAAATAAAGAAAAGTAGAATCTTAACTGAAATATTTGATGCTGGCTCATAGCCTCTGCTTTCAAGTGTGAGCTCTGGAGCCAGGAGAGCACTTGCTGCAGGGAAGCAGAGCAGTTCCTGGCAGCTGGAATCCTCAGAAGCAGCAGTGAAAGCACAGAGGGCTGTGTGGAGCAGCCAGGGAGGTTGGAGTGGAGCTCTTAGTGCAGCAGCTGCAGGAATGCCCGGGAAGAGGATCCTGCTGCCCTCTCTGTGGGTGGCTGCAGTTGACACAGGGAAGAGCTTTGCTGTGTGCCCAGTGCTTGGAAGCTCCTTTGCAGCTGCTGTGATGCAGGTAATGACACAGCTTTTGGGTACTGCTTGGAATGGTATTGCTGGGTGGCAGGGCCCTGGAGTTGGAGAAAGAATCAATGTGCAAGGGGGAAAAATGCTTCAAAACAGATGTTCTTTGGTGGTCAACCCATGCCACACATGACATGAAATATCTTGATAATAACCAAAGCAGTTAAGAGATCCCTGCAAAGCAGGATCTGCTTTGTTTGTTCTTGATTGTTATATGTTGTATATCTTGTATATGTTACAGATTTTTATTGATATATCGTTTGTTGGGTATATAAAACTTGACAATTCCTCCTTGGATGTGCATGGTCTGCCTGCAGCCATGAGCTGTGCCAGATATTTTAAAGAAGGCAGCTTCCCTTGTCCCTGCTTTTTGCCATGTTTGGAAGGTGAGTTTGCTGTGACTGCCAGAAGCTACTGAGTTAACATTTTATGCACTTAGAGATAATCTAGTGTTGACTCAAGACATGATGCTTCAGTGTGACTTGAAGGCTTGAAACTCTGCTGTCAAGATATACTAAAAATATCCCGTCATCTTCCTGCTGAGCAGCACTTGGCACCCGGAGCCTGGGAGTGATGGCTCTGTGTCAGCTGGGCTGGCTCTGCACTGGGAGCTCAGCCCCAGGCCCTGCCACCTCCTCCCTTGACATGAAGCAGGTTGAGAGTGAGCAATAGTTGGGAAAGAGCTGACATTTCTCCTGGGACCCTGGTGTGGGATGTTTCCCCTCGAGCAAGCAGAAAGTGTTTGGTGAATGCTGTTTGTCCCAGCTGCTGGCTGATGGAAGAGCTGCTTTCTGGGAGGCACTGACGGAGGAACTGCTGGCAACATCTGCACATCACACTCAGTGTGTTTTGTGGGGATGACAAAGGTCTCTGAGAGCTTTTTTTTTGCCACTGCTCAGACTCCATTTGATGGGCAGGATGGTGCTGGCACCATGTGTGGACTGGAGAAGGTTTACACTAATACCATGGGTCTGTTTAGGTTTACTCACCTTCTCCAGCTGCAGCATGGAGGTTATTTCCTTCAAGGATGGGTTGTGTCTCAAGCTTAATCTGGTGGATTAAGATGGCTGAGCTCTGAAGGGAGCTCCAGTTCAGAGACACAGCACAAGGAGACACCTCCAGCTCTGCTCTATCATCTTTATCTCATCTTTCAGTAGTGGCCAAAAGACCCTTCTCTACTGAACGTGTAGGTGCAGAAGATAAATTATAAACTCCTCAGCAGGGTCTAAAAGCAGTGGTAAAATTTAGAATCATAATTAATCCTTACATCTCAACCAGTATGGGCTTGTTTTAACTGCTAAGCACAGTGACCTTCCCAAGTCTGACCCTGAATCATGGCCAATTTGTATAAATTCTCACAGCAGCTTCTGGCAATGACAGAGTGTCCTTCTGAGTAGCCATTAGTTTGTGAGCCAGCCTGTTTGATTTTGGGGTGAATCATCAAGCAGTAAATGTGTGATGTTACACTTGACTGCTGTGTTTTGCTCTTTCAGGTGTTAGTCACACCAGATCTCTGCTTCCTTGCCTTCCCATTTTGGTTTCTCTCTCTCCACACTGGGCTGTGACAAGCAGTAGTTTCTGGATAAGGTGTCACTTCCACAGTTTTCTGTAAAGGCCAAAGCCTTGTGCTGTTGATGACCCCCAACTGCTCCACATAGTTCTTTCTCCCAGCAGAGGAGAGAGAAGGCTGCAGCAGGACAGCTTGAATGGGATATTGTTCCTTCTCAGACAGGAGGTCAGGCACGTTGGTGGCTTCCTGGGAGGGCTTTGTGCAGCTGCAGTGCAGGGCCTGGGTTTAGGAGGTTTGCTGTGGCCCTCAATTGTGCCTGTATTGCAATAGATGCTGCTGCTCCCTGAATTGTTTCTTTCACCAAAATCTGAAGGAATGAGGCAAATTAATGGCTGTAGTCCAGGCAGAGATAACACTGGGTTGATGTTTGTAGCCTGGGTGCTGTTGTCCCATGCACTTCTTGCTGGCAAATATTTTTCCTCTGGCCAACAGAAGTGTTTCTTTTTTGCCCTCAGGCCCCAAACACTTTTGCTGTGCATACTCTGTACCTCCTTGAAATGAAGTTCTCTTTTCCCTGAATCAGTGCCTTTCTGTACCCTAAATATGCATTTTTGTCCCTCCCACATTGTTCCTTGTATATTTTATCTTACTTTCTGGCTAGTGGGAAGCTGGTATCTGATCTGTTCAAAGCACGTGGATTATTGTGTCTGGTGTGTGCAGACTCTGTGGTTCCCTTCAGCACTGAGACCAAGCAGTGGGAGGAACTGCAGGATGAAATTCCTTTTTCCTAGAAGGCCTGAATCTGCAGAGGAATATTTATATATCATTAGAGCTGCTCAAAAGCTGCTCAAAAATGCATCCACTTTCTACTTAAAAGTGATGTGGTGTCTTCATCTTGCTTCTCATCATCTCTTTTCAAAGGGGTGAGGATCTGGGCATCTTCAGCTCAAAACCTGGTATTGTACTTCCTCCTCACTTCCCTTCCTCTGAACACAGGGGTTCCTTTTTCCTGGCAACCTGCACATGGCTGTAACATGACCTTGAGGAATCTCATTAATTAATACAGATTTAAATGTTGTCTAATCATGAAAATTGGAAGTGTTTTAGCACAAGGATGAAGTCTCCTCCTTGTCACATATTCATGTAATATTGACTGTAAATTCTGTCTACATCAGGTGCATCACAATTAAGTTTCTTTGTGCTGAACCCAATGCAATTTCCCCCCCCCCCCCCAGCTTTGGTACTCTTGGAGATCCCATCTAACAGAAGCTGCCTCTGGAAGCACATGGAAACCACTCTGGACCCAGCAGGCTGGAGGGAGCTGCCTCGAGGTGTGCAGGGGGTTTGGCTGCTGAGGTGTTTTGTTTCCTGCAACAATTCAGCGGTTACACATCCCTGTTGTTGTGCATTCTTGAGGTCTCTGTGGTGTAAATTGATTTCAAGGTCACTTCTTAGAAAACCCTGCCAAGGAGAAACAGGAGTAGCTGTTAGAAAGATCCTGCCTGCTGGCCATGTCCTGTGGCTGCTGTAGGAACAGCAGGGACACAGCTCTCAAAGTGGAGGGCAGGAGCACTCTGGCACTGTCAGGATCCCTGACACCCTGGAGCTGGGAGTGTGCAGGGCTTACAGAGGGCCCTGCTCTGCAGCAGGGGAAGGGGCTGAGCAGGTGGAGTGGGGGGGGGGTGTAGAGCAGGGTAATTTCCTCTTTTCTCTGTGGCTGTGAGGCTTTAGAATGTCACTTTTGGGGTTTGACTCTTGTGGTTTTGTATAATTTGTTCTTGTTTGGCATGTGGCTGCCCTTTGGTGTACTGTCTTCTCACAGATGGGGGGTTTGTACTGGTTACTGAGTATTTAGCCAACAGTTCAGAACGCTTCCAAGCATGGCTTCTTGCATTGTTCTCAAGCTCTCTTCTCACAAGCTGATTTTCATTTTTCAGTGTTGGTCCCATAATCCATTTGGGATGGATATGTACCAGACCAGGTAAAACCACTTGGATGTATTTCCCAGGAGATCCCAGGGCAAAAGCTTGGTCAGAGCACTCTGCTGATTTCACAGTCAGCTGTATCACTGTTAATGGTTGCTCCTAGGAATTAATAATTTGTCAGCTTCAGTGGCACTAAGGGGTCTTTGTTGGGACGCAGAGGTCACGGTAACCAGTTGGAAATATCCTTATCCTAGTTTGGGCTCTGTTCCGTGTGAAAGGAAAATCTGACACTATTGAACCTTTGAGATCTTTGACTTTCCTGCATGTTTTAACTTTTCAGCTAGAAATTGTTTCACTTGTGTTTTTGGTTTTTTTTTTCATTTAATTTCTTCTTACTTGAATTTTTTCATTCCAATGAACTGTGTCTAAATGCTTGTTTTTGCGTGCATCTAAATGTAAAGAAAAAATAATTGGTTATAGTTCTAAGCAAAAGATCTTGGAAGAGTTCAAACAGATTCCAGGTCCCTCTGTCTTCACTCAGCCCTCTTGTGAAATTTACTGTGTAATTTCAGTTTCAGGACTGCAGAGATTTAAATGACTCTTTGAACTGTTGATCACAGTCCACTACAACAAAAGCACTGATTTTTGCAACAATTCTTTTGTCAGAAATCTGGGGAAAACCAACTTGATTTATGGAAGAACACTGGTGGGCCTGAGCCAGCACCTCTTGTGGAATGGTTGGTTGGTGTTATGAGGTGTTAATCCCAATGGGGTTTAGAGAAAGGGAGGGAGTGGCTTCATGGCACCATTAATTTTATATATATATATATGATTCTCTTGGAGACTAGTCATCCCAGTGTCAGTCTGAAGTGCAGACTGCAGACCCACAGTAGAGCTTTAACACCCAGTGCATGCACAACACTGCTGTTGGTCCTTCTGGGAAAGAAGAGGCACAGGAGGGAGAGACAAATCCTAGTTCCTGTATCCTGCTCAGTGTAGAGTTACTGCAGGAAGGAGCTGAAAGAGCAAGTGCAGGCAGCCAAAGCATTAAAACAATTAATACTAAATACTCTGTGCCTTTCATTTCTCTGGGATGTTCTGTTGTCCACCTTGGACTCTGCAGAATCCCAGAGGAGGAGACATAACAGCCTTGTGACGGCTTGAAAAAAAATTAAGCATTTTTCTGTCTGTATAACCTCCCTCGGTTTGCCTGTTGGAGCAGCAATGGGCTGTTGCACAGAGAAAATGATTTTGGTAAGAGGATTCTGCTGGGTGCAGAAATGGGCTGCTCTCCTGTTCAGCTCAGTCTGCAGGGATGGAAAGTCTGGGTGTTCTGGGAACAGCTTTGCTGTGACTGCAGCGTGGGGCTTCAGCTGTCCTTCATGTGATCTCAGGCATCTTCCCTGCTGTATTTTTAGAGCTGTTGTGCAAAGAAGATTAGCAAAGGACTTAATATCGATGTGGATATGGATTCTTTCTCAAATATGGCAATGTTCCCCCTATTTAGGCGATGTGTTTGGGCTCGTGTCACAGTTACATCACCAGGCTATGCATTGCCATGTGCCTCTGCCCTGGCCTCTCTTCCTGCTCCAGATGTTGTTTAGCTGACTGAAAAAGTGGCTCCACTCTTAGTCCTGGTCTTAGTTTTGCTGGATCTAATGACAGTTTATTAGGGAGCCTGTTTCTAGCTGGATCAAGTCCATACTTAGTGGAGAAAGAAGCAGCTGGGAGTTGTGATCCAGTGGTTTACCTTCAGATGGGAGCCACAGGCACGTGGATTCAGTGGTGGTTTCAGACTGGCTCTTGTGGTTTCTCCGTGGTGAGGGGACACTTACGGGTGAAGCTGTTCAAGTGAGGCCTTTGGAGGGTCCTGGTCCCACTAGAACAGCTCTTGTTTGTCTGGAAACTTCCTCAAATATTCCTGGCACAGCTGCACCCCTGAAAGAGCAGAATCACAGAGTAATTTGAGTGGGAAGAGACCTCAAAAGCCCATCCAGTCCCACCCCCCTGCCATGGGCAGGGACACTTTTTGTTATCCCAGGCTGCTCCAAGCCCTGTCCAACCTGGCCTTGGACAGTTCCAGGGATCCAGGGGCAGCCACAGCTGCCCTGGGCACCCTATGCCAGGACCTCAACACTCTCACAGGGAACAATTTCTTCCTAACATTTGCTTTAAGTGTGTCCTTTTTTAGTTTAAGACCCTTTCCCATTGTCCTATCAAACTGCACACCCTTGCTGTGGAGTTAATTGAGGCAGCCTTCTCTCAGAGAAAGGCTTTCAGTGACACTTCTTGCAAGTGTGTTAAGGGCACATGTATGGAGTGACAGGGGACAAAATGCTCAAAAACAGTTGCTAAATATTCTGGTATCCCAGTGGCCTCTGAAGGTGTTCTCACAGCATGCACTGTCCAACTACTTGGGACTCTGGTAACCTAGAATGGGTGGCCTGAAGAGATACATTTCGTATGTGCTGGAACAGAAGAGACCAGCAAGGTGAAGGCTTTGGCCTCAGGATAGCCCTGGATGGTGGTTTGGAGTCTGGCGGGTTAGGAGAGGGCAGGTGGAAGCACAAATAGGAAGTGTTGACTCTGCCTGAGCAGATGAATGGGCTGGCAAGTACAGGGAGGAGAGCAGGTACTGAGGTGTGCAGCCCTCATGCCAGGTGACCCTGGAGCAGAGGGCACCAAGAGAGCATGGCTGGGAGTGTCCTGTGGCAGTGCCTGACACAGATCCATGAACTCCCATCCTGACAAATTAAGCTACTTAATTAAGCTGCGGTGAGTGTGCTTCTCTTGGCTGGAGCCAGGTGGATCAGTGTTGGAAACAGTCACTTACCATGGGAATTTTGGATTTATCTAAACTGGTTTTGTTATTCCTCTGATGAGGACTGAAAAACACAGGTAGAAGGACATGGGAAAAGTTCTCTGAGAAGTGTGGCAAAGCAAGCAGGACATTGCTGAGGGACAGGGAGAGCAGGGTTTCAAACCTGCGTGCTCTGTTCTGGCCAGGACTCCAGCTGGCAGCTGTCTGCACTTCCCTCCTGATACTGGAGCAGCACGATAATCTGAAATAACTCCTTTCCCGTCCAGAGGTCCGGGAGCAGGAGATATGGAATGTGTCCTTAAGTGCCTGGGCTATTTTGGGAGCAGGGACATGAATCTGTGCAGGGGCATACAGGCTTTGCATGGCTGTGCTAACAGGGAGCTGACAGCCCAGCCCAGCTCCAGCATCAGCACATCGGTGTTTGCTTTTGGGGCAGAGAACTCATTAATGTTTTTATTTTTCTGTGCTGTATAAAATGGTGGTGTTTTCTGGAAGATGGGAAGATGACAGCAGTTCCTGGAGGAATTGCCTTGGAATGATGGCAGAAACATCTTACGATGGGAGTGTGGAGCTCTGAGAGTCCAGTGGAAGGAGAGCACAGGTTCTCTTCCTGGAACAGCTGCAGTGGAATTCTGGGCAGCTTGTGCAGCTACCACTTATTTGCAACAGCAGCACAACATGCAAGAGGTTTTTCAGAAATCCAAGGAAAACATTCCATCCTGCAAACATCTTAGAATACAGTAAGAGGTGAAGAAGTTAGGGAAGGAGCAGCAGCAGTTGGTACTGTTTGTGCAAGTTAGCTTCACTGCAAGTGCCCGGCAAGACTGGATTTCTGCTAGAGCTGCTAAAGAATCTTTGGAGAAAGGGATTTTCACAGGGATGTGCTAATAGAACAGGGAAGATTTCAGAGCCAGGACAGAGTTGTTTTAGAAATGGATAAATTGAGGCAAAGTGAGTAGCCAGTAATTAGTGGTCTTACCCTTGATGGTTTAGGGTGACAAGAACTGTTTGGCATATCACGTTTTAAGGCTTCATACAGACAGTACTGCCTTGGAGATTATAATATTCAAGTCTTTGGCCAGCAGAAACCAGCAGAGCTCTGTTTGCTTTTGCTAGTTAGGAGCTTCCTGATGTTGATGTGATGATTCCCTTCCTAGTATTCTTCAACAACAGGATTCTGTTTTTACTTCATGTGTGAAGGAAAAGTTATGTTAGGACATGCTTGGCTGGTGACTGACATGGTGCTGTCCCTGCTTGTACCTACTCCACTTTAACTTCACCTCTGAGAAAACAGGGCCAAATCCGGGGTTCAGGGGCCTCTGTTTTGTTGGACTTTTACGGTAAGGGAATTAATTAATTCAGAAAGAGTTAAAATTTATTTACCCAGAAGCTGAAATTTATTTTATTTTCACTTCCAGGCCTATGAGAAACGCTTTCCTACGTGCCCAGAGATCCCAGTCTTCCTGGGGAGTGAAATCCTCCATGAATCCAGGAGTGAGGATGGAGCCATCCACATCATTGAGCGGAGCTGCAAGCTTAATGTGGATGCTCCCAGGCTGCTGAAAAAGGTAGGTGGAATCTTGGGAGCAGAGAGGCCTGGTTTTGGTTGACTGGCTCAGATAAAGGCTCCTAAAGTTACTCTTGTCTGTCTTTGTTTCCCCCCTCCTCTTCAGATTGCAGGGGTAGAGTATGTCTTCTTCATCCAGAAGAACACAGTGAACTGGAGAGAGAGAACCCTCCGCATCGAAGCCCACAACGAGACCTTTGCCAACCGTGTGGTGGTCAGGGAGACCTGCAGCTACTCAGTGAGAGCCCTGCTGGGGCTGTCTGTGCTGGGAGGGGGGAACTGTGCACTCACACACAGGGGGAAGATGCCTGAATGGGTTTGAGCACCCCTGCAAGACTGGGCTGGGATTAGAGACTGGGGCTGGAAAGGCCTTTGGGTCCGAGGTGAGGGATTGCTTCCAGGAGGAAGGGCCTGGAAAGACAAGACCAGAAGGAATGGCTTCCCATAGACAAACTGGACATTGGGAAGGAATTCTTCCTTGTGAGGGAGGTGAGGCCCTGGCACAGGGTGCCCAGGGCAGCTGTGGCTGCCCCTGGATCCCTGGAACTGTCCAAGGCCAGGTTGAACAGAGCTTGGAGCAGCCTGGGACAGTGGAAGGTGTCCCTGCCCATGGCAGGGGGTAGAACAAGGTGGGCTTTAAGGTCTTGATGATCTTAAGGGTCTCTTCCAACCTTGTGAGTCTATGTGTCCTTCCAAACCATTCTGTGATTTCACAAGGCTTGAGAAACTTCTTCAGGTTGATTGTGATTCCCTGCTTGAAGTGAAAGTGGAAAACAGAACTAGTGCTCCAGACCTGCTGGTATTCCCTCAGTATCTTTTTGATTGAAATTTAGGCTAACAAAAACATCTATAAATCTGGATATCTAGAATTAAACCCTTACTATTCATTATTATAAGGGCCTGAGTGAAGTCTGGCAATTAATTTTGCCCACAAATAAGTGAAAGTTTTTAGCACCCTGTTGTCATTATTTTCATGCTCTGAAGATCTGGAGAAAGGACTTGAGCCTTGTTTGTGGCCTGGGCTGTCTCCCTCTATGGTTCTCTCTGTGCTGTTTCACTGTAATGGTGCTCTGAGGGCCCAGTCAGCATGAAATAGCTCAGCTGTTTCTGGAAGCAATCAGATCCTGCTTGTTGTTCCTTATACAAATGTACAGGTCCTGTTACTTACCTGCCCTTTTGGCAGCTGGACAGCAGTTCAGCTTCTTGGGAGTAAGCAGGCTGTGAGGAGCTTCAGGCAAGAGGAGTAGTGGAAAAGCTGTGAACATTTTGGGTGGTGAGGGTGTTCCTGGGCCAGAGATCCCTTGGTGGCTGCATGAGGCTTCCTAAAAACTGCAGTAAATCAAACTTCCATCATCATCAAAGGCACTGACAGGTCTGAAATGCTCCCAGGTCAACTCTGAGATTCTTATGCTTGCTGATTTTGGCTGTGTCCTTAGGAAGGAAACATCAGCATCTGGGCTTTGAGGGTAACAGGGTGGGAGCTGCTGGCTGCATCCTCAAGATGGTTCCCTGCTCTATTTTTACCAGTTCCCTTTTCCCTGCCAGAATGCACCGGAAGCAGGTTTATTCTCATCTTTCCTTTTCTGCAGTGTTCTCTGAGGCAACTTGGAGAAATACGAGCCTGCTCCTGCAGTTACTTAATATCTCCCATGGGAATTTGTCTTTTAAGATATCTTTGTGTGGGGGCTGGAGTTGTTTTTCTTTTGTGCCAGTTTGTGAACAGCAGCACCTGCAGAGAGAAGGCAGAGCCTTCTCAGGAAAGGGTTAAGTTTAAAAGAGGAAAGATTCTACCATATATAGCGCAGCAGAGGGGAAATAAGGGAAAGGTGTGTGTTAAGCTGAGGAGTGGTGAAACTCCCTCCTCTGCCATGTCCCCAGTGTTTTGGGGAGAAGGCTGATGTTAGTGGCTGAGTCTCCCATCCAAAACTAAAAAAGAAAAACCTGGTTTGCATTTTTCTTCTTTGCAGATGTAGGAGTTTTAATTGCATGTTCCACAAGGCCATCCCTGTCTTTCCATAAGGAGACCTTGACATGATGGCTTGAAGTGGGCAGTTCCACTGCTATTTTTGTGCAGCTTTTGCTACTACAGCTCAGGTCTGCTGGGGCAGGGATGGGTTTAAATCTTGATTTCCCTGTGCACGTGAAGAATGTTGGGTTAGCAAAAGTCTGGATGTCCATTTCACGAAGGGTTCTCACAATGGGAATGAACCTGGCTGGTCACTCCAGGTCTGGCAGTGCCTCCTCCGTAGCTGTGGAGGTTGAACAGCCAGTGTGCTGCCAGGGCCATGAGCCATCTGCCACCATCCCTCCTGTGTATTCCCCTGGCTGCAGGTTCACCCTGAGAACGAGGAGTGGACCTGCTTTGAGCAGTCGGCCTCTCTTGACATCAAATCCTTTTTTGGCTTTGAAAGCACCGTGGAAAAAATTGCCATGAAGCAGTACACCTCCAACATCAAACGGGTAAGGTGGGCTTCCCTGGCTGCCTGAACACCCCAGGCCCTCTATTTGCATTTCTGTAAACAGGCTCAGTGTAGTTTTGTGCCCTTGCTTATGGCTCTGAAGTCCCTCAGCTGGGCAAAGGGAGGCAAAGCCAGTGTGCAACGAGCACCAGAAGGATCTGCTGGCTGGAATGTGTGCAGGGATGGAGCAGGCTGTGCCAGAGGGGCATGGCACTGGGCGCTGTGAGTGCAAGGCTGATGGACACTGAGGACACTCTTCTTGTGCAGGAAGGGAAAATTCTGGGTGAAAAATCACCCCCTGTGTCTCCAGAGGTTGGGTTTGGGTCAGTGCCTTTGGACTGCAGAGGAACAGGGCAGCTAATTGGGTTTGGTAGCAGGAGGATGGGGTAAAAGTGTAAGAAAGGCAGCTGCATCCATAACTGGGATTTACCTGACCATTATTGTAATTCATCATTCACAGGGGCTTTCATACTTGAGGATTTTTGACAGGATCATGGGGATGGAAGGAGAGATTTCCCCTCTGTTTATCCTTAGCAGCATTAATAATCCATCCTCAGGAGACTCCAGTATCTTGCTGGCTCTGGAGGAGGCTTTTTCCTAATGAAAGTTTTCCCCTTCAGGGCAAGGAGGTGATTGAGCACTACCTGAAGGAGCTGATCTCCCAAGGGATCACGTTCATTCCACGATGGAGCCCTCCCGCGGTGACGAAGGAAGAGCGAGTCCCGGCGGTGCGACGGACCCCCGGTGACATCCTGCTGGATTCTGGGGCTGCTGGCACCAGCGGGGAGCCGGCTGCCAGCCCCTGCCCGCCCCCAGAGGCTGCCAGCCCTGACGGTAGGCACTGCAGCACTCAGTCAGTAGCACTGACCGAGGAGCTTATTTTAATTTCTCTTGGCATCAGGTTTTTCATCTGGAATGTGGGGGAGGAGGAGGAGGGAAAGCTATTTTCTTTTTTCAAGAAAAATAAACAATGGAATTTCTTCCCTGAAACAAAAAAGCTCTGCAGGCAGTATGTTTTGGAGCTTGGAAAAAAGTTAGGTTTGATCAGGCCTTTAAGGTATTTTATACTTTAAACTAGAGTCTTCAGTATGCTGGAATTAAATATTTTATCTATTCCAAAATTAATATTCTTGTGGACAGGGTTGGATGGGTTTTGGCCCTGTATTAGGCCAAGACAAACTTGAGGAATGTCTCCTAATGCTTTTTTCCCACAAAATGCCTGAAACAAACTTTATCTGTCCATGTGTTGGTCTGAAGATATTTTCTAGACTAAATAAAATACTTCTCTGGCAAAAAGAAATAGGAAGGACCTTTGAATCCAGAGCTGTTGTAGTAGAAACAGTTGTTGTCATTCCTGAGAAGGAAAGGCAGCACTTGTTTTGCTGAGTGTAACTAGGTAAAAAGCCTGGAATTTGGAAATATTAGTAGTTCTGCTCTCTCCTGACACTCTCTGGGAGCTCTTCTGGAAAAAGACGGGAATTCACAGAGAAGGTGATTAGGAGAAATGTTTGAGATTAATGTTTACCTCAGAGTGGTGGGTCCCAGCTAGCAGAAGAGGAGAGTAGCCCTTATTTTTCTGCCCATATTCCTGTTAGCTTCCCTGGGCCTGCTCCCCACCTTGCTAGCTCTGGGGTTCCATGGGATGTCTCACTTCCAAATGCAGTTTTTGTGTTATCCTGCTTATCCTGTGGGTGTCCAGGCCTTCTTCTGTAGGTGATGGCATCTTCTGAGAGCCTTGTGCCTGACAAAGAGCCAGCTCTGAGGTGTTCCTAGCCCTGCTCCCTGTGTCTTCCACCCCAGCTGCTGCCTGGGCTGTTCCCCCCCAGCTGCCCTCTTCTGCTGGCTGGCAGCTGCCAGCCCTGGGTGACACATCCCTCTGTCCCTCAGTGCTGGCACATCCCTCTGGCCCTCGGTGCTGGCAGTCACCAACCCCTTGTCCTTTGTTTCTGATCTGGAGGAGCATTGAAGTGCTTGGTGTGCATAGGACTTCTCCTCCTGCCAGAAGCCTCCCTGGCTGTCAGAAATGTGCTGTTGTTCTCCCTTAGTCTCTGGTGTCCCTGGGTAGAATAATGGCTTGGTTTTCCAGCAAGCCACTTGTTACTGCAGTTGTACATGAGATCTAGGACACGTGGAGATGGAAGTGCACAGGTCTTGGAGCACTTGGTGAGCTGAGTGCCAGAGCTCATGATGGATCTTTTAAAGCTCTTGCTGAAGCAATTCAGGGTTGAATGGAATATTGGTGTTCCCAGAGACAGGTGGAGTGATCCAGCTGTGATACAGCACATGCTGCCTGTGGCCTTGTGCCCTAATCACCAGGAGAGTGCCCTTCCCTTCCCTTCCCTTCCTCAGGCTGCTGGGATGAGGCCTCTGAGCATATCCCATGTAAACCACAGGGAACCCAATGTGTAGAAACACCTGCTCCCCTCTCTACTGGCTGTACAGTCTGCTGAGTTGTTGTTTCCTCCCTGCAGCTGACAAGCTGGATGCTGATTACATCGAGCGCTACCTGGGCCAGCTCACCCCGATGCAGGAGAGCTGCCTGATCCGCCTTCGCCAGTGGCTCCAGGAGACTCACAAGGGAAAGGTGTGTAGGGCAGGCACAGAGTGGCATCCAGGGAGATCCCCAGCTGGGATGGGGAACCCCGGATGCACAAACACACTGGGGAATGAGAGGCTGGAGTGTGATACACAGGAAGGGACCTGGGGGTCCTGGTTGACGTTGAGCTGAACAGGAGTCAGCCCTGGCAGCCCAAAGGGTCACTGTGTCCTGCAGGCACTGTCCTGCTCTGCTCTGTGCCAGAGTGGCCTCACCTCTAGTCCTGGACACCACACTGTCAGAAAGATCTAAAGCTGTCAGAAAGTTGTCCCCAAAGGAGGGACATGAGGATAGGAAAGGGTCTCAAGGAGAAGCCATGGGAGGAGAGGCTGAGGGCACTTGGTTTGTTCAGCTGAGGAAGAGGAGATGGAGCACAGAGCTCACTGGGGCTGCAGCTCCTCCCGACCAGCAGCTCCAATCTCTGCTCTCTGTGACAGGGACAGGAAACAGCTGGAGCTCTGCCAGGACAGGGTCAGGTTTGGTATCAGGAAAAGGTTCTTCCCACAGCGGGTGCTGGCACTGGCCAGGCTCCCCACGGAATGGGCACGGCCCTGAGGCTGCCAGAGCTCCAGAAGTTTGGACAGAGCCCTCAGGCATAGGGTGGGATTGTTGGGGTGTCTGTGCAGGGCCAGGGGTTGGGCTGGATGATCCCTGTGGGTCCCTTCCCACTCAAGGAAATTTTGTGGTTCTCTGATTTTTCCCTGAGAAGCAGCAGGGGCACCGAGGGACAGGTGTGTCTCTGCTCTGCTGGAATGTCCAGAAGCTACCTGGGCTCCTTTTGGTTAAAGGAAAGTCTCTGTCAGACCAGCAGGGTAACTGATATGTGTCTGGGAAAAGAAAGGGTCTGGAGCAGCTTGAGTGCCTCAAGAGGGGTTTAACTTCAAATTTCCTGATGGAGAGGGATTAGGAGGGAAGGAAAGAAGGACCAAGGATAGCACAGAGAGAGTAGTTAGGTAGACTGAGTTGATAAAGAGTGCTTAGGAAGAGGAGCAAGCAGAGAACAGCTGGATGAGGTTTCAATAGGAAAAGCTTCCTGGCTTAGAAGAAATCAGCTCAGTTAGTCAGGATGGGTTAGGTAAGGTACTCTGCATTCCTGGGTTTGTGAAGGTTTTAATTCTTTTTTCTTTACCTGGCCTTCCCAAAAGAGACTGCTGATTACAAGGAGCTTTGCCAGTCCTGCATGCTGTGCTGTATGTCTCAGAGCTGAGCATGTCTCATCTGAGTACAGGGAGTCTGAACATGATTTAGAATGCTGTTTTTTCTTGGGAAAGTGAATGTGAATCACCTCTGTAGAAATAAAATGTAACAAAGATTTAGAGCTATTGTTCTGCTGCTGCTGAACTCCTGAAGTTCCCTTGTGTGTGAGCAGGCACATGGGTTTTGTTGGTACCCAAATGTGGATGGAGAAACAGCTCCCAGCAAACCTCAATCTCTAGAGAGCAGGAGGTGTTGGGGCAGTGTGAGAGGCTCCTAGCAGCTTATAAGCTCCAGGCACCAACAGTGCTGTTGGAATTGTAAGAGCTGATAAATTCCCACCCCCAAATATCTACCAGAGCTGGCCAAGGCCACTGGTGTACCGTGGCATCAGCAGCAGGCTGGATAACTTGGACCAGAAGGGTGGTGACTGCTGGAGGCAGGTAGCAACTACAGGAATATATGTATGATATATAATATATTGTATTTATATACATACCTGATGCAGCAAAGGGCCCCTTGAAGGCCTGTAACACCTCCCTGGCAGCTGCGCTTGTGTCACTGATGCTCTGCCCCTGAGGAAAGAGCTGGGGATGGGCTCCCAGCCAGCCAGGGGTGGTGAGTGAGCTGTGTGAGCAGGAACAGCTTCACCAAGAAAAGGGGCTCTGCTGGAAACTGCTTTTGATCTGTGTCTGCCTGTGGTCCAGCCTGCAGTCAGATGAGAGGCACTGGACAGGGAGGGATCAGTCCCCTGTGCTCTGAGAGAGGACAGGAGGCTTTTCATGGAGACCTGAACAGTGAAGTGGTGTGGGCTCCATGGGGGTAGATCTCTCACCTAGTGGGTCCTGGATGGAAGGACATCCCAAAGACAGGGAGGCTTTGTTTCTGGTATGACCTGCAAGGGTCCTGCTTTCAGTTGGAACAGGCACTACCTAAACCTTTGTTTAGGTTGAAAAGTATCAACCCACAAGTTGGTTTTCCCCCCTCCATGTCAGAGGTTGGGGAATCAAGCTGAAGAAGGAAAAAGTGAGAGCACATAAGCAAAATGTGGAACAGCTGCCCCTTGGGTGCCTGGAGCTGGGCAGGGAGTGGCAGCCCTTGTCCCCTGTGCTGTGCTGGGAGCCTTGGGAAGTGCAGCTGAATCCTGAGCTCCAGGGACAGTGGAGCTGCCTCAGGCCTTTGGGTGGGCCTGGTCCCCAGGAGGAGGTGGGCACACAGGAAGGGAGGTGCTGGCTACTGAAACTTCAGATTGAACCCCCTGACTGCTCAGCTGCTTCCCCTGACTCCCTGACAGAGCAGGCCAAAATCAGGAGCTTATTCTGCAAGGCTGGGGTTGTCCCTGGAGAGGCTCTTACCTTGCCGTGACAATCTGTTCTTTTAATTCGGAGCAGGGATGGCCTTATTACTCTGTCAGAAATTATCCAAAAGTAGATCTCCTGTTTCTTGGAAAATGGCCCTTCTTATTTTTGTCCTCTGTCCTATTTCACTATCCTTTCTCTATTCCTTCCAAAGCAGACATTAGCTTTACAGTCAGATATGTTGTTGCTTAAAAAATCTGAGGAGTTGAAGGAACAAACTGTAAATGGTGTTAAAATTGCAGCAACTTAAAGCTCTGTTCAAGGCTTTGCACCATGCAGGAGAGTGCAGCAGTTTCACCAGGGAATACAAAAGCAGGCTGAATTTAAACCTTAGTTTTCTTGCACGTGGGAGTTACTGCTTTGGTTGAACAGGGATAAAAGACTAATTCTGCTGTGGAATAAGCTTCCTGGAGCTTCCTGCCTTTGGTCCAAACAGAAGTGCTGGATTTGCCTCTTGCCTGGAGCTGTGCACAGGTGAGGTTTGAAACAGGACAAGTATCAAACCTTCCAGCAGCCATCCCCTCCCCTGCAGAGATCCAGGAGCTGTTGTGGGTGTCTGGGCTGGGTCTGATGAGTGATGGCTGCCTCTGAGCAGCAGGAACACAAACCTGAATAATCTGATGAACACTCTGGCTTTAAACTTGCTGTGATACTGAATTCCTCTAAATACTCCTGAGATCATCTTTGGGAAGGCTGCCCTCTCCTCTCCAGGACACACAGATTCAGTGTTAGAACCAGTGTTAATCTCCTCCCCTGCACCTAAGGTGCTTTAGGATTGCTTTAGGCTGCCTGAACTCTGCCCTTTCTTTAAGTGAGTCAATTCTTACCATCTCTTATTTGTGAATCCAAGAGTTCTCCCTCCTGACACAGCTGCCAGCCTTGCTTTCTACCCAGCTTTCTGTTTCCCTGAGCACGGCAGGGGACAAACAAAGGAGCTTTGACTCCTGAACATGGGGGTTTGTGTCCCAGCAGGGCTGGGAGTGCTTGGGTTGTGCTAGCACAATATGGATACTCTAGAAGAGATGATCCCTGCTCCACAGAGCTGGAATTTTTTATAGAAACTTGTAGAGAATGAGGCCAAGCACTTTTGGAGAAGTTGGAGTGAGGGACTGTGAATCCAGCAGCACATGCAGCTTTAATCCAGTTGGATTTGCAGCTGACAGGCTCTTAGTCAGATTTGGCACTTCTGTGGAATCCATCAGGTTTGTTGTTAATTCCTGCTGCTTGGCACTTCTGCCAAGCTATCTCTGATTCTTCAGCTAAAGAGAACATGGCAGATCTGGAAGGAGGTTGGAATAAGCCATTCTGCAGACTTGCTTTGGAAAGCTTTTGTGCCTGTGATGTTAGGATTACTGCTAGTGCTGGGGTGAGTGATTGGGAGAGCGTGTGTTGTAGTTTGGGTTGATTGGATCAAGAGTTATTGTGGTGTAATGGGGCAGGGAAGCCTTTGGAAACACTCAGCAGCTTTCCTGTTCACACACCAGCAGCAGGGCCTGCACAAGAGCTGGCATTGGTACTGGTGGCATCATTCAGACTGCACAGTGTTGATTCCCCTCCAGTGCCTGGTGTGGTCAGTGTGTTACCTGTGGCTGTTTGTTACCTGTTGCCATCCTGTGCTGACTTGCCCTGGGCGGGTGAACTTGCAGCTCCCTGACTTTCACATGGTATTTTGGAGGTCCTTGTGGATAACCAGCCAAGGGAAACATCAGCTAGCCTGGGGTTTGCTGAGGCTCCTGGGAATTGCACTGGGGAAGGGCTTCCCACAGTCAGTGGGCTGCTCCCTTCTTTTGTGCTCCTGGCACCCTCTGCTGCTTCCAGCTGGGTTAGCTACAGAGGGAGGGAGGCAGAAGGGAAGTTTAATATTTGCTGTCTTAGTTTTTAAGAGACTAAAAAATGGTGTCAGCTGTGCAGCCTCCTCTGCAGGCCAAATAGAACATTCCAGTGCTGATCCTTGGGCTTTCTCTCCTGGCAGATCCCCAAGGATGAGCACATCCTGCGGTTCCTGCGCGCCCGCGACTTCAACATCGACAAGGCGCGGGAGATGCTGTGCCAGTCGCTGGCCTGGCGCAAGCAGTACCAGGTGGATTTCATCCTGCAGTCCTGGAGACCCCCGGCCCTGCTGCAGGAGTACTACACTGGGGGCTGGCACTACCAGGACAAAGGTGAGGAGCTGCCCCGGGCACAGGCTGGTCCTGGCACCTCACAGGTGGCCTGGGATGTTGAAGAAGGCCATATTGACATTTTTAAAGTTAACAAAGCAGTTCAGTGCCTGTGAGTAGCCACTCTGCTTCCCTGTAATTGTATTTCCTCTGCACAGATCAGGCAGTGCAAAGCAATTTCTCTGAACAGGTTGCTTTTGGCGTGATTTTTATCCTTTTCAAATATTTAATGTGACTTTTAAAAAAGGTATGAGAGTGATAGCCTTGGAGACTAAAGTACTGCCCTCTCTAACCCCTTTGTTTTGAAGATGGGCGGCCGCTCTACATCCTCCGCCTTGGCCAGATGGACACCAAGGGTTTGGTGAAGGCCCTGGGAGAGGAATCCCTGCTGCGACATGTGAGCTGTGCCTTTGTGTGTCACCTCTTCCCTCAGGGTGGTGGGAAGTCTTGTCATGGTGCATTAGGAATCCTGGAATGGTTTGGGATGGAAGGGACCTTAAAGCTCATCCCATTACACTCCCTGCCATGGGCAAGGACACCTTCCACTATCCCAGGTTGCTCCAAGCCCTGTCCAACCTGGCCTTGGACACTTTCAGGGATCCAGGGGCAGCCACAGCTGCTCTGGGCACCCTGTGCCAGGGCCTGCCCACCCTCCCAGGGAACGATTCCTTCCCGATATCCCCTCTAACCCTGCCCTCTGCTTTCTGTATTTTTTTAAAATAAGATCACCAGGCCATCCTGGTTTCTCAGCCATTCTCAGGCTAATCCCTGTCTGTGCTGTCTTTGATTCCAGGTTCTGTCCATCAATGAGGAAGGACAGAAGAGATGTGAGGAAAACACCAACATCTTCGGCCGCCCCATCACGTCAGTATAATTGGTTTATAATTGGTTTTCCTGGGTCCTTGCAGACTCTCAGTACCATGGTGAAGGATGCTGCTGTGGTTTGGGTTGATGTCCTTAGGGTTACAGTGCAGACAGCAGTGTGTGTTATTGGCTGGATGGGGACCACAGATATATATAAATTAATTTGTTGGACTTAAATCCAGGCAAATCCTGCAGTTTCGTTGGAAAGCAAATATTGATCCTTCATCATTTTCATCATTTTTATATCCCATCTCAGATTAGTTTAATGTCGCCCTGATTTTTTCAAGTTTTCTAAAGCCTTCTGATGTTTGCATTTTTGTACAGAACTTTGTCACACACTTTATGTAAATAACTTATTGTTTTCATTCTTTTATGTGGGATGAGTAACCTGATGGACTGTTGGGTTGCCCAGAGACATTGAGGAGGTGGCATTGTCACCCTCCAATGACACTGGCATTTCAGGAAGATATAAAAATGGAGTCAGATTTTTTAATAAACAGTTTTTTGTTTGCCTTGAACAGAACTGCTCCGCGTCATGTGCTGTGTCCTGCAGTGACAGTTTAATATTTCTGTCTTGGTGATTTTAATCCACATCTTTGAAATTCTGTGTTTTTTTTAAATACAGGAGCCTGTCTGCCAGATTCCACCTTCATTTAAAACGTTATTTTTAGCAATAGGCCTGCATACCTTCACCTTCTTCCAGAGTGACAGATGTTCTTGCCCTTGGGGTTGGGTGTTTGTGTTACCTGGAGCTCACCTGGGTTCAGGTGTCTGCTGCCCAAGTGGAGATGCGCTTTTATTGCAACTGCTCATGTCCCTTGTTGGCTTCCCTGGATCCTGCACGGGCTGTGGGGTTACTGTGGATCCTAAACTGAGCAGCCACCACACTCTAAAGTTCTGACAGGTCTTTTTCTGCCTGCTTATTTTAGATCCTGGACATGCCTGGTGGACTTGGAAGGGCTCAATATGAGGCACCTCTGGCGGCCTGGGGTGAAGGCCCTGCTCAGGATCATTGAGGTGGTGGAGGACAACTACCCTGAGACCCTGGGGAGACTCCTGATCGTGAGAGCACCACGGGTCTTCCCTGTGCTCTGGACCCTGGTGGGTGAAACCTGGACTCTGCAGGATCACTGGCACTTGTGCAGGTTCACAGATAGCTACATCAGCAGAGGCAGGGAGGGGAAATCTCCAAGCAACTTATGGTGACCTCCTGAAGAGGCCACAGCAGAACCAGGCCATGGGGTGCCTGTAGCTCACTGGGTTCTGGTGACTGCCATCCACCAGGACAGGATGAGAAACCTGAATCAGAATTCCCCGTTCCACCCAAACTTGGTGGGCTTTCATATAGATGGGAAAAAACAGAGATACCTTTTAATCTCATGCTGTAGGACACTAAAGGGTAATAAGTAGCAAATAATAAATCTGGTTCTGCCTGGTTCCTGCTGACTGCTCTGGCAATGTGAGAACATGGTTGTTACATTTCTTGTGAGGTTTATAGGGGAGGCAGTGACTGCAGACTTCCTGTACACGAAGCAGAAAGTGTTGTGAGATGATGATACAGAGAGAGAGAACATTTTCAGTTTGTTATCCCTCTCTTTGGAAGTGCCTCAGAGCTGTGAAGCTCTGCACACTGCTGAGACATTCCAGGCTAGAGCCCAAAGCATCATCATGAGATGGCTCAGATGGTGTCTCCAGCGGCCCTCAGTGACAGCCATCCCCTGTGTGCCCTTTGTCTTTCAGGTCAGCCCCTTTATCAATGAGAACACACGGCAGAAGTTCCTCATCTACAGTGGCAATAATTACCAGGGCTCAGGAGGGCTGGTGGACTATGTGGACAAGGATGTGATCCCAGACTTCCTGGGAGGAGACTGCATGGTAGGTTTTCTTTCCTCTTGTGCAGGTGCAATCTGGAACTGATTCCCTCTTCCTCACCACCCTGGCCTTCCACTGCCTTCTGGAAGGGGTTAAGCCTCTGTGCTGGCCAGCATGCCCCTGCTCTGGGCACAGGGCAGTTCATTTGAGCACAGAGGGCTGCCCCTTGCAGTGGTAGTGCTGCCCTGGGGATCCTGGAGCAGGGTCAGAGGGCAGCTCTCTACAGGGAGCTCACATAAACCTTGGTAGTTCCAGTGAGCTCAGAACCGCTGTGCAGTTCTGGCTCAGCTGAGGGGTCAGCCCGTGTCTGACAGCCAGCAGGAGTTCCTGGATCACTGTTGAGCATGCTGAACATGCTGAGCCTCCTGTTTGTCTGTCTGGCCATTGCAGTGCACTGTCTCAGAAGGGGGACTCGTCCCCAAGTCCCTGTACCAGACTGAGGATGAGCCGGAGAACTCAGATCACATCCGGCTGTGGACAGAAACCATCTACCACTCTGCAAGTGTCCTCAAGGGAGCCCCACATGAGGTACAGAGCTCAGCTTGGGTTGCTGGGATGACACGGTGACATGTGTCCCCTCTGCTGGGGCTAACTGGAGCAGCCAAGGGCTCCCAACACAGGGAGCAGCAGAGGGCTAGCAGCAGCTGCTCTTCCTGCAGGGGAACATCTTCAGGTGTGGGAGTTAGGAACAGGAGTTTGAGCAGCAGTGTCTCTTAACTCTACTGTGGCCTGATCTTCTGTAAGGTCCAGTCTCTTCCTCCTCCCCCTCCTCCTTCTCTTGGGCAGAATAAAGGCCACTCAGTTTCCCTTCTGATCATTCAGCTCCCATTCCCAGCGGTGTAGCTGGGACAGTAATGGAGGTGATAAAGGAAGGTGTGTGCTGGGAACTGCTTGATGGGAGTTACCAGGATGTGCCAAAAAGGAACAATTAAGTGTCAAATCAGTCTTCTGGCCTCTCTGATGGGGAGTGACTCTGATTTGGCTCCTTGCTGTGTCCTGCTTTGTGCCTCAGTTCCACTGAGGTTTTCCTAGAACAAGTAACTCATTTACAAGCAACTCTGGTACGGGGAGAAAAGGTAAAAACACCTGAGTGGGTGTACTTTGGTAGGGTTGGGAGAGGGAATTGGTGTGTATCCCCCTCAGGAATCAAGACCAACAGCCAGCTGAAGGATTGTGGAGCCAAGTCTGTTTGCTGCAGTGTGGGGAGGAACACACTGCTGCCCCCTGAGCACTTGACCCTGCAAGGGGCTTGTTCTGTTCCTTTCTTAGATACTTGTGGAGATCCTGGAAGGGGAATCTGTCATCACCTGGGATTTCGACATCCTGAAGGGAGATGTGGTGTTCAGCCTCTTCCACTCCAAACGAGCTCCTGAGCCAAGTCACAAAGAAGCCACATCACCCAGTCCCTCTGGTGCAGGGGACAATGTGCAGCTCATTGACAAGACCTGGGTGCTGGGGGTGGATTACAGCCGTGTGGAATCTCCCCTGGTCTGCAGGGAAGGAGAGAGCATCCAGGTCATAGGGGTTTGGGTCCTGCCATGGCTTCAGAGTCCTGTGGGCTCCAAAGTAATTGGGTGGTAGGGAGGGAATTGATGGCATGGGAAATAAGGAACTGCTAGAAAGGGTGGCTGTGGTAATTTCCAGCAGCAGGGAGGGGGGATTCTGTCCCCTCAGGTGAGACCCCACCTGCAGAGTTGCTCCCAGCCCTGGGGCCCAGCACAGGAAGGATGTGGAGGTGCTGGAGAGAGTCCAGAGGAGGCCACAGTACTGCTCCAAGGGCTGGAGCCCCTCTGCTCTGGAGCCAGGCTGGGAGAGCTGGGGGTGCTCACCTGGAGAAGAGAAGGCTGCAGGGACACCTCAGAGCTCATTCCAGGGCCTAAAGGGGCTCCAGGAGAGCTGGAGAGGGACTGGGGACAAGGGATGGAGGGACAGGACACAGGGAATGGCTTCCCACTGCCAGAGGGCAGGGATGGATGGGATATTGGGAAGGAATTGTTTCCTGGGAGGGTAGGCAGGCCCTGGCACAGGGTGCCCAGAGCAGCTGTGGCTGCCCCTGGATCCCTGGCAGTGTCCCAGGCCAGGTTGGACATTGGAGCTTGGAGCAACCTGGGCTAGTGGAAGGGGGTGGAATGGGATGGGCTTTAAGGTCCATTCTCACCCAAACCATTCTGTGATCATTTTCTGAATACCCTGTGAAAGTGGGAAATCCTTATTTAGAATGAGTCATTGGAAAGAGACTCCAAGTTATAATTCAATAAGCTTTTTTTTTTTTTTTTCCCTACTGGTACTGCAGGGCTGTGTCTCAGGCAGGTGAAACAGGTGAATGACACCTGTGCTGGGTCATTCAGCCATTGCCCCAGACACCCGTGGTCACCTCCTGTCCCTCCCTCTCTGCAGGGGTCCCATGTCACACGCTGGCCTGGCTTTTACATCCTGCAGTGGAGGATGCACGGGCCCCTGCCCTGCTCCAGCTCCAGCCTCCCCCGCGTGGACGATGTCCTGGCCTCCCTGCAGGGCTCCAGTCACAAGTGCAAGCTCATCTACTACTATGAGGTGCTGGCCTCCAAGGACTTCAGGTAAGGCATTTGCAAGGGGTTTACTGTGAGTTGCACTGAGTGTGAGTTAAACACTTGGATATCAGAGACCCCCACAGGGGGTGTGTTTCACTGACAAGTGGATGGACACAAAATTGGTGATATTTGTGGTATTTTGTGGAACCAGTCTCCTCTGGTGCTGTAGGTATTTAAAAGTTCCCTTGAATTTGTGTCCACCAGTGAAATTTGTGCTTTGGGTCTTGCTTGCAGCTGCCTGAAGAGCAGGAGGTTTTTGACTGAGGAGGGTTTTTATCTTAGTTGGAAATATTTTGAGAAGTTGCTTTTGGAGTAATTTAAATATCAGCTGGGCTATTTAGCAGATGATTTTGTTTGGCACTTGAGAAGGATGAGCACTTCTGAAGAGGTGAATAGCCAGCCTTGGCAGGGTGTGCCTGGCCCCCTCCTTCAATGCCAGAAGCACCTCCCCATCTCCTGTTAATCTGAGCTCTGTGCAAGTCCTTGACCCTTCCCTTGAGCTGGAGGAGGCATTAGGCAGAACAGACTTCAAGGTGGTAGCTTGAGGTGTGACCTGGCCAGGTGCTGTGGGGTCAGAGCAGCAGAAATGCTTCACTCCAGTCGTGCTTCCTCCTTGGGGCTCTTCCTGAGCCCAGCCTGCTTTTGGCAGGAGGAGCTGGAGATGCTGAGTTGGGACTCTGGTGTTCAGCAGCCTGAAGTCCTTGGGATCACAAGACTGCATTTGGAGTGCTCTGGAGCTTTCCTTTCTCCTCAGGGACAGCTCCCAGAGGCTCCAGCTGTGTCCCCTTCCCCAGAACAATAGTCAGAGACAAGGAATAATATCTGTAACTCGGAAAATATATCTCTGACTGATTAATTTTTAATCATGACACAGAGATTCTTAGAGAGCAAGTGGAAAATGATGGGCCAAAAAGCACTTGTGCAAGTGTTAGAGAGGGGGAACTGATCTGTGGGAGGAATCCCTTAACTGCAGCCTTGCTAACAGCACATCTGTTCTGTCCCATCCCAGGGGATCCATGTCCAGCCTGGAATCTTGCAACAGTGGCTTTTCCCAGCTGAGTGGAGTGACCACATCTTCCAGCCAGTCCCAGAGCAGCTCCCACCTCTCCAGATAGCAGAGCCAAGGCTCCAGCAGCAGGGGGACCTCAGGGCTGCTCCAGCCCCAAACCAAAGAGCTCCAGGCCTGAGCCATGGGGCAGTCGCAGCCACTTGGACACAGAGAGGCCTCTGGGGGCTGCTTCAACCACAAAAACTGAAATTCCAGGGGCAGGTTTAGGAGTTTTGGGTCAGCTGCCTGCTTCTCAGTAGCCTCCTTCACCACCTGTGGATTTTGGGTGCCTGTGACTTTGCAGGAACCCACTCCACTCCAAAGGGCTCTTCCCATTGGTTCTTTTCCTGCAGAGGAGGTTGATGTTGCCTTACCTGTTGGACCTTCAGATAATTCCTGGGTGGCAAAACTTAGGGAATGTCCTGGGTGCCCACGGGGTACTGGTTCCACACTGGACAGTCAAGTGGGCATTCCAGGGGCAGGGCCTTGGAAGGAACTGCCAGCACCTGGGTACAGGTAGGATGGTTCAGAAATCACTTCCAGGCCAAACCAAAAACCCCTTCTGGTCTGGCAGGATGCTCTGGGAAATGTGTTGGATTTTTTTAACCCTGCTGAGAAACAAAGTCAAAATGGTTTTTTTTAGAAATTCCAGGCATTGAATCTGCCTGCAGTGAGTGGCATCTTCCAAACTATTATTTCTTTTTACTCAGGTTTACAGCAATAATGAGTAGATCTGTTCCATTCCTGAGTGGAAGGGAACTGAATCCAGTCCTAAAGGGCTAAGAAAAGCAATATTTGATTTCCTGAAGGCACAAGATTTTCTGGCAGTATTACAGAACTTGCTTCTTTTAAACATGAGTTCACTTGAAACCATTCAGAGAGGCATGTATGTATGTATAGTAAGCACTTACTGAAGCCTATTTATTCTATACTAGCTTATTTTAAATTAATTTTTAATTTATTATTTCAGAAATGACTATTTATTAAATATGGTCATCTTTTTTTAATGGGATGAACTTTGTTTTAGAAAGGAATAACTGATTGTCTTCAATCCCAAGCAGTTTTTCTGCTTGGGTCCTGATCGTTGTGATTGCTGGATGCTCTTGCAAAAGGGCTGTATTGGGGTAAGGGCTTGTGTCACCTTCCTTGCAAGGAAAGGTGAGAGTCCAGTGCTTTTTTAGACAGTTTTTTTAGGATTAAGAAACAAGGATTGAGTTCAGGAATTGTCATGAAAATGCACTGTCTTCCTACACACCAAAAATGCCATGTTTGTCCCTAATCTTTGATTGTTCCTGTAGTCAGGTTGGGGAGCAAAGTTATCCATGTTCTTGTCCAGATGAAAAAAAATGGGAGCAGGTGTCAAATACTCACCAACTTTTTATTCGGGAATCTGTGAAGTTGTTTCTTCCCACCCTGTTTGTTTTTAATCACTGGTTTTGAAGCACCAGGCTCTGCCAAAGGAGAAAAGAGCCAAAATATTTGGGACAATGAGAGAGAAAGAACTTGACAGAGTTTTGAGTTGTTTGGTGGGGTTTTTTAAGGATTGGAGCCAAGGGAATCACTCTGCACCTTGCATCTCTCCCTGTGAACAGGTAACTTGGTTATGTAGAGCACAGGGAAGTTCAGATTTCCAATTCTCAGTTGTTCCATAGACTTTTCATTTGTCTGGGAGAAACATTAACTTCTGTCTCTGGCATTTTAGCATAATTGGAGTCTGATAAAGAGGGACAAATGTAAATGTAATTCCTACCTTTCCTCTGGAAAGTCAGGAACTCTGGAAGCAAAAGTGCATGTGTGTATCCCTCATGGAAAATCTTTGACCCAGAATAAAATCTGATTCTAGAAACAGTTTCAGACTCCCAAAGCCCCAGGACAAAACCCAGCCCTGTCCCCCCTGTGCTGTTTCAGGATTTTACCTTCCCTTCTCACGTGGTTGCTCGCGTCCTGCGGTGGCAGCATTCCTGTTCTCTGGGTTTGCTCTGGGTAAGAATCTCTTCCTTTGCCCTGGAATTTTTTTTTTTTGGTAATTCTGTTTTGAAATGTGGGATATGATGTTTTCTGCCCACCAGAATTTTGTCAGTGAAGCACCAGGAACTTGCCCCCTGGCAGATCTCTGAAGGGTGAGTTCAAGGGTGGTTCCACAGAGTGTTCCTGGCTCTGGGAATGTCCCAATCCCAGTTTTTCCTCTCGTCCCTTGGCAGTACCACTCCTCTCCCCATCAGAGATCATACACAGGTCTGTGAAGCAGCTTGTGACCTCTCTTTGGCAAGGCTGCCTGGTTTATCCCACCTGACAATTTACATTTAAACCAATTTAAATAATTCACTATGGTTTTTTTCTCCTGAATGTTAACAGGAGAAAGAGAGCAACAGCCTGGATGCTGTGCTGTGCTTTTTAAACCTAACCTTGTGAACTGCAGATACCAGAGACACAGAATTCTTCTACATCACCTTCCCCTCTCCCCCTCAAATGACATCAGTGTGCTTTAGAAAAAAACCTCAGAGTTTTCTTCATAGTGAGCTGAGTCTGGGAAGGGTTCTGGATCCTCAGAAGTCTCCTAAGCCAGAACCTTGGGAAATGGGTTCATTTTGGGTGATGCAGTAAAGCCCTCCCTGGTCCCTCCCCAGCAGTTGCTCTGCCAGTGAGCTCAGGCTGTGTGCAGGGAAGGAGCTGCTAATAAAAATTGGCTCCCAGTAAATTGGGGCTCTCCCTGGCTCAGATATTCCCTATGCAAACACAACATCTACCTCAGAGCTGGTGCCGTGTCTCGTGGTGGTGGGGGAGTGCAGGATGCTGTGCAAGGTGCCAGGGGCTGTGCCAGAGGTCGCAGTTACATGTGGCCAGATGTGACATCTTCATTCCCACTGAGTTCTCCAGGTTTGCCCCATTCCCTGGAGTCTGTCCCAGGGCTGGGAAGGGCAGACACAAAGCGTGAGGATGGATGTTGGATGGCCCCAGCTGTCGTTCAGGGCACAGTCCTGAGCCATGTTTTGCTGCTCTCGGCTGTGAAAAGGGCTCTGTCCCCGCTGAAGGAGGAGGGCTGAGCCCCCGGGGCACCAGGGGCCGCTCCAGCCCCGCAGGTGCCGCCGCTGCCCGGGGAGCGCCGGGAGTCGTCTCTGGGGGCTCTCAGGGAGGCACCGCAGCGGCTCAGTCGTTCCCCAGCTCCTGTACTCACTGTTGGAAACAACTCCCGACAGTGCCCAGGCCAGGACTCCTGAGTGACTAAGATGCAGTTGTGCTCGTCTGCTCAGCCACTTTGGTTCTGTCTGTTCCCTTTCAGGAACTGTGAATAACAATTTGCAATCCCAGTCTGGTTTGTTGGCAGAAGATTCTGAAAATGCCATAATCCACTCGCAATTCCCAGTAGGAAGTGGTGAGCCCAGCTGTCCACCAACTGGGCTGGAAGCTGTTGGGGCTGAGGCCAACCCTGCTCCAGGCAGGGAATCCCTCATTTCAAAAAGCATTTTACAAGCTCACACTGCTTTAATATCCCAAATGTTTGTACTGTGAGCAATTAATGCAAGGAACAGCTATTAAAGACTTACTTGACAGCAGCTGTCAAAGATTCCTGCATGCAATTAGCTTTAATATTCCTCCAGCACCTTTGTGATGCTCCTTACATCTGATTATTTCTCTACTGGAAGCTGAAACTGGAGTCAAGTCACATTTGCTGGCTTTTATTGACACCAACGCCCACTTCCAAGCTTTCAGTTACACCTAAGTTAAATGGGCATTAATTAAGTTTTTTAGCAGCACTTACTTTCTCTCCTTTGCAGCTGGCTTTGGTTTTATACACTGAAATCCTCATTTTTCTCAGCCAAAACCCTCAAACCTCCTGTAAGAGCCCACTGCAGGGTGCTGAAATAACAGATGTTCTCCTGTGATGGTGTTTGTGGGTCCTGGGAGATCTGTACTTTTGGGTTTGTGGGAAATAAAACAGCTCTGAGAACATGTGGAATTGTTTGATTCAACTGTTGAAATTGCAGGGCAGTGAAAATTCAAGCCTGTGTGCTGCTCTATTTGCCCCCAGAAGCAGAGGTAAGGCTTGTATTCACTTTTTCCTGCTTTTTAACTAAAATGTTTGGGCTTTTTTCTACAGAACCAGCATCTTTTGTTTAGTTTCCTAGCACAGAGTGGGCTGGAACAGCACATCCTGCTGTGGGTGTGGGTGTTACTAAAAATAAAAGAGCCTCTGGGTTCCACTGGGTGGCTGAGGTTAACTGGGAAAGGATCAGCTCCTTCTGCAGCTGCACATCAGGAATTTTGAGTTTCAGGCTGGTAGCACTAAAAGACTTTATTCAAGTTTCAAATAAACTTCGGTAAATCATAGAAAAATAGAGTCTCTTGGTTACAGGCTGATTTGATGCCAACACTGGCACAGAAATTACACATCCTTTACTTGAAGAGGTAAAAAGGGAGTGAGTGCATAAAGATGTGTGGGGCTCAGACAGGCTCTCACCCCTCTGCAGCATCCAAGGGGCTCATCCAAGGCTGGTTTCCCTCACGGGGAAGCAAACTCAAATGCTTTTAATGTAACTGTGCAAGGATGTGTTCCTGATTTCCAGAGGAGGTGCTTGGGATCCTGGCTGGGCTGGAGCTCTTGCTGGTTCCTCTGAAGAGTGCCCAGCTGGGGCAGGGCAGCCCAGTCTGTGTCATGCCAGCCATGCCAGGCTGTCCCTGTCTGTGCCCTTCCCCAGGGGGACAGCTCCAGGCTGTGCCAGTGCCAGGGTTCTTCAGCTGGGCAGAGCCTTTGGCTCCTGGGAGTTAAAGAGATGCATGAATGGAGCCTGGGACCTGAGAGGGCTTTTTTTGGTGCTGTGCTGCAGGAGCTGCCCCAAAACACAGCACTCATCACCCTCTGGGGGCTGCTCTGGCCTGAGGATTGGTCAGAAAACACTCCAGCCCTGCACGGGGCTGTCACAACCCTGCGTGTCACCCGAGCCACCACCATGGCTGAGAGAGGAGTGCTCTGCTGGCACTGGGTGCTGCAGGCTCTGCTGGCACTGGGTACAAACTTTTGGTCACTTTTCTGATTAAAATCTGAGCTTGGCAAGGAAGGGCAGACATTGACTGTAATACCCTTAAGCCCAGCTCTGTACTAGAGGCAGTTTAACTAGTATCCTAAAAAGCACTGCTCAGGTGAGCAGGGATCTGTCGGAGGTGCCTGTAACTTGCATCCCTCACCTCTTTCCCTCAAGTTTTGGAAGGAACCAGCCCATCTCCTTTCCTGCTGCAGCTGTGGAATTCCCTCACCCAAGGGACATCCTCCACCCCCTAATGCTGCAGTCCTGGGTGCTGGGGCAGCAGAGGAAAGGAAACCACACTTTCAACAGGGCAGTTCTTGGGCTGAGGTTCCTCAGGCAGCAGTCTGAGGCTCCCAATGGGAACAGCCCCAGTCCCAGTCAGTGCTGAGGGGCAATGCAGGGTGAAATACCTCATCCCATCTGTGATTCTAAAGGAACTCTTGGTTTGGGTCCTGAGTGTCCTCGGGCTCTGGCCTGTCCTCCTGGTCCCAGGCAGCAGAGGTGGGGCTGTGAGGGGTGTCCCCGTTGAGGTCCCTCAGGGGATGGTAGCGATAGTCCCGGTCCCGCTGCTGCCGCCGCCCCTGCAGCACCAGCCCCACGTTCCCCAGAGCACTCAGCACAAGCAGCAGGGCCAGGGCAGAGCTCAGGGAGAGCCACGAGCTCCTGTAGGAGACACAAATCACATCACCAACAGCTCACCTGTGTGCCTAGTGTGCAGAGGATTGCCCTCCCTTCTCTGTGTTCCCAAGCTTGTGGGCCTGCTCTCAGGCAGGACAGAACCATCCAATCATTTAGGTTGGAAAAGCCCTCCAAGATCATTGAGTCCAACCATTCTCCCAGCATTGCCAAGGCCACGACTAACCCATGTCCCCACCTACCACATCCACACAGTTTCTAAATCCCTCCAGGGATGGGGACTCTACCACCTCCCTGGGCACCCTGTGCCACTGCCTGACCATCCCTTCTGTGAAGGAATTTCCCCAATATCCAAACTAAACCTCTCCTGGCACAACTTGAGGCCATTTCCCCTTGTCCTGTCCCTGTTCCCTGGGAGCAGAGCCCAACCTCCTCTGGCTGCCCCTTCCTACCTGTTGTGAGAGTTGTGCAGAGCCAGAAGGTCCCCCCTGAGCCTTTTCTGCAGGCTGAACACCCCCCACGCTCTGTAGCAGCCTCTGAGATGCACAGTGAGCACCACACACTTACTCTGACAGAGAGAACTTTTCTTTGCTCTTTTCCTGGGAAGCCAAACACTGTCCAGCTGGAAAACAAGGAGGGGAAGACAGGTGCAGCAGGGTGTAAAATTCCACTAAAAAAGAGCAACGTTAAGCAGAGCAGGTGACTAAGCAAACACCATTATGCACTAAAGCTGCTCTTTCAACTGTCAAATCCCAGCCCCCTGCAGTCAGATACCTCTGTGTAAGTGGTCCTGCAGTGCCCCGTGGTGGGTGATGTTGCAGCTGCCCGTCTCAGGGTCACAGGGACACGAGTGGTCACACGCACAGCGGCTCTGGCAGCTCGGCCCAAACCAGCCCAGGGGACACTCTGGGGATGGGATCACAAAGGGATTGGTCACTGCCAAAGCTCCACCTGCTCTGAGACCACCCAGGCTGTGGCTGCAGCTCCCTCAGCTCAGCTGAGCCTGCAGCAGCCTGGGAGCACCATGCTGGGAGTTCAGGGCTGCTCTCTGATGTGCTTCAGAGGGAAGTTTGTGTAAAACTGGGATCACAGAATCATGGAATGGTATGAGTTGGAAAGGACTTTAAAGCTCATCTTGCTCCAACCCCCTGCCATGGGCAGGGACACCTTCCTCTATCCCAGGTTGCTCCAGGACCTGTCCAACCTGGCCTTGGACATTTCCAGGGATCCAGGGGCAGCCACAGCTTCTCTGGGCAACATCTCTGAGAAGGGATTGGTTGAGTGTTCCCAGGCTGGAACAGAGCATCACTGACAGAATCAGGAAGCCAGGAAGTTCACGTCCCCTGTAATTAAATTGTTCACTCAGACACAGTGGGGCCTGGAGTGGTTACACGAGGCAGAACACTTAGCACTGGCACAAGGAGTGTAAGGGTGGGATGGCAGGACAGCCCTCTGGAGCATTCCACAGGCACTGACCTGCATCACCTGAAGCCTGGGCTAAAGCAGGGCCTGGTGCAACACCCTGGAGCAGGGGATGTTTTGTGTTCACTCAGGAGCTCTGGGAAAAGAATGCAGTTCTTTGGGGCTGAGACTAAACAGGAATCCACAATTTTCCATTGATGAAGCAAACTCCTCTTTCCTCTCTGCTCCTTCCTCTCCTTTTTAGCCCATTTGGGTAGGACAGGCAGGCCCAGAAGATTTGGGAGCCAGCTGGTGATGTTCAGGCCTGAGCTCCCCTGGCAGAACTGCACCCAAGTGTTGCAATGTATTTACAAGGGTTAGGCTATAGTGTGCACCAGCCAGTCTGCTTCTAAGTTTGTTATCAAAGCCTCAGGAATTCGTCAAGGCTATTGGAACATAAATTGCGCCAAATTAAGAAAGAAGAGGCTGAGAAACTAAGACCACAAGAACCAGATAACAGAGGACTGTGAAACACCTGGACTGTAACCAATCACATACTGTGAGAAATGCAGGCAGAGAACGAGAGAACGAGACAAAGGCACCAATCAAGAAGTGTGTACTTAGTAGTTTGTAGAATCTATAAATATGTGCGTAATGTAAACAATAAACGGCTCCCAGGAGGTGGCTCAGAGGTGACACAAAACACTGTCCCCAGCCCCAGAGGTGGCTGAGAGCAGCCCTTACCATGCTCACAGCTGGTGCCGTAGAAGCCGGCGGGGCAGGAACAGGCTCCGTGCACGGGGTCACAGGAGCTGCCGTGCTGGCACCGGCACTTCTGGCTGCAGGATTCCCCGTAGGAGCCAAGAGCACAAGCTGCAGGAGACAAGCAGAGGTGTCACCAGGGCCCTGGTGGCAGAGGTGAGCAATCCTAGCACACAGACACAAGCTCATCCCTATGGAGGGATGGTCAGCAATAAGCTGTGTTCCCTGAACAAGGAGCAAAGGCTTGAGTGTCTCACACCAAGCCAATTGTAAATGCTCCAGCTGCAGTTACTCACACTGCCAGAAAAGAGCAGCCCAACCCACAGGGTGGCCTCTCCCTTCCCTGCTCACGCCCTTGGGCAGGCAGCTGTTGGAAAGTGGTTCCCACTGCCCTCTCCCTGGCTGTGAAGAGGCAGTGGAGTACAGTCAGTATTTACCTTCAGTGCAGTTGCTGCCAGTCCAGCCGGCATCACACAGGCATCCAGCTATGCAAACACATGGAACAGGCATTACTGACAACAAAAAACACTTGCAAACAGCAAGGACTTGAAATTAGGAGCCTCTGCCTTTTGTTGTGCCCTCTTACCCCTGCCAGCGAACCCCCTGAAGAGGAACCCTGCACTCACACAAACGGGATTCACACACCCCCCTCCCCAGCTGCCAAATGCAGCAGAATCCCTGCTGATGGCATTCCCTGGGACCAACTCTGAGGCAGCTACTGGCAACACCTGCACCCACCAAACTCTGCCCAGCCACTGCACTGAGGCACACTTGAAT
Source organism: Peucedramus taeniatus (assembly GCA_013400575.1). NCBI lineage: Eukaryota > Metazoa > Chordata > Aves > Passeriformes > Fringillidae > Peucedramus > Peucedramus taeniatus. Next base: position 159,460 of record WBNO01008948.1, read on the forward strand.
GAGAGTGAAGTCAGGAGGACAGGAAGAGGGTAACAGGATTGGGCATAGAGGGGCAGAAGCTGGGGGCAGACATTCCAGCAATCCCTAGGTTCAGATTCATGGAAGAGTAGCAACTGCACACTTGTAAAAATTATGAAGTAGGAGAAGCAGGTGAAGAAGGAACAGTAAGGGGACAGGACAGAAGCAGCTGCTGTCACACAGCATAATACACAGCCCTGCCCATCAGCAGCCTCACAAAAAAACCCAGAGCACAACCCTGGGGCAGAAAAGGAAACTGAGGCACAGAGCTTGAAGTTTCCAGCCGCGAGCTCTGGCCCAGCCCTGCTGTTGGCTCCTAAAGGCAACGTGTTCTGATCATCTGTGCCTGGGATACTGGAGGAGAGAGGAAGCAGCCCCACCCACCCAGCTGGTGCCTGGCAGCGGGCATACTACATTCCCCAGGGCTATTCCCCAGGGATGCACGGCCAGGTCCTGCCCCCCTGCTGCGCCCCGGGCCCCTCGGTGTCACTCGGGCCCCTCGGTGTCACCGGCACAGGGACTCACCGGCGCTGCAGACGCCGCGCAGGCTGCAGTTGGCAGGGCCGCAGTCCAAGGTGTCACAGGCGGGACCTGCCCAGAAGGGGCCGTCGCAGCGGCAGTGCCCGGCCACGCAGAGCCCGTGGCCACTGCAGTCAGGCGGGTCACAGCCCGGCTCGTGCACACACACCACGGTGGAGATGCTCCGGGGACAGCGCCACATGCTGTCAAAGGAGCTGGGGACAGCAGAGGGGACAGAGTGAGCTGACCCTGCACTGCCCAGCCCAATAGCCGTTACATACCCAGAGATTTCCTCCTGAGCCACACTGCCAAACATGAACATTAATACTGGGAAAATATAAACATAAAACTACATTGGAGTCAATGTTTTAACTGAGTTATAAATCCCATCTGATAGGTATCATTTCAAACATGGAATTACAGAAGCAACAGTCTCCCTTAAAGCAGTCCCAGCTTCCCTCATTTTGGCACATATTTTCCTGAATGTTATTTGCTTTGATATAAATTATATCACTGTAGTTATGGCAACTGAATGTTCAATCTCTTCATGTTTACAGTCAGAACTGACTAAAAAGTTGAATTTAAAACAAAATATTCTTTAGATTCCCTCCAGTGAGGAAGGGCAGGGTCTCCCAGTCAGTATTTCTCTTCTATAATAATAAGCTGCTGACAGATCTCTGCTAATTCCCATGGATGTGCAGCTCTGAATCTCCCAGACTAAGAGCTGCTGCCTTATCCGATTCCCACATCAGCCACTCAGTCACAGCCACAGCTTTGCTGCCTGTCTGGAACCAGCTCAGCTTTAATCCTGGATGACTAAGTGGAAAAAACATGGAGTCACTCAATCTCTTTAAATTCTAGAGCTGCTCTCTCCCGCAGATCCTGTCACCTGCCTTCACTGTGCCCTCCCAGCCAGGCCAGGGTGTGGGGCTGGGTCTGCACCCTGACAGGAGCTGCAGTGCCCCTGGGCAGCCCTGGGCACAAGCCAGCAGCACCTACCAGTGCTCAGAGGGGTAGTTGGCCAGGGTCCCGTTCAGGACCAGCGTGGCAGAGCCTCCACCATCCAGGTTGATAGCATTGATGACTCCCTGCTGCTTCAGGAATTCTGCCAATTCCCACAGGCTGACCCTGCAAAGCAGAGGTTGTTTGTTGATTTGACTTCAGTGAAGCTGTTAGATCAGGAGCTTGTTGCTCTCTGTGGTGGAAGGGGAAGCTCTTCCATCTCAGGCACTCTGAAGAGGGCTGTGTGAGCCTTTTCTGGCTCTCCTAAGCTCTGCAAGCCTCCACCTTAAAATGTCCCTGACAGCTGCAGTGTCCCTCCAGTCCCAGGACTTTAAGCCCTTACCAAGCCCTTACCCTCTGGATTCTGTCTGTCCATCCACATGAACCAAGACCAGCTGGCCCTGACGGTCGTGTCCCACCGCAGTCCTGGCTGAGATCACATTGATGAACCTGTCGAAGGTTCCTGCAGGACAGGGAACAAGTCACACTCAGCTGGGGGACACAATGGGCTGCTAAAACACATCTGTCTGCCAAAGAGCTCCCAGCAAGGGCCTCATATGAACTGAAACACAGGGAGAGCACAGCCCAGCCTCCTCTCGTTCATCCAAGCCCTACAAAAGTGCTCTTGATTAAGGTTTTGTCTGGCTGTCATGGGTTGACCAGGAAGTGAGTTTTTGGGAAGTTGTAGCCAAAACCAATCAGTGATCAGATTTGAATACTGGCACCTCTTGTGTCCACTGAAGACATGGATACGCCTCTGAGGACACAGGGGTTAAAGCAGAGAACTCCCAGAGGAACTTTCTCTTTCGTTTGGGTCAGCGAAGAGATCGGACCTTCCCTGCCCAGCTTGTAGCTGGGTGGGGGAGGGGGAAGCCATGCGGCCTGGGTGAGGGGCCGGGAGCTCCGGGCAGAGAGGGGGAGAGGAGTGGAGTCGGGCCCTGCAGGACAGAGGGGTGGAGAGGCACTGAGATGTGTCGGGCAGCCCCAGGGACTGGGTGGGGAAGAGAGGAAGAGAGAGAGAGCAGCAGGCCGGCAGAGGAGAAGTGGTGGGAGGAGGTGCCCTAGCCCTGGGCGGGCGGCTGTGAGACTGCACTTGTCCTCCGGGTAGCAGAGCCCGAGATTTTAACTCTCTTTCTTGGAGGAACACTGAGATGCATCGGGTAGCCCCCCTCACCCCGAGAGAGAGAGCGCCTCTGGGCCATGTGCTGGCAGTTCACTGAGGAGAAGGGGGGATGAGAAAGGGCCCTGGGCAGGTAGAACTGAGATTTTAACCCTTTTTTCCTTGTTAATGGAAACCTTGCAAACACTGATCATCCTGGATCTAAATAAGAGAGACAGAGATGAAATAGATGGAAATGATCAAGTGTGATGAAAGTTTGTGCAGGTGAAGGATGTCAGAAGATGCTGAGAAGAATCCTAGGTGGGAGGAGATAATGGAGTGACCTTTGGCTGGACTTTTCTTGTATAGCCATGGACGAAACCATTTTTTTCTGTAACACAGAGACTGCATTTAGGGGGAGGCAATGGCTTGGAGCCAAGTGAGTGCAGCAACATTAAGTGAAGGAGTGGCGAACAGAGAAGGATGAGGAGGGTGTGGTGGTGCCCTCTGTCTTCAGAGAAGAAGATCTCTGTTCTCGAGACCCCTTGGCCCCAGGGGGTGAATTTGGGGGGGACTGGTGTCCCGAGTGTGAGAGACTGTTGCTTTTTTGGAACTGGGCACAAAGCAGCCTTAAAAGGGGAAACCTAAAAGCAGTTCTGGTCCATGAAAGTGGTGAGAGCACTGGACATGGAAGGAAGAGGTCACGAGGGCAAATTTCCTCTGGGTGGTGTCACATGTGACATGGAAACACAAGAGGTTTCAACTGTGTTTCCTGGGGAAGCCTATGGTACAAGAGGGACTCCTCTCTTCCTGATGAACTGAGATTTGGTTATCTGAGGGGTGGTAACTAGATTGAGAATTTAAGGTTTTATCTTATTGTGCTGTAGTGGAAACTGGGGGGAGGAGAAGGAATGGAATGTTTTCATTCTAAGTTCTATGTGTGTCCTTCTATTATGTTGTAAGTTAATAAAGTTTTTTTCTTTATTTTTAAGATTGAGCCTTCTTTGCTCTGTTTCTGGTCACATCTCACAGCAGCCACTAGGGAAAATGTGCTTTCATGGGGGCACTGGCATTGTGCTAGTGTCAAACCATGACACTGGCACAGGGACAAAGCAGGGGATTCACAATCCCTTGGCTTTAAACTCTTGTAAGAGGCACCTGCTTTGAGTTTCTCTGGACAGGTTAAACAGGATAGGAATTCTTGGCTGTGAGGGTGGGGAGGCCCTGGCACAGGGTGCCCTGAGAAGCTGTGCCCCTGGATCCCTGGAAGTGCCCAAGGCCAGGCTGGACAGGGCTTGAAGCAACCTGGGATAGTGAAAGGTGTCCCTGCCCATGGCAAGAGTGTGGAATAAGATGGTCTTTAAGGTCCTTCCAACCCAAACTATTCCACGATTTTATGAAAGCTGGACTTCTTAAGTGCCCCTTCTCTCCAGAGTCCCCGGGGAAGGACAGTCCATGGGCAGGCTGAAGCCAAGCCCCAGAGTATTTACCTGTGGTCTGAGTGTCACTACACTCGGCCGCCCGGCTTTGGTTGATGTACACCTCTCCATTCCTCAGCAGCCAAACTACCCCACTCACGAGCTGCACAAAAGGGTTTGATTGATCCAGGACATCCTCCTCAGACAGGTAACTAGGAACAGAGGGCAGCAGGGTTACCCACAGTCACTGCACGTCATGTTAAAGCCTCTCCTGCTGGCAGCAGGCTCCTGAAGCAGGGAGAAGGGCAGAAAAAGGCAGAATGAAGGACAGCTGCATCCAAAACCAGGGGCCAAGCAGTGTGAAACATCACTTGAGCAGCCAGAGCAGCCCCCGCTCTCTGCTCTTCTGCACAAACCCACAACTAATGATAGTCCCAAGCCACTGTGCCTCAAACAACGTGGCCAGCAATGGCAGCAATGTGGCCAGTGGAGCTGAGCCAGGGTAACAAGAGCCAGGGTAACAAGAGCAGAATGCATCTGGCAGAACACAAGGACAGAGCCACTGCCAAATTCAGGGATCTGTGGAAGCAGCTGTAACATCTTGCTGCCTGTCAGCTTCTATTCTCCAAAAATGTGACACCAAACAGCTTTGGAGAGCATTTGGAGCTACAGCATCCAGCCTGCCTGCAGCTGCACTGAATGCCACCTGCTCCTTCCATCTGGGAAGGAGGTTCCCCTGCTCCTGCACACAGCAAAAGGACAGTTCAGCTGCCACCTCCATGCTCAGGTGTTGTGTGTCACCACAGGGTGCTTCCCGAGGGATACTGCTCTCCCCTGAGTTAGGGTGATGAGGAACACCTGCCTCAAGGAGCCTGGTGCTGCAGGATGTTTGCAACTGAGAGCATGGGAGCAGGGGCTGGAGCTGGACAGCTGTGCTCTGCCAGAGGTTTTGGGTTTAAAGGTGACTTTTTTGAAGTCTTGTGGGAGCTGGATGCTCATTTTTGTTTGGTATCCATGACTGTGGGCAAACAAAGCTTTGTGCTTTGTAGAAAAGTGTAATTGCAAATACCTGAAAACATGCAAAACTAATTCCTTTTTCCCTTGGGAAAGAAACAAGAAGTCAACATGAACATGGCTGAAAATAGATCAAACTACAAAACAGTTTGGGCAGGAACTGACAGCTTTTAAAGCCTGGATTCATCCACTGTCAGCCCAGGGAGCAGCAGCAGCTTTGCAGGGTGGGGTAACTGTGCCCTGGGCTGTGTCCTGCTGGCTGTGATGCAGGGTAAAAGAGTGAAGTTATGAACAACTTTTTTACACTCAAACTATTTTTCTGATCATGGTTTGGAAGGCACAAAGCCACCAAACACCACTCTGGACATCCTGCCAGAGTTGGGGACCAGCAGGGCAGAACTGAGGTTAAGGACTCAACAGTGACCCTGAAATTGCTGTTGGTCCCCTCTGCAGAAGCCCCCTCACTGCAGGGACATGTCACTGACACACCCAGCCCCTCTCTCACATAAATCAAGGCCATGGTACTCAGGGCTGCCAGAATGGCTGCAGGATAAAGCCCTGGCTTGGCACACGCACTGTGGCTTTGCAGGGATCCTTTCTGAGGCCTGGGAGTGAGCTACCAGAAGGGTGGAGGATCCAACTTCCAGGCTGCTGCTGCATCTTCTGAGACCAGCAGAAGGGTCCTAGGAACCCTTCTGGGACTTTTAGGATCCTCCTGCTGCTGGGGAAGGGCAGCTCCTGGAGGCCTCGCACTCCAGGGAGCACTACAATCTCTCAGTCAAATATTCCTCATCAGAGGGCGATCAGAACTTCTGTCTCCATCTGTCTGGGGAGGGTCACATGCCCAGGTGGGCAAGAAGGCCAGTGACACCTGGCCTGGACCAGCCACAGTGTGGCCAGCAGGGCCAGGGAGTGACCATCCCCTGCGCTGGGCACTGCTGAGGCATGTCCAGTCCTGGGCCCCTCAAGACAGGAAGGACCTGGAGGGTCTAGAGTGTGTCCAGGGAAGGGAACAGAGCTGGGGAAGGGGCTGGAGCACCAGGAGGGGCTGAGGGAGCTGGAAAGGGGCTCAGCCTGGAGAAAAGGAGGCTCAGGGGGGACCTTCTGGCTCTGCACAACTCCCTGACAGGAGGGGACAGCCAGGGGGGTCGGGCTCTGCTCCCAGGGAACAGGAGCAGATTGAGAGGGGACAGCCTCAAGCTGTGCCAGGGGATGTTTAGGTTGAATATGGGGAAAATTTCTTCATGGAAAGGGTGGTCAGGGTCAGGACCTGCCATGGAAAGGGCAGGTCAGCTGCCCAGGGCAGTGGTGGAGTCACTGCCCTTGAAGTGTTCCAGAAAAATGTTAATGTGGTCAATCACAGGTTTGCCCAAAGAGGATGTGGAGTCTCTATCCTTGGAGATGTTCAAAATCCAACCAGACATGGCCCTGAGCAGTCCACTCCATCCAACCTGTGCTGAGCAGGGTGCTGGATGAGGCACCTCCTGAGGTCCCTTCCAAACCCAGCCTTTGTGTACTGCAGCCAGAGCACACACACTGCACTCTGCATCTCCTCTGTGGGGAACACAGAGCCCTCTCCCCTTCTACCCCACCCAGTGTCCCTACTGCAAGCTGGGAGAGGAGACACTGGAACCTAAGCAGCTGGAGATCCTAAATTCTCTTCATCCTAGGACACAAGCCAAGAGCCACAGAGATAGCTCCACGAGGTACAGCTAGAACATCCCTAGCTCCAGCATTCCAAGTGAGCTTCTACTCTAACTGGGGAGGCCAAGGAGGCAGTGCAGGGATGAGCTTCCTGCCCAGCGATGCCTGAAAGTTTTCAGGCTAGAGAGCATTCTCCAAACACCCCCCAACTCACCCGAACACCATCGTGCCATCTTTTCGGATGCCAAACTGAGCGTTTTGTAGGCCTCCAGAGTCTCTCACCAGCCTTCCATCACTCACAACATTCCCAAGGCACTCTCCAGTTTCCATGTTAAAGTACCCGCCGTTCTGGGCCACCAGGCACTTCCTGAGCTTTGCAGTCTCCTCCACGGGGGCTCTGCGCTGAGCCAGGCAGCCGCCGGCACCGCCCGGCTCCAGCACGGAGAAGGTCCTCAGGGGGTTCCTCACGAAAGTGAAGTGGCCATAGATCGCCTTGCGGTCGCTGCCCTCCGGGTGGATGTACGAGACAAACGTCCTGGTGACAGCCACCGGGCCGGCCGTGCTGTTGTCGCCGGGCCACGCTTCGTGCGTGACGTTTCCGTATCGGACGGGCTGGCAGTCCCTGACGTGCCTGTGGCTGTGCCGAGGGCCGTGCTGCCAGGGCGGGTAGGGCTGCAGCGGGGGCTCGCTCGGGGGGCTCCTGCAACGACAACACCCGGTTGTCCCAAGGCCGCAAACGCGGGGCGATGAGAACGGCGCAGGTCGGAGTGGGCACGGCCTCGATGACACCCCAGGCCCGCTGCTCCCGCGTCCCCGGTGTGACCCGCCGCGGTTCAAGGGCGGCCGTCCCGCTTGGCACCCGCTCCACCAGCCCGACCTCAGGGCACCGGGGGCCCCCGGAGCCGGGCGCAGGCGCGCCCCGGGACAGACGGCGCCCAGACACTCACCCGGCGCCGCGGGCCACCTGCA
>WBNO01008948.1:167389-191246 GCA_013400575.1 Peucedramus taeniatus
AGCGCTCCCACAGGGACACGGGCCGGGAACCGGGACAGCGCTCCCACAGGGACACGGGCCGGGAACCGGGACAGCTCCCACAGGGACACGGGCCGGGAGCCCGAGCTCCGAGGGTCCTGCTCTTTCTCCACAGCACCTCTGACACTCGCGTGTGTCATGGACAGCACAGCACATACGGCCCTTAGAGCCACTGCAGATCCATCAGCCCCTTTCGGAGGATTTAGATCGTGTCAGTTTTCCAGAAGGGAAAAATAACTACACTAAGGGAATGATGGCACATTGAGGCAGCTCTGGGTTATCCTGAATCTAACTTCAGTTGCTGGATCCTCTGGTAAGCCATGGCTAATGGAGTAATGATGAAAATGAGCTGTTGTTTACAAACCTGGGAATATTCTCTTTCAAGAAATGTCTTAGACAAATATATTATTAAAATAGTTAAATCACAGAATCATGGAATGGTTTGGGTTAGAAGGGACTTTAAAGCTCATCCCATCCCACCCCTTGCCATGGGCAGGGATACCTTCCACTCTCCCAGGCTGCTCCAAGCCCTGTCCAGCCTGGCCTTGGGCACTGCCAGAGATCCAGGGGCAGCCACAGCTTCTCTGGGCACCCTGTGCCAGGGCCTGCCCACCCTGCCAGGGAACAATTCCTTCCCAATATCCCATCCATCCCTGCCCTCTGGCAGTGGGAAGCCATTCCCCTTGTCCTATCACCACATTTTTTATCAGTGTTTATACTGCTGGAGTGGAATTTAATGGGGTGATAGTGACACTCAGCCTGCTCAGAGAGAGGGCAGGCAGCAGCTTGGTTTACTCAATGAGTAGTAATTATGTCCATGTTTGCCCATAGTAGCAAAGCTCTTTACTAAGGCATTAGAAGACTGAGGTATTTGAGCAGACAAATTCCTCCACTCTCAGCCTGTGGTTGATTTGCAGCAGTGGCTTTGCCCACCTCAGACATGCAGCAGGTTCTCCACAGGCCACATTCCCTTCTGTGGAGAATGGGGGACCTTGGACACACAGCATTCCCCTTGTCTTATTGTCAAAGTCCCTTCCCAGCTCTCTTCAGGCCTTGATTCCATGAATGAGGGGGTACAAGGACAGATTCCACCCCTGTGCCCTGGGGACCGGGGCTGCGGGGCCACAAACTTGAGGCTGTACTGCAGCAGGAGTACAATGTACAGGAGTACAGCAGCAGTGTTTCCACAGCCAGTGGATTATGCCTCAGCTTTCCCAGGATAAGCACACCAGGTTCAGGTAAATAAATGTGCTGCTGTCTCAGGTGTCTTGCAGGTGGGAAAATGTAGTTTTATGTCACAAATTAACCAGAAAACTCCCTTAGGACAAGCCAGTGCATTAAAAGATCTTAGCTAATGGGTTATTATGCCTCCAGTTTTCTTCAGCCATGGAGAACTGCAGGTGTCCTGCTTGTTTCCAGCTGGAAACAAACTGTCCAGTGGAACTCCAGGGTGGCCTAAAGGTGGTTGCATGGTCTAAACTCAGCTCTACATAAAGCATGAGTAGAGCGCTCTGGGAGTTCACTCAGGTTTCTGCTTGGTCTTTTTCTCAAACAGCTTCACCTTTTCATAGGGATCACCAAGTACTAAGGGTTCCACTGTAAGGCTTTCAGCCAGTTCCCAAACTCACTCAGTCTTTTCCATGGCTTACAAGAGAGTCTGGAATCACAACATGCGGTGTAGAATCCACGGGCCAAAAGTCACCTTTGGAAATCCACAGGGAACAGAAACCTCTTCAAAATTGAAATGAAAAACAAAGCAGTATTTGAAAAAGGAATAGTCTCTCCTTTCCATATAGTGCATTTGCTTTTCAGTTTACTTTCCTCTCTAAAGCAGCTCCTTCCACCTAATTAATATTAAGTATAAGTGGAGTACAAGGGACTTGTTTTTCCAGAATTGCTCAGAGGAAAGGGTGGCATTGCCAGAATTCCAGTGTTTGTTTTGCAGTGACACATGATTTCCCCACTAATTGAGATAACTACCTGCTGTTAAAGATAACCGGTCTCCATTCCAGTCTGTGTCACAACCACATTCATGTCCCCAAAATGCAGAGTCTAAAGTACATGTGTGTGCAGGGGCTGGGAAAACACCTTGTGACCACATTGAGCTTAGGTATGAAGACACAGCCCCAACCCTAACTGAAGTCTTAGTCTAAGTCAGGCTCTAAGTCAGAATACCTCAGTTTTATCCACTCAGTGGAGGTCAGCCAATGGATGGTTTTTTCTGTTATCAGAGTGAATATCATGAGAGGAATGTGCACGCTGATGTCTAGATCTAATACTAATTCCAATTATATATTGGAAAATAAGGCAGATATCCTTCTGTCTTGAACCTGAAGTTCAGTCCAGCTCTGAAAATTTGGGCATGACCGCAATTATGAAGTATTTTATCCTTTTCCTGCAAATTAAAAATTTTGTGTTGTGAAAAAAACTTTTCTAATAATTACTAATTTGAATTTGAAAATTTTGTGTTGTGAAAAAAAAAAAATTGTCTACTAATTACTAATTTGGATTTCCCTGTGGTTATCAGCCATATACACTGGCTTTGCTTCTCCTGGTTATCTCCCTTCTTCCTCTTCTATGCCCTGGGAGGAATAAAAAATGTATTTCTGTAACCTAAACCTGTACCTGCCTGAAATGGTGTCTAAGCCAATACAAACCATTCAGGGGAAACTGTCTTTGGGAAGTTGTGTAAAAATTTCCTAGGTCACCTCTTTTATTTTCACTCCTTCCTTAGGGATTTTTTGGATGAGGAGAAAATAAATAAAGCAGATAAAAAGCAGCTGGTGAGTTTAAAAGGCAGCAACTGCAAGAAGGGTGCAGAGTTTGGAGTGTTTGAGGAAAAAGGAGTATTAAAAGGGTCTTTTCATGCAGTGGGTTGAAACGAGATGATCTTTAAGGTCCTTTGCAATCCAAACTCTTCATTGATTCTGTGATCCTGTGCCATTTTTTTTTTCCAACAGGAAGGTTGAAAGGTTTGGTGAAAAGCTTATGGGAAACAGCTGACATTAGATGAGGTAAAGCAGGTGCAGCTACTAAACAATAACATTAATTTCATATTTTAGAGCATGGGGATTGTTAGAGGAACGTTAGGGCCAGTGCACCCTTCAAATACCACAGGCTTTTGATCTCCAAGGCAAAGCCCAGGGGCATTCCAGCAGCCACAGACCAGGCCCTGGGATCAGTGCTGGGCCACCTGCAGTGGCATTTCAGGCCACCTAGAGTAGCTTCCAAATTGAGGTTATTCTGTAGCCAACCCCTTTCATCTCCACTGTGGCAGGGGTTGTGCTTTAGAAATGGAGCAAAAAGAGAACAAACACAAGAGGCAAAATGCCTTGCAGGTAAAAATGGCCATAATTACCTCTCATGATATAGCACATTGCCAGTGCTCTGAGCCTTTTGGAGTCATGTTGAGTTTGTAAGGACTGTACACCACAGTGCAGGTGTGATTGGTGCAAATACTTTTTACTGGGATATTCCATGTTATTTTTTTCAGTGCAAATTAAAAAAAAAAGTTTTAAAAAGTTTCAGCTACATATATCACATGGCTTTAAGAATAACCAGGGTAGCAGTGGGCTGTCACTAGATTTGCTTGAGACATTTAAATGGGAGACTTCTGGGATGAGAGAAGTTCTGTTTGTGAGAGGGATTTTGGCTGCTCTGTCTCTGTTTATTGCACTCACAGCAGTTCATTGAGGGCAGGAGGACTGGGGATGGAGCTTAAATAGACTGTTTCTAGGGTAAATGCAAAGAGCATTTCCAAACTTTCTGAAATGGTCAGGAAGAAGAGTCAGGAAAAGCCTTTTGTAAAACAGAATTCCTATTCAATACATTTGAAAAATTCTACAGGCAGAGATCAGTAGTCTCTGAAAATGCACTTCCCTCAAGTGCATCCCTGTTTTCAGAGCCTCAGCCAGAAGTGATGATTGCACTTTATTTATTGTTCTTCAGCCAAGTGCTCTGAAGATTACATAGGTCAAAAGGACTTTTATTGCAACTTGACCTTCATAAACTAGAAGTCACTGCATCTGTAAAGCTGATACACTTGCAATTTTAAGTACTTTGATAACCTGCCAGAAAATACGGCTGTATGGAGTTGGAATATTATACCTGATAGCCTGCAAGAATCCGTCAGTCCCTCATTCCATTGCAGCCAGCACGTGCATTTTATTCAAGGAAGTAAACAGAAAAGCAATTTGCATTTTGCATTGAAATGATACACAACAAGGAGCTGTCAGGTGAGATAGGAGAGACTGAAACAAGGGATTCCCAAAAGCTCAGGCCTCCTATAAGTTGGAATGGATGCGTGTGTCAGCCACGGCGGGGTTGTGTGTGTAACAGCAAGAAGGTGATGTGGGGCTTTTCTTGAGGAAACCTTGGCTCCCCAGGGAATGGGCACTGCCCCGAGGCTGCCAGAGCTCCAGGAGTGTTTGGACAGCGCTGCCAGGGATGCCCAGGGTGGGATTGTTGGAGTGTCTGGGCAGGGCCTGGAGCTGGACTCAATGATCCCTGTGGGTCCTTTCCCACTCCAAAGGTGCTATGGTTCTATGCTTTGTCAGTAGAAAAATATGCATTCTGAGCAGAATCTGTGAGCAAACATTCCAGGCTTTATTCTGTTGTGGAACCAGTCTGCCCACACTGGTAATTAGTTATATGTTTTAAAAGGGAACATTGTTACCTCCTACTTGCTGTTTGGCAATATGGAGAGTTACACTGGAAATGCAACATCTGACATCTGCCTTTGTCAAAGGGGTCAAAGCAACATAACTGGAACAGCAGTATACCTTTCAGATGGGGGGCCACAAGGGTCTGCAGAGAAAATCGTGGAATTGTGAAATTTCCTGGTTGGGAAGAGTCTCACAGGAATCCTCCAGCCCAGTTCCTGTCCCTGCACAGACCCCCCAACAATCCCACCCTGGGCATCCCTGAGATCATTGTCCAAACACTCCTGGAGCTCTGGCATCCTCGGGGCAGTGCCCGTTCCCTGGGGAGCCTGGGCAGTGCCAGCACCCTCTGGGGGAAGAACCTTTCCTTGATATCCAACCTAAACCTGCCCTGACACAGCTCCAGCCGTTCTCTTGGGCCCGTCCCTGGTCACCAACATCTTTCATTTGTGTCTTTATCCCTGTTTGTAGTGAAGAAATACCATTTGTTCTCTGCATTGTGTGACAATCCTATTGGATTCTTGACCAGTACAACTGACTTAGTTTTAAACTTTTGTACAACTTAATGATTTTTTCGTGGTATTCAGTCACTTCCAAGGTGCCAAGGTAACGTGGCAAATGTTTCTGTCAGCAGGCTTCTGTTTGTTCTGTATTTCCACCAGAAAACAGGGGTCAGCAAGCTGAAAACAGAAGGAAATTCTTTATTAGGTACACATATGAGAAACCAGTGGGATGCAGATCCTGAAGGGATTTAGTACCTAGTAGGATCAGGGATTGAGACAACAAACTGAGGGATAGCACAGAAATATGTAGAGTATTAACACGGATCCAGAGAAAATCTAATTAGAATTTAGCTGAATTCAAACTAAGGAAAAGCACACCCATTGGGTGGTAATGGGTATGTAATGAAATCACCCCTGACTTCGAGATACTCTAAATTTACCAGGAAACCCCACACTGCGGACGAGTGTGCAGTGCCGCTGTAATTAATTAAGCCCCCTCTATGCTGTAATTAATTAACCATTCTCTCGGTAATTGCCGGTCCCGCGGCACGTCCCGGGTCCCCTCAGAGCGCGGCACCTCCGCGCCGCCAGGGGGCGCGCTTGGCGCGCCTTTCCCGCCGTGCGGCGCTCAAAGATGGCGGCAGCGGGGCCGTGGCCGGGGCTGTGGCCGGCGGTGTNAGACCCGGCCGCACCGGGACGTGCTGCGCAGCGAGAACATCCGGTTGGTGCCCGTGGCGGAGCTGAGCGGGCTGCGAGGTGCGTGCGGGCCGGGCCGGGAGCCGAGGGAGCGGGGGAACAGGGGACCATAAAGAGCCCGCAGCGTGTGCGGGTCCAGCCCCGCCGCACACACCGCTCCGCACTCTTGTCTCCCTTTCTCTGTTAAACAGGAGCCGCTGGAATTAAACACCTGCCGGTACACTGGTGCTGTTCACATGAAGAGTGACATGTGGAAATTATTTTCATTCTACCTCTTTGTCCTCCACCTTGTGTTTATCCCTGTTGCCCAGAGAAGCTGTGGCTGCCCCTGGATCCCTGGAAGTATCCAAGGCCAGGCTGGACAGGGCTTGGAGCAACCTGGGATAGTGGAAGGTGTCCCTGCCCATGGCAGGGGGTGGAATGAGATGAGCTTTAAGGTCCTTTCCAACCCAAACCGTTCAATGAGTGTAGGATTCTTTCCGTGCAAAATGCAGAATGAGAATTTGTAGTAATGACGAGATGTTTATGTAGCTTTATAGTGACCATAGAATAAAATCACAAAGGTTGTAAAAGCCCTCTAAGAACATTGAGTTCAGCTGTTCCACCAGCACTGCCAAGGCCACCACTGACCTGTGTCCTGAAGTGCCACATCCAATTTTAAATTCCTCCAGGGATGGGGACCACACCACTGCCCTGGGCAGCTGTGCCAGTGCCTGACCATGAAGGAATTTCCCCAATATCCAATCTAAACTTCCCCTGGCACAGTTGGGGCTGTTTCCTCTCATCCTGTTCCCTGGGAGCAGACCCCGACCCCCTGGCTGTTCCCTCCTGTCAGGGAGTTGTGCAGAGCCAGAAGGTTCCCCTGAGCCTCCTTCTCTCCAGGCTGAGCCCTCCCAGCTCCCTCAGCCCCTCCTGGTGCTCCAGCCCCTTCCCCAGCTCTGTTCCCTTCCCTGGACCCCCTCCAGCCCCTCAGTGTCTGCCTTGGAGTGATCCAGCCTGTCCAGATCCCTGTGCAGAGCCTTCCTACCCTCAAGCAGATTGACACTTTCACCCATCTTGGTGCTATCCCCAAACTTGCTGAGGGTGCACTCAATCACTTACCCAGGTCCTTGGTAAAGTTATTAAACAGGTGTCCATTTCCATGTTATTCTGACTCTGTCTGTGCAGAGCTGGCTGGTTCTGATGTTCATATTTCTGTGGAGAGGGTTCTAATACTCTTACCTGTTTTTCTGTCACTTTGCAGTGGGTCCAAAGCTTTTCCAGTATGTCCTAAAGGTGCTCGTGCAGTCCGTGCAGTTACTGTACACGTTGCTGAGGATAGATCAGCCATCCTATATTCTTCTTCAGGTATGTTTTGTGTTGGGACTAATTTCAGTAAAAATAAATAGTGCTACTTTACAGGATGTTTTTAGCCATCTCAGACATTGTTCTAATTATTTCAGAGCTGAACTGCCCTCATCAGTGGTGTAAACCTGTATCCAGGTATTTTTGGCTCTAAACTTTGATTGGTCTGTTAACAAGTTGTCTCTTCCCATTAGTTGTTGTGCTTTCAAACTTCATTGCCATGGGTAGCAGTAAAGAATAAATCTTACTGGATATGTTGGTGTGTTTATTGGAGGGGAATTTTGATCTTGACCCAGGGTTAAATTTGAAGTACCTGCCAGTGTTTGTAAGTGAATACAAACAGTCTCTATTCATGAAGCTCCTTTAAGGTGATGCAACTTCAGTTTGATTTTTTGTTTCTGGTAGTTGCTTTGTGTTTGTCACTTGGTCACAGCCTGATGCTATTTTGGTTTTGTTTTTGAGCAGAATCCCCCAGGCTTACCCAGTATAGCTGTTGCCTGGGTGGCAGGGCTGTGGTGGGGCAGCAAACTCATCATTGATTGGCACAACTATGGATACACCATCATGAGCCTGAGTCACGGGAGGAGCCACCCACTGGTCCTGATTGCAAAATGGTTGGTACAGTCATTTCTGCTCTTTATAAATTACATGCCTTGGTGAATTCAGAATGGAGGCCAGTGGGGAGAATTTAATTGGCACAGGGAGGGGTTTCTGGGCTTTGCTGTGTAAAACTGGTTTCTGTTCTGCAGCTGCTTTGTTGAACACGTGGGAGGGGGGTTGCAGGAATTAGGCAGGTTGCTTTTACCCACCTATGCAAATGTTGATCTTGTTATTGGAATTTCTTTATATGCTCTGGGTTTTTTATTCTCTAATGCTGCTTTACACTCCAGCTCTTCTTTGAACAGCTCCTTGTTGGATAGAATTGGTTATGTGTAGTTAAAGGCTTTAAAGGCTTTGGAGAATAGGAGTCCATCAAAAATTGACAATCAAATTTCAGTTCTGGGGGCAGTTGGGTTTCTTTGGGTTTTGTTTGGCTTTCATCAAGCATGGGCACTGGGAATACTTGCTGCAATTGCCTGCCTGTGGTTTCTGACTGATATTTCATTTTTGTCAGGTATGAAAAGCTTTTTGGGCGCTTGTCTGACTATAACCTTTGTGTCACTGATGCCATGAAAAAAGATCTCTGGGTGAATTTCAAGATAAAGTAAGTCATGTGCCTCAGACAATTTAGTGTGTGCATGCGAAGTAAATGAACAGATCTCTGAGGATTCAGAATTCAGAGGGATCTTACAAAAGCAGCTCTCCTGAGCTCATCCATCACCACTGAAACACATCAGGTCAGTTTTGTGATGGGCCAGTGTAGCGTGGGCATTCAGGAATCTTCATCATCCTTCTAAACTAACACCCCACGGACTGTGGAAGTTTGCTGCAGGTTTCCTGTGGAGTAAGAGCGGGACAGGTATCACTGGGATTTGAACAATTACTCTGTCCTGCCAGCTTATTTTGAGGGCTTCAAGATCAGAGTTGCTCAGGGACAGTTATGGAGTAAGTTTGAAAATCATGACACTGATGTCTGCAGTTTTTACAGGTGCATTTCACCCCTAGAATAAGCACACAAGAAAGGGTGCTTCTTTGTTACTTGTGCCCACCTTGGTGTGTTCCAGCAAACTTCAGGAATATAGGAAGTTGTAAGAGTCAAAAAAATAATTACTTTGCCTGTATAGTTGATTTTTTTTAGTCAATTTTTTAGTTTTCTAGTTAATTTTTTTCTGATTACATTGTTGCAGCCTGCCACCTTACCATGTGCATGTTGTTACATCTGTATCTTATTTAAGCTGAACATTTATTTCCTCCCAGGGCTGTAACATTGTATGACAAACCAGCATCTTATTTTAAGGAAACACCATTAGACCTCCAACACAACTTGTACATGAAACTTGCCAAGGACTATGAGCCTTTCAAACCACGGTATGTGCAAGTGCAGCTGCCCTACAATCCTTAACCAAGGGACGTGGAATTGTGGCACTTAAGTTACCAAAATACTTGTGTGGAGTATTCTGACCCCCAGCAGGCACAGGGAGCACTGAGTTGCCTTAATTGTCACTGGGAGAGGCCAGAAGTAGTGAAATGATTGAGCTGTAGTAGAAGTGTTTTGTTTTTAAAGAAGTTGGCATAAGCACTGAGGCAATCTGTGCTGAGTGTCTGGGGTGGAACTCTGCAGGTGTCTGCTTCCCACTGACCCACACCGCAGTGGTTGGATGCTTCCTTAATTACTTCCTTCCTTAATTACTGTGCAGAGCCTTCAGGATCTTGGTCCAAGTGTTAAACACTTCCCTCTGGCAGGGCAGGATGTCACCTGTAGCAGATGTACCAAGGAGTTAACTTCACCAAACTAAGGCTTGCAAAAGAAGTGAAATCCACAGTACATGGTGGGGATTTTTTGGAAATGCCCAGCTCAGAATGTGTAGGTTCTGAGTTTAGTTGAATGAATGTGCTGTTGGCCTCCATGCTGTGGTAAGTGTGAGACAGACTGGAAAGGGAGGCTGACTCTGCTCAGCTTGTGAAGGAAAACATTTGGTTGGAAAGTAGAATTGTGCCTCTGGCAGCAGGAAAGAGGGGAAAATGGTCTGCCCTGTCCTGGTATTTCTGTAATGTAATGATTCTGTCTCTAGACAAGTTGAGCAGCAAATCTGAATCCAAATGTGTGGAAATTGGTGCCAGTTAAGCAGAATGTTCCCTGCTGTTGCTGGCTGTGTGTGCAGCTCATGCTCAGAAGTTGTGTTTCCATAGTACAGAGCTGTCAATCCCAGTGCTGACAGATCGGCCTTCACGGAGAGAGATGGGAGCAGTGGGAATGTGCTGAAGTCCAGGGGCCGGCCAGCCCTTCTCATCAGCAGCACCAGCTGGACAGGTTGGAAATCAGTTTTATTTTCCATATAAAATTGGGCTTTTTGTACTTTCTCACACTTGAAGTTATGTTTTCCTTTGTTTTCCTGGGAGAATTTGAAGACAAGGTGTGTGCAATGCAACTAAATGTTGTGTAACTTAAATAATACTACAAATGAATGATTTTTTTTTTGAAGTTGTGTTTTAATTATAGAACTCAGCTTTAAGAATGATTAAAAGAGATTTCCTATTTGGTTTTTTTTTTTTAGCTTTCATTCTAGACATAAGGTTTTGCATGGTGTAAAACAGATTAGGAAACTCAAATATTTACTCCTTACTGAGCACCCTGCATCCTGAAGGTGTCTCTGCCTATGGCAGGGGGCTGGGATGAGATGAGCTTTAAGGTCCCATCCAACCCAAACCAATTTGTGATTCCGTGATCTCTGATGATGTTTATTACATAATTATGTACATTTTTTCCCTCTGTATGAGGAAGGGAACAAAGACTGGAAACAAATCCATTGCCAGTGACCATGGGCAAGATTGTCTTTATCTTTGAATAATCAGGGCAGTTTTTACACTTAATTCTCAGTTTTAGAAACTAGAAAATTTTGACTTGATAGCTTCAAAGATGTAAAGTATTTGTAGCTGATTTGTCTGTCATGCTGCCAACAAGGGAAATAAATAAACACTGAGCATGATTATGGACTTCTGTTTATGAAAATAAACAAGGGGATTTTTAATGGCACATTTTAGTAAACAGTAAACTTTAAGTACAGACTATGTACTTAACCTTTGAGTATGTGGTCTGTATTTAAATTGTGTAGGTGAAGGTGAGGAAAATATCAATTGTTATTTAAAGTAAAAAAATTTAAAATGTAGAAATATGAATGTTACTAATAAAGCCTTCTCTTTCAGAGGATGAAGACTTCTCAGTGCTTTTAAGAGCTTTAGAAGGTTGGTATGAAGGAATTGATCTCACTCTTTCAAAGAGATCTTCTGGACACTTAAGAAGGGTTTTCCTAAAGAGCAATGCTTCTATATTCAGGTGAAAATGCAGTTGTATTTGATTAATTAGCACTAATTTCAGATTAGTAATTGAAATACAGCAGTGCAATATCTGAATTCAATTAGAGGAGTTGTCAGGGAGAGTTAAATCTCTAACTGGCTGCTAAACTGCAGTTTCATTTTCTGAGCTATTACACCTACTCTCCACAGGTATCTGCTAATGGGAAGGGAGGGAATACTTTGTCTTATCTTGTAGACTTTGCAGCTGCAATTCTAAATTGATCTATTGAAGTAACTGATTGGGGAGCAGTTGAAGAAATGCTTCATGCGTAAACAGCCTGATTTATTTCTGGAGAAGTCTGTAAATGTTAACATTGCTGAATTTACTGCTGTGTTACTCATACATGCTTGTAAGGAAATTGCTTGTAGTGGGAAGCTCAATAATTAATGCACTGTCACCACTCTTCAGCCAAGCACCCTGAGATTTGTCAGCTCTGACCAGTGTTTTATCTTCTCCAGATTATGAGAGGTTTGTCAAGGAGGGAGCGAAACTTCCAGCTTTAGTGTGTGTGATAACAGGTAAGAATGTTTGGGTTACAATTCTTCCAGTGCCAGCAAAAGGTTTAGTTGTCACTTTTGTTCTGTGCTGACTCTTCTGTTGCTGGTGGGAGAGAGGAGGGACTGCTGCCTTCGTGTCTGGTTATAAGGACAGTAATTTATAGTTGAGTTATTGCACCATTCACCAGTTATGGTACATCTTTAAAGACCCTCCCTGTCTGCTCCAGCTCTGCATGAAAAACAATCTAAGGTCAATGCTGAGATGATGCTGCAAAAGCAATGACTGAGGAAACAGCCTCAAGCTGTGCCAGGGGAGGTTTAGACTGGATAATGGGAGAATTCCTTCATGGAAAGGGTGGTCAGGCACTGGCACAGCTGCCCAGGGCAGTGGTGGAATGCCCATCCCTGGGGGAATTTAAGCCCTGTGGATGTGGCACTTGGGGCGTGGGTCAGTGTTTGCCCTGGCAGTGCTGGGGAACAGTTGGACTTGATTGGAGAGGGCTTTTCCAACCTTAAAAACTCCATGATTCTACATTGATGGAAAACTAATTGAAATACGGAGTAAGAGAAGTTCAGGTGCACGTTGCTTTCAAGTGAACTTAGATTTTTTTGTGTCTTTTTATGGTACCACAAGTGTTGTATCCTGTCTGTGCACCTGATCCAACAGGAGTTTGTATTTCACAGACCACACTGTTTTCAGTCATCTTGATAAAACATTTTTCTATTTTAAACAGGTAAAGGACCTCTAAAAGATTACTACAATGGACTGATCAAAAAACTGCACTTTAAGCATGTCCAGATCTGTACACCATGGCTGGAAGCTGAGGATTACCCTCTTCTGCTTGGTAAATAGTGGGTGATGGAAGAAGCTTGAGGATGTGTGGGAAACAACTTGGCATGGTTGCAGGGGGCTGATGCAGATTGGGAGAATATAGTCAGGAATGTTGCTGGTTAGTGACAGGATATTCATGGATTTGACTCATTCCAGCAAAGCAGCTGAATTCCTCTAGCTGTACTTCCAAAGAAGTAGCTGTGTTGCTGTTTCAGCCTGTTCTTTGAACTGTTTGTTTTTTCCAGCTGTGCTGAAATACAGCTTCCTGTGCATGTTCTACTTTACTTTTAGGGTCACTCCAGTAAATGAAATTTAAAAGTCGTTGGCTGAGCAACCAAAAGTAGCTGAAATTCTAAATTAATGTGTCGTTGGAATGTTCCTCCCTCAGCATCTTCATTGTAACAGCATAAAGTGGCAGTAACAGAGTTATAAAATACATATTCAATGTGATCTTCATTCTGCAGGGTTAGAGCCTGACAATTTATGTGGCTGTAAAACACTGTTTATTTGGTCATTTTTAAATAATAAACATAATATCTGTAAAATCACACTAGAATTCCTCTCTTTGAGCTGACTTAAGCTGAGAGAGGTCACTAGTGAGGTCACAGTGTATACTGATTGGGTTGTGATGGATTTTCCTTTACTTTCCAATTTTTAGCAGATTAAGAGGCAGAAAGGCTTTTTTTACATACGTAAAACTTCAAAATCCACTTTAATTTAACATGCATTCACTTATTACTTTTCTAAAACATAACTAATTTGAGTCTCAAAACACCCTGTGCTTTATTTTTTTTCCCTGATTGCTTGAAATTGTGTCTGGGTAGTTGAAAGTTTCACTTGCACCATCCAAAGCAGCACAAAAATAAAGGTTTGCAGGGTGACAGAGGAGCTGCTTTCAGAGAGTTCAGACTGTGTTGTGTTGGTTTTTCAGGCTCAGCAGACCTGGGGGTGTGTCTCCATAAATCCTCCAGTGGTTTGGATTTGCCCATGAAGGTGGTGGATATGTTTGGCTGCTGTTTACCTGTGTGTGCAATACATTTTGAATGGTAAGAGCTTATTCTGTTAAACCTCAAGGCAATCACATTAAACAATATTCTTACAAAGCCAGAGTTCAGCAGCTACTGCAGGAATTCAATGAGATTCCTGTATGATGCCATTTTAAAAATTCAGTAAGATAGAAATCAAGGTTGTTTTAAGTTTAAAAGTTAATACTAGTTTCTACAAAATTGGGAGCGTTTAATGTAAGCACTTGCCTTAAAAAAAAAATCCCTATATTCTATTGTTTCCATATATTCAGTTTTTTAAAAAATCTTTCTTCTGTATAGACACACCTGTTCAGTGAAAGGCTGAGTGTATGCATGGGCATTCTTGGAATTTATGGTCCTTTGGGAAAACAGTAGCTTTATAAAAGAAGATAAATTCCTTCCTTTCGTGAAGATTTCATGACGGATCATGGACAGATTTTCCTTGTGAAAAAAAAATCTAGTTTTAAAATAGATTGTTGTCCTGGTTTTTAATGGATGTCCAGATGAGTGCCACAAAGACAGAATGAGGGCCCTTTGGTACAGTTGTGGTACATTTAGTCTGCCATAGAAAGGAGAAGAAGTCTTTAACTGTTTAAAACTGCCGGTTTAACTCCATTATGTCAGGTGTGCAGTTTGTGACATCTGGGGCCATAATAATACAGATACCCAGGTGTGGTCCCTTTGGATGTCCCAGTGCACCATTGTAAATGTCCCACTCGCTGCTTTTTGCCTCAGTTCTCCTTTTGTGACTTTTTCTCACAGTTTACATGAATTGGTGAAGCACAATGAGAACGGTCTGATATTCAGGGACTCACAGGAACTTGCAAAACAACTGAAGGTAAAGGCTCTGACTTATTTCTTTCCCCCCAGAAATAACCCCAGAGGTGCCACTGCGTGAGCAGCTTTTTCAGATCTGAACATCACCTGTGTGTTTTGCATTCTCACAAGGCACTGCCTGGCCTCATGAGCATTGTTTGCCTCACTTCTGTTTAAACATGAACCTGAAGCTGGCAAAAGCATTTCAGATTTTGTCCTTGTTCTTTCTTTATGGGGCCAGATGCCAGAACTGCAGCTGTAGTTGAGGGTTAACACTGGGGAGGCTGGAATGAGCCTGAAATGGAACATGATAGTTATTTTTCTGTGGTTTTGCTTTTGAAATTACAGATGCTTTTTTTGGATTTCCCTACCCTGGAAGGGAAACTTCACAGCTTCCGAGAGAACCTGCGAATGTCCCGGCAGCTGCGCTGGGACCAGGGCTGGGACCAGACTGTCCTTCCCCTGCTGGGCAACAAGGAATGACTGGGGGGAAGGAGGATGTCAAACACATTCCTGCAGCTCAGGGATTTGGGAAACAGTGAATAAACATTTTGTATTGTCTGCACTTAGAGTTTCTAACTCCTTTATCTTGGCTCTCACACTCTTCCTTTACAGTTTCAGCTTCCTGGGTGAGTTAAGAGGTGCTGAAGGTGCTGAGGCTGTTTGTTGTGTGAGAACCTGTGCTTCTTGAAGGTCTCTTTTTGGTGAAGATCCTTGAGTACAGATAGAAACTATTACCAGCTTAACCTCCTGTACAGTCAGCACTTTAGTAGGTGATTTGGGTATGGTTTTTTGGCACATGGCAGATGCTTTTCATTTGAGTTCATTTCAGCTGGTCAGTTCAATGGCCAGTTAATTGCCCAAGCACTGAATATCCTCCTGTGTGGTTTTATTGGGACAGAACCATTTTGTTTCCAAGTTGTTTTTCCTTTTGACAGTGTGTGCAAGAGTGTGGAAGCACAGCACTGGTATGTGACAGCCTTACTGGCCACTTAGAGCAAAGCAGAGCTTGCAGTGAGTGTTCTCCTTTTACTTTGAAATGGATGTGCCCATTTACCTTGGGAAAGAAAATAAAATTCATCTCCTCTTGAACAGGTGAACAGAAAAGAGAAAAACAAACCCAAAATATATGAACAAAGTATGTATAACTTAGTCAAAAGGCACGTTGCTTTGTGAGTGCTTACTCAGGTACAGCCTTCAGCTTTTTATTAAGCTTAGTATTCACATGCAAGACTAATGCTTACAAGATTTTTTTCATCACCTTTTTGATAATAAAAGAGATGTCAGTCATTGGTAAATGTACTTGGCTTGGACTGTGTTTACTGCTCCTCAGAGCTCCTGCTTCAGGATGGGAGGTGAGTCTCAGGATTTGCCTCATTAGGACGCTCCCAAGAGTCCTTTTTCACAGCCAGAGGGTCGAAGAAAGAGTCGGAGTTCCTTGGCTTTGGTTCTCAAGGTTGTTTATTGTCACCACCCCTCCCGAGGAGCGACACAAGAACGACACGGAGCAGCTCTGGTGAAAGCAAAGTGAAAAAACTCTTTTTTAAAACATCTGACTCCATATATATATCTTTTTTAATATCCCAGTGTCATTGGAGGGTTACAGTGCCACCTCCTCAATGCCACTGGGCAACCCAACTGTCCGTCAGGTTGCTCATCCCCCATAAAGGAATGCAAAACAATAAGTTATTTACATAAAATGCATGAGAAAGTTTGTGCAAAGAATGCAAACATCAGAAGGCTTAGTAAAACTTGAGAAAATCAGGGTGACAGTTTATTTTCTCTTATCTATAACATGTTCTCCCTGCCCAGCCCAGATGTGTTCAGCAGGTCAGCTCAAGGCACACTGCCCGCCCTCTGGGCTGTGTTATCTTTTTATACTATAAACAATGTAGACATTATTTACAGTTAATCCCCAATACCTATCACCTATGTTAGACAGTCAGTTTCTACTCTAAACCAATCCAAAAGTGCCACCATCACCCAGAAGATGGAGGCCATGAAGAAGGAAGGAGGACAGTACACCCCCAGATTCCTCCATCTTGACCCCCCTGTACCCTTATCATAAAAATCTTAACATTCTATTTTTCCACCCTGTGATAAGCTAATCATTCTACTTAACTTTCCCTGGTTTGTAAATCTTCATATAAAGTTGGTAATTTTCTCCACGGCTCGAGATCGAAGGCAAAAGGGTCTTGGGCTCTGTTAAAAGCCCTCTGAGCCCCCTGCCCAGGGCTCAGCCCATCCAAAGCAGCTAGAGGGATCTCCTGAGTTCCCACAGGTGAGGACAGGGGGTTCTGACTGAGCAAATATTGAATATCTGCTTTTGTCAGAAGAGAAAAGGTAAAAAATAGGGTCAAGTTGCTTTACTGCAGGAATTTGGCAAAACCTCCAGCTTATTGATTGAAGGATGATCCATAAAGATTGATTTGCCAATTTTTTCGTGTTTTCCTGTTTTCAGTCAAAATCCTGTCCAGAGGTTTTGCCACACCTGTGCACATGGAGGTAAATTAGGCACTTCTCTAATTAAACAGTAATGCCAAAATCTTTAGAAAGGTTTCCTCTTAATATAGTAGAACTTTTTAGATCCAAAATGAGCTCTGTACAGAACATTTGTCTTTAATTTTGTGTAAGGGGTGATAAAGGAGTTCCTGTGTGGGTGCCAGTTTGTGTTTACTCTAGAAATAACACCTTTGAGTTCATTCTTTTTGGGGACAGGGCTGAGGCTGGGCTGGGGTTATTTCTCCTTGATCCCAGCAGTCATGGTCTCCTTTAGCTTGAAGAATATTCTTCATGTTTCAAGTTAGCTATCATCAGTTTTCTCCCCATTACTACAGGAAGAGGATGAAGTTTTTTTCATTTCCTTTTAAGTAGTTTTTAATAGAGAAAAAGAAGTCAAAAGAGAAGAATGAGCATCACTTTGATTTTTGTGCTTCATGGCCAATGCTGCCCAACAGGAGAATGATTAATGGATGATGGGAAGTTTCAGAGCAAGGGAGCTCAGTCCTTCCTCTTTGCAGGAGACCTGTAACACTGCTATGGAGAGTGATTCCTTTTTCATTCCCAGCCCTGCCTGGATTCCCAGCAGCCACTGTGGAAGTGGCTGTGAGAGAAAGGGACATCAATTCTGCAGAGTAAAGATGCATCTGATTTACAGCAGTCTGTGAGCTGCTCTTACAGCAGAGTCATCCTGGGACACAACCACAGGTAGTGGTCACTGTTTATTGGGGGTTTTTAAGCTAACCCAAACTGCAAGTATATATAGACATAAAACACCAGAGTAGGCAATTACAGCTGGTTTAATATCAAAGCCCATTGATGACTCTGAAACATTGCTTTACTCCCTTGTCTGTGAGATCCTCATCCTGTGATCCTGCAGGTTGCCCCCAGTACTTACAAATCACAACATGGGAAAAAAAAACCCTGCTTGAATTCTGGTCTCTTCTACAGAATCCAAGTGAAGTGTGATTAGGGCTTTTTAGTTTCTATTGCTTGAAGTTCAGTCACTTTCCAGGGGCAGCTGCAGGCTTGGATCCATGCTGGGAATTAGAGGAAGGAAGGACTCCATGTGTACAGCGGTATCCTCAGAACCTCGTTTCCAGAATTCAGGATAATCTTGTTACAAGGCTGAGACAGCTCCTGTTGGTCTCAAAATTCCAGTTCTGTTTTCCAAGCCTATATAAATAGCTGTAGAATAGTTACATCTGGCTGCACATCATAGAGAAAATTACAGCTGCTGTGGGCTGGAATCATCTGCCACCTGATCCCAGCTTTATCTGTGAAGAGAAACACTGGGAATCATATTTATGCTTAATAAAAAGAAGAGCCAAAGGTGCATGACAAGTTCTGTAAGAAGAGATCTTCAGCATGCTGTGACTGACAGGCAAAAGCTTATGAGTGTTTTCTTAAAAATCCCATTAATGCCTCTGCTGAGTGGCAGTGAGTGACACTGCCTCAGTGCCACTTTGTGAATTAACCAGAATTTCACAGAATATCCTGACTTGAAGGAACCCATGAGGATCATCAGGTCCAGCTGGTGAACACCAGCTGAACAGCAAAGACACTGCAAAAGATAGGCTTTAGAAGTGTATATAAAGAAAAATCCCCAAATCCCTATTTTATTAATCTCTAGTTGGGGGTTTTTGTCAAAAGAAAAAAGGTGAAAATAGAGTCAAGTCAAAGAACAGATAAGATAAAGGGTTTAGGCTGCATCTCAAGTGTTATCACTGTGACAGTGCAGCACTGATGGCTCCTTCCTTTAAGCTTAAATCTCTTTGTACTTTCCTAATGGCACCAGACTTACAAATCATCCCTCACAGAAGTGAGCTGTGACAGCCAGGATGTACCTTAAAGGTGAGTTCCAAGCTCCTGATGAAATCAATGTGCAAAAGCTACTGCTCTTAAATCCAGCTCTAGGATAAGATCCTGCTCTTGGACTATGCTCCTGCTCCTCTCTACCACAGAACAAGTAATGGGGAAAGGCAAAAAGGTGTAACTATTGAACACTGGATGGAACAGGCACCCACCCAGCTCAGCCTGGAACAGCTGATATGTGTCTGGATTTCGGACTGTGGAGGCAATGAACACCTCAGGAGCTTTCCTGTCTGCTCTGGAGGTGGAGAGTTTCTGTAGCATCCCAATGAGGGCTAAAATTATCTCAGGATCATACACCACATCTACAAAAAAAGAAACATACAATATTTATTGAGAATTGAGCAAAAACCAGAATAAAAACTGCAGAGCCGAAATAAAATCTTCACAGTGCAGGAGAATATTGACATTTTATGGGCTATTTTCTCATCACTAAAAATCAGTGCTCCTTTTTGTAAATGGATTGTCAGATATTTTATTTAAGCCCATCCTAAGGGAGGCAGCAGAACCACTGAGTGTTGGTGCTCTGTTCCCACTGCCCCTGGTAAAACAAACCTGCCTTGTTAGAAATAAGTGGTTTAGAGGCTGCTGCCAAGGACTTGCACAAGTTTTCATCAGGAGTCATTCCCTGGAGAGCAGAAACAGTGGTGAGAGGTCAGTGAGCACCAAGGGGAACAGAATGCTGGTGCTCAGAGGTGGTTGTTTCCTACACAAAGGCGTGCAGGTGTGTGTACCACTACAGTTACTCATGCTAAGGCCACATCCTGCTGCAGTGAGTAGCAGCAAATAGCAGAGAGGTGTCAGTGCCCCTCAGTTCTTGCCTTCAGAGTCCAGCTGGGGCTGGTTTGGGCACTGAGCAGTGTCATTTGCATTAGGTACCATGCAGTGATTTCATTTTATAGAATTCCCATTCACTGCATCCTGTGATACCTGGGATGCCAAAGTCATTTTTGCACTTGGATTCTCAGGTTTTTCTTTGCAAAGTTCCAAATCAGGGTGTAAGACCTACAGCTGAGACATGCTGCTCTCACTAAGTATCACCACCATCGTCCTACTGTCACTGGATTTTCCATGACTGGATTTTTTATAAAACTCCCTCTGAATTTATACACAGACAAGTACAAAAAAGTCTGTAGTTGGTTGTTATTATTCTGTTACTCCTCAAGAGGCTGCCAGGGGTGCTGAGCCCTGCCCATCCCTGCTCCCAGTGAGTGGCTGTGGTACCTGCTGCAATGACAATGTCAGCTCTGAGACCCTGCAGTTGTTTTTCTGTCACTGAGCCCCAGTCAAGCTCAGCAACAATCACTTTTAGGTTTTGGCAGTTCTCTCCTTCCACCTCCTGTCCTTGGGACTCTGTTTGGATGCTCCAGGTCACGTCAGGCTCTGGGGTGAAGCCGTTCTGCTGGATGTTTTCCCCCAGCTGTCTGAGAACACGGGGGTGGCAGTCACTGAATATGAATGTCCTGGGTTGGCAAGTCTTGCAGATGGCAATTCCAGTGAAGCCAATCCCACTCCCTAATTCCAGGACTGTCCTGAGGGTAATGGAGTAAAAAAAGTACTATCAGGACTCTGCATTGAGTTAGAAATCAAAACATTCTAAATATAATTGAAGGTAAAATCAGTTCCAGATAATTACAATCGTTTTTGAGTGAACCATCCACAATCTAACCTTTTTCCCAAGCAACTGGAGAGTTGGAATTAACTGAGGGTGGAATTGTCAGCATAAAATTAATTAGCTGAAATGCTGATTTCTGTAAGGCACAAAGCATTCCCACCACATGGATGAGAGACATTCCCACCTGGCTTTAGCCATCTGCAGCACAGTTGTTTCCAACTGAGCTGGCTCTCCAGTTTTTAGTCAGTGGAGAGAAACAGACACTGAGCAGCACAGTTCCTTCCCCCATGAGCTTAATTATTATTAAATTATCTTTCTTCAAAAGTCCTTGCTCGTCTTGACTGCTTATAAATAAAGCAGAAATGATGTGATCAGAGCTCCACACTAATCATCTAACGTAGATAATCCTTGGTGAATCCCATCATGGAATGAAGGTCATTAGTTAAATTACTGAAAACTGAACAGCTGACCTCACAGAGCAGGTCAGACTGCACAGTGGTCGGTGTTTGATCCCAAACCATGTCCTAAACCAGGTCCTCTCCTGGGTAAAAGTTTGGCAGAACAGACAAAGCAGCAATTACTCAGCAGCAAAAGCGTGTCATTTCAGTTATTTTGGGTGTAGAGCCTGTTATTAAATATTTCTGTTACTAAATTACACTTGTGTAGTTCACAGTATCAGAGGGCTGCAGCCCCTCTGCTCTGGAGCCAGCCTGGGAGAGCTAGTGGTGCTCACCTGGTAAAGAGAAGGCTCCAGGGAAACTTCAGAGCCCCTTCCAGGGCCTGAAGGGGCTCCAGGAGAGCTGGAGAGGGACTTTGCAGTGCCAAGACTGGTTCCCACTGCCAGAAGGCAGGGTTGGATGGGATATTGGGAAGGAATTCTTCCCTGTGAGGGTGGGGAGGTCCTGGTACAGATTGCCTGAGAAGCTGTGGCTGCCCCTGGATCCCTGGAAGTGTCCAAGGCCAGGATGGATAGGGCTTGGAGCAGCCTGGGATAGTGGAAAGTGTCTGCGCCCATGGGATGATGTCCATTCCCAGCCAAAGCATTCTGTGATCCTACAGGAAGGAACAGCTCTTTCCTCCAGCCCTGCTGCTGCCATACCTGCCCCTGAACAGGCCTGGGTTCTGCAGTGCCCACTGGGTCAGGTGCAGGGCAGCCTCCCACGTGAGGAGCCCCGTGGTGCCCCCGGAGATCAGCGCTGTGCTCTCGCAGAGGCTCACACAGTCCCCTGAGGGCTGCAGGACACAGGAAGGCAAAGATGCATCAGCACAGGCCATGATTCAGAGTTTACAATCAATAGAAACACCTAGAAAAAGGCAGCAAAAGGCTTCAGGGTGGGTGTTTTTAAAGCCAATTATTGCTTAGTTTGGGTGAGTGCATGAGGTTTAGATCAGTGCAGTGTCAGTTTTTACCAGTAAGTAGTTTTTGTAACAGTGAGTAGATTCTTCTTCTTCTTCTTTTAGAACATCTGCCAGTGCCTCGTAGAGTTCATCCAGGGGTTCAGCTGCTGTGGATTCAAGCTGTGGGGGAGGAGAACAGGGCAGCTCTGAGCATCACATTGACATGAAAGAGAAAATTGCACTCTAAGCCCCATTTTAGTACAGTGTATTTACACTGAATGTTGTGATTGGTTATTACATGAGGTATTCTCAAGGAAAAAAAAAGAAAAATAAGTGAAAAATAAGCTGAAAAGCAAGAGGTACCTTTTTGATGAGCTCAGTTAGGAAGCACCTCCTGTACTTGGCCGAAGGGGGATATTTCACACACAGAGGGTGAAGAATTGTCTATAACGAGAACAGCCACGGAAAGCAATTACCCAGGGTTTAGAGAAGGCACTAAGGACCACAGGAGGACTATTAATTGGGTCTGGGTGCCGTGGAATGCATTGGAATTTAGTCTGTACAAGAGATGCTAAGCCAGAAATTGAAGTGGGATGATTTCTGACAGGTCTGTGAGTTTACAGAACTGTGACCACAAATTTCTTACTTTTTGTGGCAACAAAAATATCACCTTTCAACAGAGCAAACAGAAAAATACAGCGAAAATAATCCATTTCACTCTTCTCCTTCTTTTGCTCTTCTCTTCCTTCTCTCCGTTTTGGTTTGCTGCCTGATTTGTGATCTCCATCTGCGGGGACAGTTTAGGCACCACCATTCCCTGTATCTCGAATATTCAGGAGCGGCTGTGCTGACTGTGCCATTCACCACATCAGCGCTCCGGCACGCGGGTCTCAGTTTTGATCTAAGAACACCCAAATACCAGGCAGAGACGGAAATGTGCAGTTCTGCGAGGCCTAACAAAACACTGCGACACGGCTCACCGATCCCCGTATTTCTGAGCAATTCCGGCGGATTTGGGACACGCGGTGGTGGCACGGGGGTGACTCCGAGCTGTCCCTCACCTTGTGCAGAATATCCGCCAGCAGCGCGGAGTCCGGCGCGGTCCGCAGGCTTTGTTCGAGTTCCTAGAAAGGACAAATAAATAAACAACGCCGCGGTGCCGCCTCCCCCCCGCCCTGCCCGGCCCCTCCGTACCGGCCACGGCAGCGAGCGGAGCGGCCGCGCCGCCAGGAACCGGCGCTGNCACGCCGCAGGTCCCCGGAGCAGGAGCCGCCCCGAGGGCGGAGCGGCACCGCCCCACGGGGGCTCGATGCACGGAGCGCCAGAGCGGGGATCGAACCCACGGGCCCCGGACACGCCGCAGCTCCCCCCACATGAGCGGCCCGGGCCGGCAGGGGCGCCACGGCCTGGGCGGGAACGGAGGGAGCGGGGAAACACCGGGATAGGGGAACACACACCGGGATCGGGGGAACATCGAGGTCAGGGAAACATGGGGATCAGGGAACACTGCAGTTGGGAAAACGTGGAATCACTGGATCAATGAATCATTGGGGTAATAATGAATCATGGAAACATTGTACTTATGGAATCGTGGAATCACTGGAAACCTGGAAACACAGAATCACAGAATAATGGAATCAGGGGGATCATTAAATCGTTTGGCTGGGAAGGGTCATTAGGGACCATCCCATCCCACCCCTGCCATGGCAGGGACACCTTGCACTCTCCCAGGCTGCTCCAAGCCCTGTCCAGCCTGGCCTTGGGCACTGCCAGGGATCCAGGGGCAGCCACAGCTGCTCTGGGCACCCTGTGCCAGGGCCCCTCACCCTCACAGGGAACAATTCCTTCCCAGTATCCCATCCAGCCCTGCCCTCTGGCCGTGTAAAGTCATTCCCTGTGTCCTCCATGCTGTTGCCAATACACTTGCCCCACTTTTTCCTTCAGTTCCCTGCGGGCACTGGAAGAGGCCACAGCTGAGTCCCCCTGAGCTGCTTCTCCCCCCAGACACCCCCCAGCTCCCGGAGCTCCCCTCACGGCAGAGCCGCCACCACCTCGGCGGCCTTGCCTGGACGCGCCACAACTGCGCGCCCGATGACGTCACCGCCGCGCGCCGCGGCAAAGGACACGACGTCCGAGCGGAGCCGAACCGGAGCGGAGCGAGCCGAGC
This sequence comes from Peucedramus taeniatus, assembly GCA_013400575.1. NCBI lineage: Eukaryota > Metazoa > Chordata > Aves > Passeriformes > Fringillidae > Peucedramus > Peucedramus taeniatus. Next base: position 191,228 of record WBNO01008948.1, read on the forward strand.
TGGGCCGGGCCGAACGGGG
>WBNO01008948.1:200843-228169 GCA_013400575.1 Peucedramus taeniatus
GGCGGTGCCGGGGTCCCGCCTCGGGGCTGTGCGGCGGCCGGGGTGCCTTGCCCGGGGCTTTGGAGAGACCTGAGGGCTGCGGGGGCCCCGCTCGTGCCCCGGCCCGGCCGCACAGCCGGAGGGGATTTAACGGGCTTGAGGGTCGTGCAGCAGCCGGGGGGGGACGGGGAGACTCTGTGACTGCCCGCGTTAGGCTGCAGTGCCTGATCTGCCTTCGCCCCGCGCCCAGCGCGGCGAGATCGCAGCTCCCGGCTCCTCGGGCGGGCAGGGGAGCCCCGCTTGGGGCACCCGCCGAGTGCTGGATTCGGGCTGGAGCACGGCAGAGCCCGAGCACCCCAGGCTGCCTGTCCTGCAGGTCTTTACTCTCACCTCCCGCTTAGACACCCGTGCTGGGGCTGAACACGGTTTTAAGCAGAGTTTCTCAAGCCTCTGCGAGTTTGCCCTTTAGAATCAGCTGACTGGCTCTTATCCTTGGGTCTTGAACATCCTGAGGCTGTTGGGTCCCAGTGTCTCATCAAGACACTGGATTTTGCTGCGTGTCAGTTCAGCTGCAGTTGAAGGATCTCAGCCTCCAGATCTTGGATGCAGGAGTTATAGAGGATGGAAAAAGCTCTGTACTTGCCAGCCTCTCCATTTCCTGAGTTCTCTCCTCTCCCTGCTCCTGGGGTACATCCCCCCAAGCACCAGGAAACAACTGTTCAGGGTGATCATCCGTGGGCCTTTTAGAGGAGATGGGATAATGTGAATGTTGTGTTTGAAATGTCATTCTGTTTCCTCCCAGCGTTGTTTCAGCTGGGAATCTCAGTGAAGCTTGGTGCTCCTTAGGCCTGCAGGCCCGGGATGCGGCTGGGTGGGTTCTCATGGTCGGGCAGATGGTTATGTGGGAATTGCTCACTGCACGTGGCCTGGGGCACTGGTGGAGGACAGTGCTGCACTGCTGTGGGTCGGTCAAGAACTGATGGAGACTGGGAGATGTGTTTGGAGGCAGCCAAGGTGGAGGTGAGGGGTGCATATCCCAGACTGTGGCTCTGAATGCAGAGATCTTGCCATGCTTTGCATGTTGTCACCTGGAACTTGGAGGGACTTGTGCTTTGGGGCTGTGCTCTTCCCTAAACTGAGCAGACCTGCGATGACAGACTGGCTGCCTCTGACTCTGAGAGTTTGCTGGTGGCTTTTGTCTGGCCATTTTTTGAGATCCTGCTGAACAGTCTGGCTCGTGCCCCTGAGTGCACCAGAGCAGGGCTGAGCTCTGCCTGAGCATAACCTGTCCAAGGCATGATTCAAATTACCCTCATTTTATGTATGTGGGGATATGAACTCCTTTCAAGTTGCATCAGCTTCTGCTTGTGTCCAAGGCTTTAACAGTTGAAGGCAGAAGGCAAGACCCAGCACTGCTCCCTTCCCGGGAGGGGTTGAATGGCTGGAGAGCCCTTTGAAGGTTGAATGTGACTGGCTGGGTTTGCTGGGCCCGATTGCTTTGGCAGGAGGGAGAGCAGCCTCCTCCAGCCTGATGACTTGGTGCATAAGGGAACTGGAAGCGTGGGCCAGGCACGGTGTCTACTGAATCGGAATAAATCTTGGAAAACAACTCAAAAGTGCTAAAGTTGCACGTAAAAAAGGCTGGGCGTCATTCCCAGACTCAGAGCTGTCTCGTGGTGGTGGAAGGGCTGAGTGACCCCATAGAGGAGCCTGGATGCCCTCAGCAGATGCAGTGATTACCCGTCACTCTCCTGTTCGCTCCCCCCTTATCTTTGCTCTGGGCACCCTCAGAATTCCACTGGCTTTGCAGAGGGAAGTGGCCAGGGCCCTAGTGTTCCCTCAGCCAGCTGAGTGCAGTTAGCTTTAACTTGTGGAAAACACACTGCTCTCCTCTGTCCCGGAGGTTTTGTGGGAGCTTTCCAAGTTTGCACTGGTTGCACGTGAGATCTAGAGAGAGACTCAGCCTGTGCCGTGTGTCCATGGCCATGTTGATCCCCACTGTGGAAGCATCATCTGCTCCTAGGTGGAGAAATGCTGTTTTCCTCCCATCTTCCTGCTTCATCTGAATCCAGGCTTGGTTTTTTCTGGCTTTGTTCTGACCCTTCCTGTGAGCAGAGGGGTCTGGGAAGGACCAGACCCTGTGGCATTTCCCCAAGTGAGGGTTTTTATGAAGCAGAGGGAAGCTGGAGTGAGGAACTGTGGCTGCCTGCAGTCAGAGGAGGCAAATTTGGACAGTGTGTGTCAGCCCAGTGTCCTGCCACCATGTCTCTCTCCCACTGCCCAGAGCTGGGGAGAACCTTGTGAGCCCCCAATATGCTGGAACTTGGGACTCTGAGTAAGGTCACACTCAGTGCAGCCTTCGGTGGGAAAGCTGCTTATGCGGGTGGGACAGGTGAGTCAGTGGCTTCCTCCTCATTTTCCATCATAATCCCACTCTCTGGAGTGAAGCGAGCTGCCTCCCTGCTCCCTGGAAGCCTCTGCATCTGCCTGTGTTTGTCTCAACCTTGCTGCTTGCTGTTGGAGCCTTACTGAGAGGCTCCCTTCTCTCCAGGCCACAGGCACCGAGCTGGGCAGGGAGGAGCAGGCTTCTCCGAATTTCTGTCACATTTGCTGTTTGGAGTGTTGACACTTGCCTTGAGTTCAGCAATGGCAGCTGAGGAAGCCAAGAGAGGCAGAAGAGCTGCTGCCTGCTCACGAGGAACATTTTACTCTTGCCCTCACAGCTCCCTTCCCCATGTGCTGGCAGCTCTCAGGTTGGCTGATAGGAAATGCCGGTGGTGTTCCCAAAATTCATTTGTTTTCAGTTGCTCAAGGGATGAGGAGGGTTTTTGTGTGCCATTTCCTCTTGCTCTGGAAGAAAAAAACGCTGGTGCCCTGGTGCCTGGGCAGAAGGAAGAAGGGGGAGCCCTGGCAAGGAAATAGGATCCAGAGAAATGTGTCACCAGCAGAAAGAGCAATTGTTTTCCTGCATTTCCATGGCAGAGTCTTGTCCTGTTCAGGCAGCCCGTGTTTGACAGCCAAGATAATACATTTATATTGATGTAATTAGCGGGACGTGGAGTTTGCTGAATGGCTCGGGGGCAGCCTGCTTTTCAGACTAACTCCTGCAAATAGATCAGGGAGGATTGGAAAGCTGCCGTGGGTTGCTGGAATTGGCCCGTTGGGTTTCTGGAGGTTGAATACGTAACTGCTGATATTTCCTATTGTGCTGTACCCTGCCTATTTGAAAAGAAAATAACTCAAGGGAGCATGGGGCTGTTTTTGCCAGCTTGAGATGATCAAGTTTGATTTCTAAAAACTGAAGCTGAGTCTTTAGGCTTGCACATTAAAACCAGTGTTGGAACCATATCTCTGTTCCTCCACAAATGCATGCCTCCACACTTTGCCAACAGTGTAAACTCTAATGAGTGTTCATAAAAAAAGAAAGAGCTCTTCTGTTCCTGCAGTGCAGCCCCTTTTGTAGGAAATGCTGTGGGCCTGAGCAGGCTCAGCACCAAGGATGGTGGCAGTGACACTATGTCAGGGGACTGAGCTGGTGTCCTACCCCAGCCGTAGCATGAGCAGCCCTTGCCTAACCTCAGGGTTATCAGTGCATTCTCAATTTGGTGAAATAGAGACCAAGACCTTACAAAAAGCTGTTGTCCTCCTCCAGTGATGCTACCCAGCTGCATTTCTAATGTGATACTTCCAGTGGCACCGGTTTCCCCTTCAGCATCTTGTTCTCAGTCCCTGCCCAGGTGATTTCAGTTTACTGAGGATATCACAGGCAGCTTCCCAACTTGTGTCCTTCTGCTCCTGTAACAAAAAGGTTTGCAGAGAAAGTTACTCATGGACAACTTTGCTGGCAGCAAATCCCTTGTGTTTGTCCTGGTCCCTGGAAGGGGGAGCACAGCACCAGGGTCCTTGTGTGCTGAGCTTTGTCCTCTGCTGTGGCCATCCACAATCCACAGAGGCTGCAGCACTGATGTGGTCAAGGTCTTGCTCTCCAGCTTGCCCCTTGTCAGTCTGCTTCCTGCAGACTCTGGCCAGCAGGCAGAGCTCGAGAAGTCCTTGGAATTCCAGCCCTGCCCAGCAGGTCTGTGCTGAGCTGCTGGGTGCTTTCCCTTCCTATGCCATGTTATGTGCAAGGATAATGATGTGATGTGGCACTTGGGGGGTGCCCTGTCCGCTGGTGTTGGTTTCACTCCCTCGTTAGCTCTCCTGAATCTCATGTCATTCCTGTGTGGGAGCAGCTCAGCGAGTGCCTTGGAGGTGCTGTGAGCCTGGAATTCCCTGTGTAGCTGCACAGACCCTTGGGCTAAAAGGATCAGGATGATCCTTTTGAGCCTGAAGGGTTCCTGAATCAGTCCCTTATTTACTCGTTACTGGTCTCTGAGTGGTGTTCCTGGCCCATTCTGTATACCCTCCCTCTGCTGCTTTGGTCCTGTTAGCAGCACCTATCCAGGTGTTCTCCACAGGGTGTCTTCTCCCCACTGCCTGGAATTGTCAGTGGTGGGGAGTGCTGGAGGAGAAAAGCTCTTTGTAAGTTCACCATCACCTACCCCAGGGGTATCATACTGCATCTGATGGTGTGGCTGTGGAGATGGTGGGCAAGGTGAGGGGGCAGAATGGGGTCCCTTGCTCTGCCAGGCTGCTAAAGAGGCTCACTGATCACATGGTGCCAGCTGAATCCTTATTTTTGTCCTCCCTCCCCAACCTAAAATAGAGGAAGTGAGAGTGTGCTGGAGAGCCAGACACTTATGGACAAGGGTTCTTGTTGCCTCCATCTGCTAAAAGCCCGTCCCAAAGGAGACAGCACTTCCCCAAAGCAGGAATTTCATTAAAACGGGTTGTTTTGAGAGCAGAGAGTATGGAGGAAGGGGAAGTATCTCAGAGAAGGGCAGTTTGCTGAGGCAACTACTCAAGCTTCATGGCTTCTGGGGGTGGGATGGGCATGTTTGGCATAATCAGAGGAATTTGTACTTCAGAATCTCCAGGAGATGTAGCTGGTAATGATGTCCTGGCTATGCAGAGTAATTAACATCTGTTTCTGTATTTGAACATTCAGGCAGCGTGCCCCGCCAGACATCGCTGCGTTCCCGTCCAGCCCCTCGGGAGATCCTGCCCTGTTGCTAATTGTCGAGAGCTGTCCAGAGTCCTTTTCTGTGCAATCCTGCTGTGCTCCATCCTGCTGTGCTCCCGAGGTGTGCCATTCCCTGCTCTGATGACAGCTCCCACCAGGATGCTGAGCAGCGGCCGCTGGCAGGGAGGGAGGCCAGTGGTGCCCACGGAACTATAAAGTCACAGCCAAAGGTTCTGAGACCCTGAGTGAAGAGTCTGAGCTGACTCAAAAGCTGTCTCTAGAGGGGACCAAGCTCCAGCTGGATGTCGTGGGAAGCTCTGCAAGCTGGAGTTCAAGGGGATGCTGATTGAGGGACCAAAAATGTGAGGTTGGTTGTCTCTGCTGGTGCCATGCTGATGGACCTGGAGTCTCAGCAGTCATCTATTCTTACCTGCCTTTTTTCGCTCTCTGTCCAGCAGTTTGGGACAGCAGCTGCTCCTTCCAGGCTTGGTGTGCTCCCAGTGCTCGGTGCAAGGACCTTCTAGCAATGCTTCTTCAGCCGGGCCACTCAGCGGGTGCCAGCAGCGGCCGCTCAGGACTAGGCACATCAGGCTGACTCTACAGCGACTGGCACTGGACCTGCCAAGCAGGATTGTGTTGGGTGAGAGGCTTTTCTGACTCAGCTGGCACTGGGCTGGGATGGGAGGGGCTGCAAGGGAGAAGACCTTCTCTCCTCTGGTTTGTGAACACAGTTACCCTGCTTCTTGTCTCTCATGCCTCTCGTTCAAGTCTTCCTTCCTTGTTTGAATTCCTCCTTTGAGTGTTTCCGTGCTGTCTGTGTGAAGGCTACGTGCTCAGATGGGTGGGGATACCAATGTCCTCTGGTTTTCTCACGGTGAAGAAGGAACTGTGAGAGTGGAAGAGAAATTGTGGGGTCTTCCAGCGCTTCACAGTCTTAAGCAGTAGAAACTGCATGTCTGTCCCAGGGTGTGTTTGAGGCAGTGCAAGGGCAGGGCAATAAATGAAGAAACTCTGCATAGCTTTGCCTGCAGTAACCACAGAGCTGTGGCAGTTCCCAGCCCACTGGGACAGAGAGGTGACTGTGTTGTGCCTTATGTGGCTGGGCTGTTCTCAGCCTGGGCATTCAGAGCCTGGGCTGTGGAGGCAGGATGAGGTGGTGGGAAGCCAGTCTGAGCTTGGACCATCAGGATAAGTTTGCAGCATGTGATGGCGTTGTCCTTGGATTCAGATGATCCAGGTTGACATGGCCCCATCTGGGTTGGGGCTTTGGATTAATCAGATGGACACTAGTGCTTGCTGTGTGGTGGCCCATCTGGTTTGGCTGGTTGTTTATGGACTAGCTGGAATCTTTGTGTTGCTGATGCCCAGCCACAGCAGAAGGTCTGCAGGAACCTCTCACAGCTTTGGCTAGTGGAGCTGGGCCATGAGCACTCTGGTGTTTGAGTGGTGACTGTTATCGGGCAGGTGTTGGTCCGATCTCCACCATGGCTTCTCATGGGTGAGAGGGATGAGGTGGTGTTCCTGCTCTTGGATCTGTTTTGATGCAGCCTTGGAATGTCTTCCAAAAGCTCCTGCCCCTGTTCCTGTTGCCTGACCTTGCCATGTCTTAGCGATCAGAGCCTGCTGGAGGGGAGCATGGAGGCCTGCAGCACCACACAAGGCTCAGGCCTGTGGATGTGTCTTGCAAGGCATGTGGGAGTGACTCCAGTAACATGATCTCCTCTCCATCTGCCCTTTTGGTTCAGATGCAGCCAACAGCCCTTGGTTCAAGCTCAGCTCCCTCCCCATGCTGGAGGTACCTTGTGTGGCTGGCTGGCTTTGCTCCACCATTTCTCAAACCATTTGAATTGTGTTTCAGCCCTCTCAGAGTACAGCCTTTTCCTCATGTGACTGTTGTGTTTGTTCAAATGACTGTTCCCAGAAAATATTGCTTAAGGTGTGTGTAATTGAACACATCCTACAATTCCAGCTGTACTGGTGTAGCTGAAGAGGAGCCGCTTGTGATGGAGACAGTGAGCCAGTAAAACTACTCTGGTGAGGAGAGGGGAGGGTTGTGTTGGTCTCAGGCACTGTTTTGTTTGTATCACTTCCTTGTACCAAGTGTTATTCTACACCTGTCATTTCAATACAGTATGATCTCCCAACAGAAGCAATGGTGTGGCTGCTACATCAGTGTGCAGAAGGATTGATGTGTTTTTCAGGTGTCATCTGGAGGTGAAGAGGTGGTGAGCAGTAATGTGGTGCTTTCTCATTAAATGGTTGTGCTGAGCTGTGCTTCCTTGTTGCTCAGAGAAGCTGTGGCTACCCCATCCCTGGAAGTGTTCAAGGCCGGGTTGGATGGAACTTGGAGCAGTCTGGGATAGTGGAAGGTGGCAGGGGGTGGTAGGAGAAGGGCTTTAAGGTTCCCCCCAACCCAAACCGTTGTGTGATTCTGGTTCCAGACAAGGAACTTCCTCTCTGCCTCCTGAGTCTGTCCCACCTCCCTGTTCTCTCCCAGTTCTCTGTGCTCCTGGGGAAGGCAGGAGCCTCTTGTGCAGCTCTCAGCAATTCTTGTGCTTTTATCTCTTGGTTGTTTGTGATGGAAATGCCAAATGGCACCATTGTCTGACAGGCGTCTTCCACCTCTGCGCTTGCTGGAGGCACGGCTAGAGATGTGTTGGCTTAAATCTAGGCCAGTTGGTTGGAAATTGGGACATGGTTCCTGATGAAAGCCAGGGAAGGCCAAATTGCATTGAAATGGCAGGAGGAGACAGCCAGGTGCTGCTGCCTGTGTGGCTTGGGCAGGGCACTGCAGTGAGGACTGGAGCTGTCTCTAGGAAGGGTTGCAACTAGATGTGTCTTGGGCAAATGATATATTTACTGTCTGTCTAATCTGTGTTACAATTAAAGCTGTGAGTGGAGTGTCTTGGGACAGTGGGCTCAGGGGACATCTCCACCTCCTGCCTCTCAGGCTTTGCTTTCCAAGTCTTTGCCCTGCGTTTTCACTGGCTGTGAAACTGTTTCTTACTGCAATTCTCTTCCCCTCCCTTCTGCAGTGGCCAGCTCTTCATCTGCTTATCTGTCAACTTTGCATGATCTGAAGATACAATCCCTGCTGTCCTTTTGGGAGCGACCTCGTGTTTGTGCTATGTCTTGGCCTCTACGAATTTGGGTTGCTGAGTGATTGGGAGGAAGGAACTTCATAGGTCATCAAGTCCAGTTCCATGCTGCTGAAATTGGGCAGTCATCTCATGCAGGTCATGAACTGGTCCAGGAGCTAATTGTTGGAACTCATGCTGTGCTTTTTTCCTCAGTGCTTCTGGAGCAGCTGGTCCAGAGATCTGCTCTTGGAAAGGTTAGAAATCCTCCTCACACTTCCAGTGTCCACTTTTCCTGGGTTGATCTGTTGTGCCTGTGTCATTGCAGAGTGTTAGCTTGCAGATAAGATGATGACTTGCACATTTTTTCCTTCCCTGGTTCTCTGTAACCTTTATGTCCTGCAGCAGTTGTGCCTCTGGATGGAGATCTGTCCTAAGAAATGTGCTGAAGGCTGTTTTGTTTTCCCGTTTGGGCATCTGGGGTTGGCTGGGCTCATTTGTTTCCTTGTTGTGCTTTTGAGTGTTTCAAGTGCAGGTGGAGCTGTGAGCTGCACAGTTTGTGAATGTTAGTGAGTACAGAAGAGCACTTTACGTGCTGCTGTCATTTCTGTCTTCTTTTTTAATGTTTGTCCTTGCTACTTGTGCCATCTTGCCTCTTCAGGAGGGAGAGATGTCAGAAACATTTGAATCAAGGTGAACCTGATAAAGCAGTGTATTGAAGAACCAGTGCCTGGCTCTTACTCGTGGCTCTTATTCATGTTTATCTCTAGCTGTGAATGTGCAATAACAACAATTCTGTTCAGCACAGGCTGGCACAGCCTCAGACAGGAAGATCTGCTGTTTACCAAGCAACACTCTGCTATAAGTGAGAAAGAGGGGAAAAAAGTGGTTTATTGCTGCTGGGTAGCTCAGAGTGTAGTTAAACCTTTCTGAAAAAAGAGGAAACTAAGAGCACATGTGTTACTCAAGATGCATTTTTCCTGGCAAGAGTCCCATGTGTGTGCTCTTCTTGCAAAGCATCCCTGCGTATGCTCCTTACCATTCAATCCGTAGCATATTGGGAGCAGACAGGCAAGAGCTTCCTGTTTTTATAATGCAACTGGTCTCAGCAGGCAGTCTATCGAGGTGATTTTTCAGCCTGACATCTTTTGTAGCTGGGGCAGCCTGTGAGCTGAGTAGGATGGCAGAACTCTTGCTGCAAGGATTATAAACATGGGGAGGAAAAGATCTGGAAATGAGATCTACTGGTAAAGCTTCCCGGGACTGGATGCTGTGGCTTGTGTTGTTTTGTTCCTTCCCCTGTGAGTCCCTCTGTGACATTTCCTCACTGCTGGTGCTGAGAGGGCCCTGCCAGCCCACCCATGCCGTGCTGAGCTCCTGAGTCCCCCACAATTGGCCGGAAATTGCGGGATACAGCGGCTCGCTGCACTTCAATGGAGCGGTGTTAATTGACTTAATAGAGCACAGGGCTTGGAGGGATTTGGTTGTGTGGGTTTCCTTAAATGTGTGTGCACTCAGACCCTTCTGCAGCAGTGCCCTTGTTGCCATTTTTATGCTCGTTCAGAAACTGCTTTGCAGTTGTCAGTGAAGATGAGGTTTGAAGTTAACCCTTATTTTGAAAAAATCCTTCCTGCTTCTCCTTTTCTCCCTCCAGCTTGTGATTAAGATGCTGATTGCCCTTTCAGATCTGTGTAATCCTCTCTCTCAAAGTGACTGGGATAGATCTCCAGTAGCTCCCTGGATTATCTGTCACTGGTTTACAGTGTCCAGTGCAATGGAGAAGAGGAAACTTTGTTCAGACTTTGATGGCAGTTGCTCTGTGGCTGGCTCTGCAATACATCTACTTTTCCTTTCAATCTTCCTGTCACGCTTCAGACACCTCTTCCTCTGCCTGCATACTTACAAAGAGTCAGTGCTGGGCATTAAATGCATTTTAGCCCAATTCAGCTGCTGTGTATGAGTTTCTTCTGGGCTAAAGTTGGGCCAGAACCAGTTTCAAAGCAGCTGAAAGAAGGTAAAGACCCTCAAGGCTGCCTTTGCACGTTGGTGTCTGTGGCCAGAGACATGTGCTGCTATTCTGGACTTTGTAGCACAGAGCATGAGATCCTATTCTGCGCTGATCTAGGACTCCAGGTTCAATTATCTTGTTACCTCATTAATAGCCCATCTGGAAATCTGCTTCCACACAGTTCACTTCAGCTAGTGAGATCTCTACAAGTGGTGTACCAGGTCTTATTTCTCACCAAGACCTGGAAAACAGCTCATTAAAGCTTCCTGTTCCCTCAGTTTCCTGCAAGGCCAGAATATCTGACTCTCTTTGCTCAGCCCTCTGCCCCAGAACAAACATTTGGGTGGGTGGGTTTCACCCTTCTCTCCCTTTTCTATGTCCTCCCATATGCAGTGCTTGCACACTGCCTGTCATCCTCGTGCCTTGCACACCTGAACGCTCCTTGGCCCTGGCAGGTAAGGCAGAGCTTCCTGAGTCACAGAACCCTGGGGAGCTCTGTGTGGAGTATGAGGGCTGGAAAAGCCTCCCCCATCCCAGCTGAATGTGCCAACCACTGTCCCATCCCTCCAGTTATACTCCTGCCTCAGTCTGTCCTTGGAGGTGCCTTGCCACCCCTTCTAGCTTCCTGCTAGAAGCTTTGCAAGGAATTGGAACTTGCTGACACCTTCATTTCCTGCCAAGACTGCAGCACTTGGGCTGGCTTGGCAGATGAGGGCAGGGAGAAAGAACAGCAAAACTCTGTCTTGTCCCCAGCTGTGTGCACGACACCTGCTCAGCACAGAGTGTTCCAGCTCACTTGCTCCTGCTGCACTTGAGCCGTGGAGCTCTCGTTTGCAGCTTGGATTTCAGTGCTGTGTCTGCCTGAGGTGGGTGTCTTGTTGCTTGTTTGCTCTTCCCCTACTGCCTTGTGGAAAAAGAGGATTTTTCCCTTCCTCTCCTGGGATTACTTCTTTTCTCAGGGTCATCTCAGCCTGGTGAATTCCAGCCATACTCTTCTTGGTGCTGGTGCCTGGTTTTGCACATCCTCAGATCATGCCACCCTGCTTGGAGCTGGGGGCTGGCTAGATCACACAAATGCTTGAGGTCCTTTCCCTTCCTTGGCTAGCATAACACCATCAGACACTCCCCTCTGCATTCTTGGCTATCCCAACCTGCTCTGGGACTTTATAGCCTTCTTAGGCTGCCACATCACCTTCCCAGCCCTGCACACCATTCCCTGCTTATCCTGGCCTCCCTGAGCATGTGTCTTCTTCAGGGGAGATCTGCTGTGCATGGAGGCAGGATTGGTGGGAGGCTGAGGGTTGGCCATTCCTTCAGGATGTCTGAAGTGGTCTCCTCCAGATCGATGCCCCCACACAGCCCCAGCTCCTCCAGCTGTGCCTGAGCTCCTTGGTGTTTAAGGGTGTGAGTCACATCCCACAGTCCCCAGAGAGGAGGCTGCTCCTCCAGGGCTGTGAGTGGGCACTGGACAATGAGAGCTCTTCAGAAACCCTGGCTTCTCCTTGCCAGCAGCAGCTTACATGGGACTGAAGGCAGAGAGCTCTTCCCTTGCTGGTGATGGTGGTGCCAGGTCCCAGCACATCAGGCTCCCCTGGGAATGGTCATGGACCCAAGGCTGCCAGAGCTCCAGGAGTGTTTGGACAATGCTCTCAGGCACGGGGTGGGATTGTTGAGGAGTCCTGGTGCAGGGCCAGGAGTTGGGCTCTTGGTCCTTATGAGTCCCTTCCAACTCAGGACATTCTGTGGATTTCAGTCAGCCCCCAGGCAGAGGAGCTCACACAGCAAAAGGAGGAGAAGGGCTGGTACTTCAGCTTCAGTCTTAGACTAAAGTCTCCTGCAGCTTCCTCTGGGCACAGGTTTGTATTTCCCTCAGGTAAATGGTGAGCCTTCTCCTGAGCCAGCTGCTGGCCTGCACCTCAGACCAGAGCTGTCTGGAGTTCAGTAATGTCTGATGGTATTTTCATTTCTGGATCTTCTCTGGAACAAGGGAGTAGCTCTGAATTGACTTGATTTATAGGCTGAGGGAGTGGAGGAATTAATGAAGTGGCAAAGTCTTGTCCCTGAGTTTCCAAGGCTGAGAACCAAGAGAGGCTGGAAAATTGAAGCAGGAACAAAGCTGGCTCGTGCCACATGGATCAAGAAATTACTAGGAAAAGGAGTGTGGGGGTATCCCATCACAAAGAGGGGCTGCTGCACGTGGCACCAGCTGGGATGAGTCTGCCTCACTGGTTTCCTCAGTGGCTGCAGCAGCTCCTGGAACCTCTGTCTCTTCCTGCTGCGTGCCAAAGGGAAGAGCTTGGGGCTGCTGCTAGGAAAAGTTGATCCTGCAACTTCCTAGATGCATTGAAACATCTGCGCTAGTTCCTTTTTTTTTTTTTTTTTTTTTTTTTTTTCTCTTCAGAGCCAAAACTTACTTTGAAACTGGAGGGAAGGAAAGGGGGTTGGGTAGATCCCACTCTTCCTGCCTGCTCTGCTGTGACTTGAGAGCTGGGGCCCAAAGAATCAGCTCTGCTCACTGGTGTGAAGGAATAAGGTTATGTGGGAGCATCCAGGCAGCTGCTTTGCTGTCCTGGCAGGAGGAAGCTCCATGGGACAGCTTTGCTGTCCTGCGCACTCTGTACATGCCTGCTGCCCAGGGTCTGGTGGAGAATTTGAGGAAGGGTCTGCATCATCTACCACAGATCAGGGTATTGGGGGTGGCGAGATCAAACCTGGTTTCATTTTGGAAGCGATATTTTGGGAGCAGTTACACACCATCAGTTCAAGCCTGGTAATTATTGCAGCTGCGAGGGGCAGAAAACCAAAATACAAACTCAGCATCTTGCTAAGGTGCTTAACTGTTAATTTCCATGAGTGAGGTCCACCCTTCTCAAGACACTTCAATCTGTTCACATTGTTGCTTCCTCTCCAGATTAGATAGGTGGAAGCAGTGCTTTGTTAATTAGAGGAAAAATCCTGCTCCCTCCTGCCAAGACAGTGGAACTCTTGGCAGTTTGCTCCCTTTTAGTGACTGAAGCCTCCCCTGTTCAGCCACGTACGTGCCTGCAGGTCTTCTCCTGGGGCATCTCCCTGCCCAGCGGCAGAAATTCCTCAAAAATAAGGCTGAGTGCTTCCAGAGAGGCTTTCTTCTTCTTCAATTGACCCCTTCCATTCCTGGGGTGCAGTTTCCATTCTCATCTTGACTTCTTGGAGGCTCCTCATTTGCTTAGTGTTGGCCAAAGGCGTTTTGGGGCTTGGCATGGTGAGCACGTACATGCTTTGCATTGGGCTGCTGCCACTCCTGTTCTCAAACTGGTTCGCCCTCTCCCCACCTTTGGTCAATGCTCCCCCTTCAATATCATTCATTGGCTGCTCTCACCTGGCATGAGGATGACCCTGAGGAGAAGGATTTACTGCTTTGCCTGGAGAAATCCGATTTCACGCAGCACTCGCAGCCAAGCAGCCCAGTCAGACCAGACCGTCTCGGAGATCACTCCGACTTAGCTAGGTTATCCTCCACCTATTTATAGCTCCCTTCCTCTCCCAACTCCACCCACTGTGGGGTTTTACTGCAGGTTCTAAAGCAGGGCTCCCAACCTTTCCCCTCCCTGCAGAGCAGAGCTGCCTGTTCTGGCTCCTGGTGTGGAGCTGGCGGAGGAGACGGGCCAGGAGAGCGGCACCACGGTGGGAGTCGGCAGCGATGCGGGCAGCAGGCATGTCTGTCTCCTCTTAGGATGAGCTAAAACTGGAGTTTCCATGGGCAGAAGGAGGAAGCAAAGGGTTCTGCTTTACCAGCTTGAGGAAATGGTCTTGAACCAGGCTGTGGAATTGCTTTATGTGGCAGTTTAAGCCAACTCAAGGGGGAAAAAGGCTACTGATGTCTGGACATCCTTTCTTTGGCTCAGCCTGCAGTGAGGGGCTGTTCTACCCTTCTTGGCTTTACTTACCTATTTTATCATGATAGAACCTGAGTTTTTGAGGTAAGAGACAGTTTGTTCTTCTAGTAGGTGTCAGAGTTGCATCCCCTGTGCCTTTGCTGCTGGAGCATGTAGGGCTCCGGGGATGGGGAGGAAGAGCCAGAGACACCGCAGATGTGGGATGACTGATGTCTCCAGACAGTCAGAGCTGATGATATTTGGAAGTGCTCTTCCCCTCACATCGCCTGTCCTTCATTTAGCCAGAAAATCAGATTTGTTACAAATTAACTGCTTGAATAGCAGGAAATGAGAGGGGATGTGCCAGGGATCCACTTTGACTGGAAGTGCAGAAATCAGTGAAACCTTACTGTTGGATAGTGGGGATGTGGGGTTGATGCACAGCAGGGAGGCAGCCCAATTAAAACGAGGAGGTACGGGAAACCGTGTTCTTGGGCTTTTTTCAGATTTGTTGGGTTCATCCAGGCTTTGCAGGCTACAGAGACCATGACAGAGCAGTTAACATTCTCCAGTTAATGACCTAATGCGGCACATTCTGGTATTGAGCTTGTAGCAAAATTGCACCTGCTCCTTGAGCTGCTGCTTTTGAGAGTCTATTATCTATCAAGGCCCTTTCTTGATCCCTTAGATCAATCCTGGGATTGAAAAGCTGTATTTTAGGACTCCTCATCTCAGCCTTTTTACAGCAAAAGTAGTTTCTTCGCAAAGGTCTTTCTGTGGTTTGTTCATCTCCTTAAATCCTGGTGGGTAATTGAATAAGCTCAGCTGTGCTAATTTTTCCATCTTCCTTGTTTCTTCTTTTTTGCTCTGTTAAATGTTACCTTGATCCATTGCTCCTGACATGCATCCAGATTGTCCTGCCTTTTCACTTGAAGGAGAGACGTGTGTGTGTTTGAACTTCTTTTAATACAGAGGACATGAAATGTTTCTGGAGTTTAATTGTGAGGATGCTTGAAGAATAAAATCCAAAAAATAGGAGAGGGAGAGGGAGAAAAGGAGGAGCAAAGCCCCAGACTTGCTTCTGGGGGTAGGGTGTGCTCAGGATCAGCTAAAACTTGCCTTGAGCTGAAATTAAGTAGTCACAGAAAATACTTGTGCAGCTACCTAGTCTGTCCCATTCCAGTCCTACTGGGGTGTTAGTGGGGAACAGGAAAAGAGGAATATTTTATTTTATATGTAAGCACACAAGCCATCCAGTCCTTGTAGCTGAGTAACTAAAACTGGTGTGCCAGTCAGAGCCCAGACTAACCTGGTGTGGGTGGTCCCCAAGGGCTGCTTGTTTGGGCTCCAGGTGGGCCTGGCTTGTCCTGTTTTCTGCTTCTTTCCTATGTGTGAAGGGCTTTATGCTGGGTTCTGCTGTGCTTCCCTCCATCAGTCTGTTCCCTGTGCCTGGGAACTCCTGGTGCTTAACTTGGGGGGAGCCTTTTCTAGAGCCCCCACACTTCCCATCTCCAGCAGCAGCAGCTGGATTCAGTGACACAGCCCTTCCCATCCCAGTGAGCTCTGGGATGGGGACCCTGATCAGAGCATGCATTGATAGCCTTTAAAACTGGAGGGTTGTTGCTGAAATCATACCTTATCTTTCTCTCTTTTTCTTTCCTTTTTTCCCCTTTCTCTGTGTTTGTTTGTTGTTTTTTTTCCAACTCTGATCAGAACCGACCTTCCTTTGTCCAGCGTGCTGGGATCTTTGCAGCAGCCCATGCCGCAGTGCCTCGCCCGTTCCACCCGAGCTGCCCATGCCACTGGCTTGGACCTAACCTAGGCTCAATCTCAGCGTGGCCTGGGCAGGGGGGAACCATGGGGAGCTCTGCCTCATCGCTGGCCGCAGAGACGGAGTCGGACCATGGCTTCAGTAGCTCGCCCTACCCAGGGCACCCAGCCGTGGGCTGGTATAGGAGCAGTCCCGGTGGCCCCGTGTGGGAAAGTGCCCTTGTAACGCAGCAGCACCAGCACTTACAGCACCGGCTGCGAAGGTAAGGAGGAGGGGAAGGAGCCTGCTCACCTGCTCACCTGCTCACCTCTCAGCTTCAGTCTGGCCGCTGCCTTTGGGACACGAGTTGCTTTGCATCCTGCTGAGTGTTGGGTCCCTGCATTCAGAGGCTCAGTTCAGTTCCTCGGGAAGCCAGAGCCAAATTCCCACCGATTTGAGTGATGCCAAACCCTGGCTTTACACAGGGGGGCTGATGTCTCCTGCAGAATGGACTGCAGGACTCATCCCAGCTCTTCCTCACTCACCTAAATTGTCAAGGTGGCTGCCTGGGAATGGGATTTCAGTTCCTGGTTGCCATGTTCCCCTGGCTCTTTTTCTTTCTGACCTCCCAACCACACTGTAGTGTCACAGGTGGAAGATTGTGTCTCCAGGTTGGGTGGCACTAAGTTGCAAGAGTTTCTGAACTTAGAAGAGCCAGAGAAGTTGTTTTCTTGCAAAAGCAGTGAAACGCTTTTGAATAACAGATCCACAGGAATGAAACACACCAAAAAAGAATTACTCTTAAAAACAGATTAGTGTTTGCAGCCCTCAATTCCTATCCCACCTCGATGCAATCAGCATCTGAGAGGTGTTTCTGAGCTGTTGCCTCTGCCCCTTCCGCATCAGCCACTTGCAGTGAGGAGTTTCTCTTGTTTTTGGGGGCTGGTGTCCTGCATTCAGTCTCTGATAGGTTGAGAGATTTATCAAAAGCATGCAACACCCCTCTGCCCAGGGGCTTGGCTACAGAGGCTGCCGTGTTTTGTGCTGATAAAACGTTTGAGCCTTTGCCTAATGCCTGCTTTGTGTGGACTCCAGCCTGGATGGGTGTCCATACCTGACTGAGTGTGTTTGAAGCTGCTGGTCATTGAGGAATAGCTGCTTGCTGAGTGTCCCTGAGCTGTCCTGGCATTCCCCTGGAGGTGTTTGCTGTGATGTTGGTGCAATATCTGTGGTGCAGTCCTCGTTTTCCTGCCTTCCTGCTGCTGCAGGGCCTAGGATGTGCTTCCCGGGCTCTGGTGCATGACTCTAGAGCCTCCCAGCAATGTCAGGCTTTGCTCCTTTCTGGCCCTCTTTTGGGTCTTCTTGTTGAGCTGGGAACAATGTGAAACCAATAAGTGTTGTCTTTACTCTCTAGCATAGAATTGAGTAGCTTAAAAAAAGGTATTTTGTGCAGTTCCCAAATTCTGTTGCTGTGTGTGCCAACCTGTGTGACTGGTGCACAGCTCTGCTCAGTGATCCGTGCTGTGTGGGTTTGTCCCCTCTGGTTTAGAGGGACTCTGCAAACAGAGCTGGGTCCTTCCTGCAGGATTATCCCTTCTGGACTGCTGGTTTTCCCTCTGTTGCCTTGAGGAGTTGGGAAAGTGTCTAGCTCACAGAAGAACTCCCTGCTATGGCTGTGCACAGCCAGAACTGAAATTGAGGAACTTAGTGTACACCTGGACCTGAGCACTAAAAAGGCAGTGTCTCTGCAGCCTCGTGTGGCAGCTGAGGCTGCTCATGGCTCGAAATCTGTAGTTTGAGGAACTAAGTGATATCTTGACACGTGGAAATAAATTTCCTGAAGAATCAGCCTTGGTGGTGGAGCGGATGTTGGGGCAAGAACAGGAACTGCTTGTCTTGGCGCAGATAACGCCGGTGTCCTGTGGGGACAGGAGTGGCTTTTGTGATAATTCCTTATTCCTCTGCTAAAGGGAGAGCAGAGCTCATCCCGACTCAGTGTGGCGTGGTTCCTGGAGACAGGAAGATCACCGGCTGTGATTCACTGAGCAGAGAGTTGCGTGGGAAGAACTCGCTCCAGGCAGTGATTATGGAAGTGGGTTCAAAAGCCCTGCTGAGATCAGCCAGGCTGCCAGGCATCAAAGGGCCGCCGCTCCCAGGGAACAACAGGGCCGAGGAGCAGCGGGTGATTGGTTTCCAGAGAGGAACAGATAAATATATTCTTTTAAAAAATTAAGTAAGTCAATAGAACAAGTCAGGGTAGATATCCTGCCTGTGCATGTCCTCATCCCCGGAGTCGTGTAGTGTAGGAAGGAAGTGGAGTACTGGAGAGTCAATTTGACACTGGGCAGGAGTTCTGGGATAGACTTAGCTTTTCCTGCTGATTTTCTGTCCCTGCCTGCAGCCACCTTCAAAGCTGATAATGCTTTGGCTGCTGTGGAGCAGCACAGAGCCAAGCTGCTCTGAGCTGTCTCAGGGATGAGCACAAACCTTCCTTGGCAGAAAAACAGAGACACAAATACTTAGCAAGTGACTTTGGTCTGTACTTGATGGGGGAGTTGGGGGAGTCATCCCTTATGATGGGATGGGAATAAGGGGAGAAATCAATGTTGTTTGGCTTTCAAGATCTTAGAACGTGGGAGGAGGCTTCACTGTCTCCTGTTGCCTGGATGAGGCTGATGGTGTGGAATTCCCTGTCTGCTGAAGACGGGGAGACAGGAGGGAGTAGAAAAAGGGCCTTAGTGGTAGAAGCATCAGACTTGTGACAACCAGATTTGAGTCTCTGGTCTTTTCTAGACAGGGCTGCACAGTCTCTTTCTGTGTGTCGGCCTTTAAACAGGAGCCTGTCCCTTTCCCAGCGTGCCAGGAGGACACAGCTATTGAAAGACTGGAGGTATCAGGTATTAGGTGCATGTTGGAGGGATCTGATTGCAGAAATCTCTGCTTAGGGCAAAGATGTTTGGTTTAAATTAACCCCTGGTAGCTGTGTGCCACCAGACAAACTCTGGCTCAGCTACAGTCCCCTTGGGTTCCATCTTGCTCATGTGCTTGAAGGTGCTTGGCCTGGGCTGTTGTTGGGTTGGGAGTGTTCAGCTGAGCCTGGGGATCCATTGTGGCCGAGCTTCCCAGTGTGCCAGACCCTTCCTGGAGCTCAGACTCATTGCTGGCAGCACAGACTCGATGCTGGCAGCAGGACATGGCTCCATTGCTGTGGCTGCCACTGTGGAATGGTTTGGGAGCTGTGGGATCTCATAGTGGTTTCTCCTGCTGCTGCTGGAAGGGGTGGTGGCACCTCTCCAAGGTGCATCCTTCCACATTGTAAGGGGTTAGGAGGGAATTTGGGCTCTGAACTGTTTCCTGATGATATTTAAGGGAATGTTCCTGTTCTCCTATTCCTCACTCACAGGATTCATGAAGAGGGTCCTGTTGAGTACTGAGAACTTCTGGATTTTGCTCTTAGGAGAGGCTTTTGAGGAAAGGGTTGCAAGGTCTGTGCAGCTGACCTAAGTGTCTCTGCCTACTACTCACTTTGGCTGAAGCTCTCTAAACTCCTTCGTCTTCCAGAGGATATTCATTTTCTGGGGTTTCCTGCAGCATTCTGCAAAGGATTTTTATTTTTCTATAAAAGCCTTTGCAGAATGAAATACCTCTGGTTCTCGATGACTGTAGAGGGAGTAACACACTCTTTTATTATTCTTCTGTTTTATTATTATGACATGCTAAAAATGTGTAAATCTCCATGCTTTTAGAGGGAAGTGAGGGGACCTGCTTTTGTTGTTGGCAGGTGGTGGGAGGGCACTTGCTGTGCCACCCCCTGCTCCCCAGAAGTGCCTCTTACTTCTGGGGAAAATCTCCAGGCAAGCCTGAGTGTCCTGGGTGTTTGTGAGCCCTTGGCTTAAATACATGAACAGCAGCAACTCAGAACTGCTGGGCAGAATCACAGAGGCCTTTTCTGTGGGCTCTGAGTTGTTTTGAGGCTGGTGGAGATTTTAATAACTGAACTCTGGCATATGGAAGTGTGGCAGGGAGCTGTGTGGAGCAGGAATGTGGCTCTGTGGCTACTCCTTCACCCCCTCCTGTGGCACTTCAGCTCTGAGTGCAACACAAGCAGAAGTGTCTGGAGGACACCAGGACAGTGCTTAGTCTGGAGAAAAGGAGACTCAGGGAGGATCTTCTGGCTCTCCACAACTCCCTGACAAGAGGGTGCAGCTGGGTGAGGGTCGGGCTCTGCTCCCAGGGAACAAGGTACAGGACGAGAGGAAACAGCCTCAAGTTGTGCGAGGGGAGGTTCAGGTTGGATGCTGAGGAAAAATTCTTCACAGAAAAGATGGTCAGGCATTGGAACAGGCTGCCCAGGGCAGTGGTGGAGTCACCATCACTGGAAGTGTTCAGAAAGCATATGGATGTGGCACCCATGGGCATGGATCACTGGTGGTCTTGGCAGTGCTGGGGAAATGGTTGGACTCTATGTACTTAGAGGGCTTTTCCCAACTAAACGATTCTGTGTGTTTCTTGCTGGGGGAACCAGGGCTCAGAGGAATGAGATTCTCGGTAAAAAAGCTCCTGGTAAAGCATCAGGTGGCTGCAGGGAATCACCTCGTGATCACCTGCTTCTGTTTTCTGTCAGCAGATCTCCGGCTGGGCATCGGCCTTGGGAGGTCTGGCACCCTCAGCAGGACAGGTACTCCAACACAGCTGGGGTGGGGCAGGCACAGATCCCTGGGTTTTATCAGCAACCTGCGTGGATTTGGGTGTGCTCAGAGAGTTTATTTTGCACCTTTCAAGAATCACTGACTGATTGAGGTTGGAAAGGATCTCTGGGGTCCAGCTGGTCCATCTCCCCTCCTAAGCCTCTGTGCAAAGAACAGATGTGGCTGTGGAACAGATGGGGATCACCAACACGTGCTCCAAGTGTGTATCCACAGAGGGACGAGGGAAGAAGGAGGCACTCATCCAAACCACGAGGGCACTACCATCAGCTCTCATATTCAGGACATGCCTGCTCAGCACACAGGAGTGAAGCCTGTGTTCCCCAGGTGCTGCAGGGACATGGATCCATCCCTGTGTGGGTTGTCCTCCCTCTGGAAGTTGCTGTGGAGTTCAGCTGGGATTTGGTGGAGTAAAGATGCTGCAGGTTGTTGTGGATACTTATTTGATGGGAATGTTTGGCTTGTAACTGTTTGCTCACCAGTTCTCACCAGAGCCGGCGGTATCTGGAGCAGTGTCTTGCTCAAGGAGGTGTTGAAGTGCCAAGGAGTTGGCAGCATAGAATGCTGTTTCATCTGCCTGAGGCTCCCAGCCCTGCCCATCCGCTCTCCACTGCCTGCTCCAGCGGTCACAAAGCCTATTAGTTGTTTAAATTAGGGCTATTTATAGCTCTGGAGCCACGAATAACTTGGAGGGTGGTGCAGAGCAGTGGAGACCAGAGTTCTCAATAGATCCCCAAACAAACCCTCCCTTTGCTCCCTGTGTGCCCTCCAACCTTCCTCATTTCCATGTCCCACAAGAGCCAGCCTGCCTCAAAGGAGGTCAAATCCAGGGCAGAGGCAGCTGGATCATGTCCTCATCTTACGTGGCGGGCTAGGCCAAATCTAAACAGAAATGCCTGATCCTCTTGCCTGGATGTTGCTGTCACAGCATGGAGAGCACAGCAGAGCTGTCCCTTTGACAGTGTCAGCCTGGAGAAGGGAAAAACCAGCACTTTTACCTGGTTTGGGGATGCTCCTGTCTGCAGGAGCTGAGCACTTTTGCTCCAGGACTGTGGGTTCAGGTCCTTCTCCAAGTGCAGGTGTTGAGGAGTTTTGCTTTGGGTGCTGCATTGCATGAAGGAGTTTAGCACCCAGCTTTGGCTGTGCGTGATCCAGCCTTCATCTCTTTGGGAAGAGGTCCTGCAGATGCAGTTTTGCTGTGAGGGAAGCTGGTCTCTTGTAAGTGATGCTGTGGGAATATCTGGTTCAGGGCCTGGGAGAGCCCTTTGGTGCTCACTGTTTTTACAGATGTGTTCAAGGTGGGGAGGGGGAGGAATTGGTAGCTTGTGAATTTTTTGGGGTTTTTAAATTTTTTTAAAGAGCAGGGAGCAGTAAGAGGAGCCAGAGGAGGGATTTTTGTTTTCCCGAGTAACCCTTCTGCATTCCTTCTTTGGCTGCATAGGGAGGAATGTGGTCTTGTGTCTCATGGCAAATCACTTGTTCCCCTGAGAGGTGTCACACATGTAGTCTGGAGTTGTGAAATGGTCCCAGTCCTCTGGCAGGAGCTGGTGGCTGGATTTGATGACAGTGGAAAGCTCAGGAACCTGGCTGAGCTACTGCAAGGAAGGAGGAAATGTAGGAAGGTGTGTGTTTGGAGGGTTATTTCTTCTCTCGGGATCAGGATGGAAACTGGAAACACATCCTCCTAACAGTGTGCAGCATCTGTCCTGGAGGGAGATGGGTTTGCAATGACCTCATGTTGTGGGCCTGTGAGAGGGCAGGTGAAGGCAGGAATATCCTCCTGCTCTGGGTGGGCAGGGAGCTCCCTTCCCTCTCTGCACCCAGCACTCCCTGAGGTCACTCCGGAGCCCATTGCTACCCTCTCAGATTACCAGGTGCTGGTTGCTCTGAAAGGCATGTGCTAGATTTCTTCAACCAGTAACCTAATCCAGTTTGACACTGGTGGCTCTGGGCTGGAATCTGACTAATATGAGTCACAGCCAGGGGGTGCTCAGAGCTGCACCCACCTCCCTGCAGCCTCTTCCCCCTGTGATCCCCAGCCCTGGGTCCCTAAAAGGCCCCTTGATCACAGCACAGCCAGAGCCTGGTGCTGAACATGGAGGGGAGGCTGTGCTGAATGAACCCTCTGCAGGCCTTTGTTCTCTGGGATGGAACAATGCTTGGCATGGAGCTGCTGCCAACAGATGGGCACAGAGAGGAAAGGGGAGCCCTTCTTGGGTGCTGTTTGCATTCACCAAGCTGTGCTGCATCTCTCTATTCCTGCCTGGGGATCCACAACTCACCTAGGTGCCTATGCCTTTTCAGTCACTCTCTTCAAACAAACTGCCCTGGGCTTTTCTTTGACTTGGGCACCTTCCCGTGCTTCTCACCCTGCCAGTATTCCCACGCTGCCTGGCAAGGCACCAGGATCTCAGCCAGCACCCCTTGCCAGCCAGTGCAGCTCGCAGCATCCCTGGGCATCACTGAGTCCCTGCGAGGGGCAGGTGCTCCAGGTCACCCTGAGGAGCTGTGAGGAACTGATCCGAAGAGAAGGAAGCTGCTCCTGCGTTACAGATGGCATTTCTGAGGCTGCAGCAGGACATCCACACCAGAAGGAAGCTGGAAGTGGAGTGTGAAGGCAGCCCGGAGCCCTTCTGGATGGCAGCAGGAGAGCTGGGGCCGCCGTGGGGGGGCTGAGGAGAGTTTGGGCTGCAGGTGCTTGGAGGCTGCCAAGTCAGCAGGTTGCAGGGAGCTGGAGGGGCCTCACCTGCCCTTGCCCAGAGCCTTGCAGAGCTCGGCTACGTCTGCAGACACTCGGGTTCCAGCCCTGCTGCTCCCAGTGCTCCCTGTGCATTGCACGTTGGGGCTTGTGGTTACACAGAGCTGGGCTCTGGCATTTGGAGCGTGGCAGGTTGGCTACAGCAAAAGGGGATTTTGGGAGGCTGGATATTGCCAGCTTTTGGTGGGAGAGGACAGTGTCTGCACTCCTTGGTCTTCAGCAGCATTCCCCAGCTGTGGAGTGGGGAGAAGGCAGACACAAGCAGGATTTTTTGTCTTCCTTAAAATATGATTTTAATCTCCCTGCCTTGGAAAAGTGAAGCTGTAGGTAGGTAGATGGATAGATGTGTGTGTGTATATATACCTGTAATTTTTTCCCCTGCTTCCTTGGGGCACCTTTCATTCAGAGCTCTGGTGTTGGCTGGCACATGCTCTATGTAGCACTGGGACATTCCATCAGACCCATGCCACCAGCTGTACCTTCCCTGCCCAGGAGCTGAGCCTTCTCCTGCTGCCTTACCCACAGCTGCTGTGTCTGTCTGTGGGGGGGACAAACATGGAAACATTTGGTGCTTCTGGAATGAAAAAGACTTTTGTTCTGCAAAACCAGGAGCTTCAGGCTGCGGCCCATGGCACAGAATGGACTGACCAGTGACATTGCTGCTGTCTTGCCCAGTAGCCCCTGTGGCACATGCAGGGACTGGCATTGAGCACTTTACACACACCCTAGTGAATCTCCAGGAAGGCTTCACCCTGTGACCTGTTGTCCCTGGGTTATATTCTCCTGCAGTAAATGTGTCTTCTGGGCACACTGCTGTGGGCACTGCAGCCCTGCTTGCTCAGGGACTGCTGTTGGTAGCAGTGTGGTGGGGAGGGCACAGCAGCTGACAGGGCCCTTTGTCTGGTGAAGCATTTCAGTCTCCAGGGCACGTGTGCTTCTTCCTCCTGTGTCCCGTGCAGGTCAGCAGTGATGTCCTTCAGGGTGTCCTTGAGGAGTACTGTGTGTGCTGAGTTTACCCGGGGCTCTCTGTGAGCGTGTGTGTGACTTGATGAGGTTCAGGAGCTTTGAACAACAGCAGGAGCTGCTCTCCTTGGTAGAAAACTCAGTGTTGTGCTGTAGGGAAGGGACACTGAGCTGTTGGAGCAGCCCCAGCCTGGCCTTTCTGGGATTGCTGTGCTGGCAGGATGCTTCCCTCTGGCACATGGACCAGGGAGGGTTAATGGCACATGCTCCAGCCAAGAGCATCCTCTTGATTACAGCTGTCAAAATACTAAGTTAAGTGTGTGTCATCTTCACAAGGCAGTAAACAGTGCTACAGTCTGATTTACCCAGCCTGGAGGCCTCCAGGGTACAGTATAACTTGCAGGGGCTTCCCTGGTAATTCCAGCCTGTCTGCCTGCTCCTGGAGTCAGCCAGATGTGTTGCTGGCTCAGTTAAGGTGGCAATAGCTCTAGAGCTTGAGGTATGAGCAAAAGGAGCAGATTGGGGTGCTGGGTGGTTGTGTGGCTCAGTCTGCCCCAGCATAGCATTGTTCTGCTCTGTTCCTGGCCCTTCTGTATAACCCACCAAATCCTCCTCTCTGTCTCCAAGAGGCTGGAGAAACCAAACAGCCCCCATTTGGAAAGAGCACAGTGATGCCAAACTGAATCTGAGGCCAAGTGTGGATTCCTGTGTTGAACCTGTGTTTGATGGGGCTTTGGGACTATAGTGGGCTTCTGGTGTGCTCCTGTGTCCTCCTGGAGCCTGGTGTTTGCTGATGGGATCCTGGAGGGTGATCTGTGACTGGCAACTGCCTGGGATAGCCTCGAGGCACCATTGACTTTGTGCTGATGGGGCAGAAGGTGCATGGTAGGGTTTTGTGCTGAGGGAGACCCTGTCACTGCCTACACAGGATGCTGCACCAGAGGATACAGGCTAGGGTCCACCCTGCACACCCAGAGCTATTTCATCTGCCCACTGGCACTGAGTGTTGTCCAGGACTGTCCTAGAAGCTGCCAGTGCCAGGAAATGAAAATGCCAAGTAGGCTGTGCATGATGAAGCATTCTCAGCCAAACCACAGGAAGGTCAGTGTGTTTTATCCCATTGAGCTTCGAGGGAACTGTGGCTAATTGTCCACTCAGGAGTTCAGGCACATGAGAAAGAGGAGTGACCTTTATAGGTCAGCAGCACACACACAAACAGATCCATTGCTGTTGGTGGGACTCAGCCTGTGCACAGCATCCCATCCTCTCCCATCTCCCTTGCAGAGAACTGCACTCCGTTGTTGGCTGGGGCACCTCAAGGTGGTGTTTCAGTGGCAGGGCTTGAGAGCTCCCCAGTGCCTGGGGGGTCAGTTTGGATCCATAGTTTGACCTCTCAGTAAACTGAAACCCCCAGCCCTAGGGCAAGTTCTGGAATGAGGAATGAGCCTGGCTTGGCTCTTTCTGCAGGGATGCCCAGAGACTGAAAAGCCTAAGTCTCCTTGGCTGTAATTCTGAAATTCCTCCATGGTTTTGGCAGTACAGGACAGAGGGCTGGCTCAGGGCATGGGGAGTTTCCCTGATGTCAAAAGAAAGCTGTTCTGTTGAAGTTCACTGAAGAGATTTTGCTTTTGATTTTTTGAAGGTTGTGTGTCACCCAGTTGTGCGGAGCAGAGCCAGGATTCCCTGGGAGCTGCAGAGCACTCTGACCTTTCCTTGGCTTCTCAGGGGAGGGGGCAGTGGGGGCCTTGGTGGGGGAAGCCCATGGCTCTTTGCACATGCAGGTAAATTGATCCATGACTTGATACCCTTTCCCCTCCAGGTCTAGTGTGCAGAGCTGGCAAGTTCCTGGAGGTGCAGGGTATAATTTAGCTCACCTATGACCTCAGCAGGTAGGGATGGTGTTTCACCAGTGCCAGAATGAGAAGGCAGTGGGTGACATTTGGGTTGGGGATGTCCCTTTTCCTGTCCTTGGTGGCTGCAGTGTGGAAGTCATGTGAGCAGCCACCAGCCTGTCCCTTTTGTGCCATTCTTTGCCAGTTGTATTTATTGAGCCTGACAGTTCAGGTGCTGTGGAGATGGATGGATTTCTATTAACTGAACCCTGCACGTGCCCCGCTGCAAAGCCAGCCCAGGCATTGGCATTGCAGGATCTGAAGACTGGAGCACAGCAGCTGGAAATGCAGAGTGATTGCTTCAATGGAGATGTGAGAGATGGAGCAAACAGCTTTGGAGTGGTGGTGTTGCTCCTGACCAATTTCCCTTCCCCTCTCTTTTATTCCCTCTTTCTCTTCCCCCACCACTCATCCAATTCTATTTTAACAGCACTACAAATTGCAGCATAAATCTTTAGCAGTGCAGCAATTTGGCTTGGCAGCCACCAGTAAATCTCCTCTTGCAACCTCCCCGTGTGAGGGAAGTTGCAGTGGGAGTAAGGGGATGCGGGTGAGTCCTGACTTTACAGTCCCATCAGGTTTTCCTGGCTCTTGCTGGCTATGGGCCCATAGCCTTAGTCTCACATATCTCTAGTCCTGGGAAACAGGAAAATTCTTCTCCCACCCAGCCTTCAGTTCAAAGATCAGGTGTGTTGGGAAGTGGTGTCAAACAGCCTCAAACATGGAATAGGAGGGGTACCAGCATAAGTTCCAAATGCAGTAGTTCAAGTCTGTGATCCTAAAGTTGTTCCCTGTTCTTGAAGACAGTACAAGGTGGTCTTCATCTGAGCAAATGGACCTGTCCCTCCAAACTACCCTGCACACACAGGTGCTTTTGTTACCTAATGCAGAATGTGTGTATCCTCCGTGGGCTGTGGTAGGAGGAGCAGTGGAAAATAGCTCCGAGTGGTGTGTGAAAGGCAAAACTTTTGTCCTTTAGTCCATGCAAGGGATCTGTCTGCACAGTCCCACACAAGGAGCTGTTTGTCCCAGTAAACATTTTCCAGCTGCTACTTCAGTGTCCTTGGATATGTTCTGCCTGTGTTTGTGGCCCCCTTCCATCACATTTGAGCTTGACCACCCTTATGTTAGGAAGGAATTCTAACAGGGTGGGCAGGCCCTGGCACAGGGTGCCCAGAACAGCTGTGGCTGCCCCTGGATCCCTGGAAGTGTCCAAAGCCAGGTTGGATGAGGCTTGGAGCAACCTGAGGAAGCAGCTGAGCTGTCTGGAAGCAGGC
>WBNO01008950.1:0-18748 GCA_013400575.1 Peucedramus taeniatus
AAAAAGAAAAAAAAATGATTAGAAATTAAATAACAACCACCAGTATATTACTGTTTTGAAAAGAAGTAGCAGCAGAATTCTTTGCAACCATTCTATTTGTCTCAGGCTTCGTTTTATTAATAGAAATGTTTAACCTGAAAATATATCATATGTGTCCACCTGTGGACCTCATCTTCTTCATGTTTCTCCAAGGAACAGTTTTTAAAGAGTACACCCTGGAGCCAAGGTGCAGCAGCCATTTATTTGCATGACATATAAAGCCAGCACACACTGAAAAGTCCATCTTAAAAGCATCCAGATGGTGCTGACCTCTGTGCTGACAAAGCTTAACATTTGCTTTAACGGTTCCTATATTTCTTTTGAAGGCATTCCCAAGGCTGAGCCTCCAACCAAAGCCTTCTTCTTGTGCAGCTCTCCATGTATACAAATGCCGCCTCAGGAATGCTAACAGCATGCTCAGAAGTGCACAGAGACCCTTCCTATTTCAGAATTCCCCACCTAGCTTCTACTTGCTTGCTATCTTTAAAACTACTTGAAGGGCAGCCTTTGCCTAAGGATGTATGAGATACATAAAAGGAATCTGTTTCTAGGCAGTCCACTCACCCCAACCACTTTTTCAGACATGAGTATGAATAACTACAAAATAGCCTGAACGTAAACTACAATCATAGTTTTTACTGGCGTGTAAGCCAATGCCCTAAAATCACAGCATCCAGGTAAAAAAAACCAAACAACATGAAACAGGATTATAATTGAACTGTTTCCATGTCTGACAAAAATTATTTCAGTGGAAAATAGGTCAAAACTCTTTAGCAAAATCTCTGTCTTCATCATGAAAGAAATAAATAGAAGCATGGAATCATACAATGATTTGGTTTGAAAAGGACCTTAAAGACCGTCTCGTTCCAGCCCCCTTGGCCTTGGCCAGGAATGTGATCCACTAGACTGGTTGGGTTGCTCAAGGCTCTATCCATCCTGGCTTAGAACACTTCCAGGGATGGATCATTTACAGTGTCTCTGGGCAACTTGGTTCAGTGTCTCACTGTCTTTTGAGTGAAGAATTCCTTTCTAACATCTAATCTAAATATTTCCTCTTTGAGTTAAAAACCATTCTATTTTGTCCCATCCCCATCTGCCTGTGTAAGAAGTCAATCTTCTTACTTTTAAGAAGTTCTTCTTACTTTCTTCTTTAAGAAGTACTTCTTACTTTCTTACTTTACTTACTTCTCTCTTTTATAAGCCTTCTGAAAGTACTGGAGGATGACAATAAGATCTTTCTAGAGCATTCTCTTCCCCATGCTGAACAACCCCAACTCTTTCAGCCTGTCTTTATAGGACAGGTGCTCCATACCCCTAATCATCTTATTTCCTCTACTCTGGACTCGTTCCAATAGGCCCACATCTCTGTTATGGTTAGAACTCCGGACCTGAATCCAGTACTCCATGTGGGAGCTCAGAAGGGAAGAGTAGAGTGGTAGAATCACTTCCCTTGACCTGCTGGCCACTCCTTTATGGATGCAGCCCAGGATACAGTTGGCCTTCTGGGCTCTGAGTGTACATTGTTGGCTCATGTCCTGCTTTTCATCCACCAGAACCCTCAAGTTTGTCTCTGCAAGGCTGCTGTCAATGACATCTTCTCCCATTCTGTGCTCTTGTCTAGGATTGCCCTGGCCCAGGTGCAGCACCTCGCACTTGGACTTGTTGAACTTTATGAGATTCTCATAGATTTACTTCTCAAGATTTTCCAGACCTCTCTGGACAGGATCCCTTCCTTCTGTTGTGTCAACCACATCACTCAGCCTCGTGTCATCTGCAAACTTGCTGAGGATGCACCTGATCTCATTGCCTATGTCACTGATAATAATATTAAAGAACACCTGTCCCAAGACACCAGTCATTGTCAGAGCACTGGTAAACAGTATGGCTTAATGATGGTCCCAAGATCATTATGAAAAGTTTCCATTGGGAATAATTCTTCTTGCTACTCGTTTAACATTGTCCAACTGCTACAAACACCTTGTCCTGAATGTAAAATAGAAAATTTTCTGTCAATGTTAATGTTTAAATTTTCATTACCCTCAAAGAAAAGTGACCCTAAGAAACCTGATTTGACCTATTGAGATCCACTCGAGAGTATGACATTGTTTTTTCAAATACACAGAAGTGTTCATGCACATGCATAGACAGCCCTCAAAAGAGTGACAATACTGCTGTATTTTCTAAACTGTGTTCATTCACGTGGGAAGGTATTAAAGAAAGAAAATAATGAGAATGTTTTTATATTCTCTAAGCTTGATATGCTTGAAATATATTTGAGTAAAAGTAATTTTCTTGAAATAACTCTTCCGTCATGAAT
This sequence comes from Peucedramus taeniatus, assembly GCA_013400575.1. Taxonomy (NCBI): domain Eukaryota; kingdom Metazoa; phylum Chordata; class Aves; order Passeriformes; family Fringillidae; genus Peucedramus; species Peucedramus taeniatus. The sequence continues at coordinate 2,357 of WBNO01008950.1, forward strand.
CTTAGAGCATCAGAGATCTTGCTCTGAAGTCCTGATGAAGTGATCATAACTCAGTGTCCATAAGTGCATCAAAATGGGTGAATATATTTCTGAAATGAAATCACAAAATGTACACAAAAGAGTACTAACTGTTCTTCATATAAATGAGATACTTAAAAATAGCCAGATTGCTTTCTTTCCTGTGCTGACTATCACTGACATCGTCTTTTATTTACAGTTGTATAACTGAAAAAAAAAATTCCTTAATTAGATAAGATTTCTAATTTCCTTTCACCTGTTCATCATTTGGAACAATTCACCTGCAATCATGGTTTCTCATTGTTCTTTTAATCTCCCATTTTTTCTGGTAGGTGAACAGCTGGTTCTCAATTTATGTTGCCAATAGTTAGATCAGGTAATGAGGTTGGGTTTTTTTCTTCTTCAGCCTTACCCTCAACAATAATTATTTGTTGTAATTAGGTTCCTCTGTGCCGGGTACAATTGTACTTCTCCTTGTGATTTGCACATGAAGGGATTCAAATCTTATAAACACCCACTGATTACATCTCAAAAAGACCCAAGATACTCAGCTACGGTTTCTGATAGTTATTGCAGCAGGATATTTTCTCCTTGATTTTTTTCAGCAAGCAATTGTAAACTGCACAAATGTTGTCACTTACTCTAATTCTCTCTTCTCCCTTTTACTTTTCTATTTCTTCTGTATTTTCAAACTTGTGCTAATGTGAAAAGAAAAATTTTCTCATTTAAATTTGGTGTCTTAGCCCACTCAAAATGTTTTGGGTTTTTTTAGCAATATTTTTAAACTGTGGAAAACTAAAATTAAACCAAATCCTGGTTATCCTTTCTGTACTAACACTCTCAGAGACAGATTACAGGAAAGTCAAAAGAAATTGAACATTGGAAAGTTATTGACATAAACTACAACTTAGAAACACTCTAAACAGGATACTTCAGCATAAACAAGGATTTGACTAATCTTGTGAAACAGCTAAAAATTATTAAAAAAAATCAAAAGATCAATGAACATTAAATGCTTTAAAAGTGAAAAGATTTTTTAATGTAGTTATTACTCTAAATAGAAAAACTGCATAATCCTGCTTTGAGCATAGTCACATCCTTTTGTGCAAGGCTGATGCTTGCAAATTACCATTCAAGTTCCTCAATATACCTCAAAAATAAAAAGAAATTATAAAAAATATTTTGTGCTTTTTTAGAAGGAGCTGTTGGAAAATGAATGAGCTAAACTCAGACCCCTCAACTGTTTCCGTGTTGTGTTTTGGATTTGTGCTTTTGTTTTGGGGTTTTTTAAATTATAATTCAATATTATTAAATGTGATCAAATTATCCAAAGTTAACTAGAAAAAAGGGGTTGAATATTCATGGTACAGTACAGCACTAGCAGTAGCAAGTTTCTGAATGATAACAGCAAAAAAAAACACTTTAGTAAAATGATCCATTCTGTGAGATACTACATACCTTCCAAAATGTAACTGTTTTCTCAAGTCCCATTAAAGCCAATGTTCCAAGACAGTACATATGAAAAAGGAATTTCTTATTTGATTGGCAAAAAGTTTATAGATCATATTAGTGCTACTTGTCAATTACTGTATTTCTGGAAGAAGTCAAGCTGCACCTTCTCTGGAAATAAAAGACAAAGTCTTTAATGACAAGTGGCTTTAATATCTGTGGGATTTCAAGACACTCTGAACACTGGAAACACCTGAAAACTCACAACAGTCATTGGCTCTCTCTTGGCTTTGAAAGAAAAATGTCTAGCTGCTGAATGTATTCTGCCTTTAAGTTCCATAAAAATGCACCTTACTCCTATTCTTATGCCACCAGTTTTGTCATCTTGTGATTGAGTGCAAACTTGTCTTTGCAAGCCAAGGTGGACTATGGGTTACTCTCTAGTGCGACACCCACCAGGAAGGGCAAATGACAGAATAGCCATTCACAGATCTTTCTGGAGTTACTGGGACTCATGCAGTGTGGCATGGTGTTAAATGTTGCAAGTCAATTCATAAACCACAGCTGTTCTCAGGTAATGTTTTCTTCCTCAGTTCTGCAGCTGTTTCCTTTAGCCTCTCTCTGTCAGTCCAGCAGCAGATAAAAAAAAGAGTCAAATTGTTAGCATTTATGTGTGTCTACATAAACATGAGTACACATGTTTGCCCGTTTTGATGCAATGGGAAATCTTATGCAATCCAGAGGTACTGCTGAAACCTCCCTTTTTTCAGCCCACTCTGCTCTGACCCTATTCTGGCATGATTATCGCTCCTTCCCAGCTGGGCTTGAGTGGCCTTGTTAGGGCAGCTATTAAGCTCCACAGCCAGAGGTTTCAATTTAGGAGGGAGTAAAGCTTCTCTTTTTATTACCCCAGGAGAACTGAGAATCCTGCCAGTGCAGTACTCCAATTTATCGCCAGGAGCAGATGAGGTGGATTGAGAATTAGACCCACTTAACAACTGGTTTACACAGCACTCTCTGTCATTGCTACATGAAGCCACAGGAGGTTTATGGCTTATTCAGAAGGGCAAACGTTTCTGTATCACTGCAAGATACTGAGTACAAATCAAAGCACATGGTTGTTCTGCAGTGAGGACTGGACCCTTTTTCATCCTTTGTTATGTGTTTAAACCATAAAATAATTTGTTTACTGTAACCTCTACTGTATTTGTGTGGGAAACATTTGGCTTAGGACATCAGTTTTTGTCTTCAGATAGAGAGAGATTCATTGGATTTTTACTGGACATGAAAAGCAGAGAATTGGAACAAAAGATTTCTAAATAAGCATGAAATACTCTTTTCTTTATAGCTCATACAGACTGTGAGTGCAGTTGACAAAGATCAGCCTCCTCGAGGACACAAATTTTTCTTTGAGTTGGTGCCAGAATTTGCTGTTCATCCAAACTTCTCTGTTGTAGACAACAAAGGTAACTGCTGACCCTAACACTCCCCTCCGCAATATCACATAAAACTTAATTCATAAACATTTATTGATTCTGCATTTCCATTCTAGATAACACAGCAGGAATTATGACTAGAAGAAATGGATACAGCCGTAGTAAGACGAGTACCTATCTTCTGCCAATCATAATATTTGACAACGACTACCCGATCCAGAGCAGCACGGGCACGCTGACCATCCGGGTGTGTGCCTGTGACAGCCGGGGGAACATGCAGTCCTGCAGCGCCGAGGCCCTGCTGCTCCCTGCCGGCCTCAGCACGGGGGCACTGGTGGCCATTCTCCTCTGCATCATTATCCTGCTAAGTAGGTACCTGTGATGAGATGTTTACTTGTCCAGACAAAGATCTAGTCACTTCAAGAGTCCTGATATTCTTAAAACCCTTATTCACATGACCCTTCAGAAAAATATCATCATTACTCTTTAGAAGATTGCGTGAGAAGAGTGAGACTGTGCTATTCGGATAAAATACAATTGAAAATATAGGGTCAGTTTTAGTTACCATGCTCGTTTGAGTAATATTCATACCATAATCAGATCTTCATTTAGATCCAGAACTTTAAAATCATATTTCTGAAGCTGAGTGCTAAGTTTTACAGCAATTAAATGTTATGAATTATATTAGCTATTTAATGATGAAAGATTTGGGTTTTTCCTGTTCAGAAAATACTTAGCTCAAAAGCATAGGATAGAAATATTCCATTTCTTGCAAGTGATAGTGAGAAGAGCTGATTAAATAAGTATGAACACAGAAGTCAGATGAGTGTTTGGAAGGTAGAGGCATAAGAAAGATGTGGTGACATATGAAGGAAGCAGAATAAATGCTAGCTCATTATCTGGTGTTAAGAACATAAAAATTTCAACTTACATGTTTTGCAAGAAAAGTGTCATCACCTCTACTTTCCAGTAAAACTCTGCGGAAAACCTCTTTCCCACCTCTCCTAGCAAACATAGCTTGCCAAGGGGTCAGTGGGAAGCTACAGGTGTTAGTTTATATAATTATAAAGGGATTTTTTTTTCCAGCTTTTAACCTGGATTCAAGATAACTCTGTGATCCTCCTAATATTTGCTATAGGTATTAGAAGAAGGGTAATATCTATAAACTGTATCTGTACTGGGCTTAAGGGAGGGAGAATACTTGAGCTCTGACAAACTGATAAACTGCTTAGATTCAGGCATTGCTGCTGCCCTGGTTTCAGCAAGGACCCCCTTGTATTCCCCAGGATGTTGCCCAGGCATAGTCAGGAAATCTGTTGATAGTCTGCTGAGAGGCAGAACTTGAAAGGCACCATTCTCAGGAGAAAATGATGGTTCAGACTCTGCCAGATCTAGATCTTCACCTTGCACAGTTCTTATCATCATGTCGACAAGCTTGTCACCCTGATTTTCTCAAGTTTTACTAAGCCTTCTGATGTTTGCATTCTTTGCACAAACTTTCGCATACACTTTAGGTAAATAACTTATTGTTTTACATTCTTTTATGGAGGACAAGCAACCTGACGGACAGTTGGGTTGCCCAGTGGCATTGAGGAGGTAGCACTATAACCCTCCAATGACACTGGGATTTTAAAAAGATATAAATATGGAGTCAGGTGTTTTAATAAAGAGTTTTTTCAGTTTGCTACCACCAGAGCTGCTCCGTGTCGTTCTTGTGTCGCCCCCCGGGACGGGGGTAACACAAGCTCTGCATCTTTAAAGCCATCCTGCACACCCCAACAAAAGCAGGAAAAAATGGAGCATGAAACACGTACCCTTACTCGCTCACAATGAAAACATTGTTCTGATTGGCTGCAATGTTTTAGTACAGATTGAACAAATCTGTACTAAACTGAACTTATTGAAGTTAAATGTGTCTTAAGGGCACAGCAATAGAACAGAAGAGAATCAGGGACCATTGCTGTGCAGAACAAGTATGACCACTTTGTGTCTCAGCCCCAGGGTTAGAGGCCCTGCTCTGCTTAGCACTATTGACATATATGAAGTCAAAGAAACATGTGGCTGTGGAGTATCTAAAACAGAATTTTTAGTCTACAGCTAGTGTGATACTCAGCATCTTATTTAATTTTTCAACAAGGTAGTGTGTTATAACAGTAAACTGGCATCAACATGCCCAGCATAGGTGAGACATATTAAGTACCAGGCTGTGAAAGACACTTCATAATAACCTTTCAGTGATCTGCCCTTTTCTCCGTCATGGAGTTCTTAAACTGACTGAAGTGTATAGTTTCTCATCTAGCATTATGAAAAGAAGGTCCTCTGTACAAGGAAGAAAACCCAAACAATACAGAACAAAACATATTTTTATTAATTTTATATTCACAACATAATATCATGGCATGTGGAAGATCTCTATTCCCCTCTCCCTACCTGCAGTCAAATCTTAGCTTTTATTGACCAGTACTCAGGTGATTCAGAGTAAAAACTTAGCTCCTAGGACTCAACTAAACCCTTCATCACTGTTGTAATTTATGGTTCAGCAACCACTGCAATGTCTCATTGACAGATGATCTTTCTGGCCTCTCTTATTTACTCCAGCCACTGGAGAGAGAGTCAGATTTTTACATGCACTTAAGCATTGAATTGCTACTGAAATCAATACCATTTAGACACCAGACTGTATTTACAAAATCCTAACATCATTTTTTTATCTGCCTTTATAAAGCTTCATTTTTATATCAGTCTTTACCTCTTCAGAAGAAAGAGTTATTCAGCTAGCACTTCATAAACTAAGGGGATCATGTTTTTTAAAAAGAAACATTTAGTAACGAAGACTGGATTTCAATTCTCACAGTCATTGAAGCAAAAGTAGTTTTGTCAATTATATTGATAGCTTAAGGTCTTCAGGTTCTTATTTTCAAAGGGACCTGTAGATCCCATATTCAGAAGTGAATTAGACACTTGGGAATACCTAAATCACTAGCCTTCGAGAGTGTGAATAACTTTTGCCAAGGAGATTCAACTACATTTGATGAAAGGATCTTTAGTGACTGCCAGAAAGGTGGTACTTAGAAAACTAAAATCAAAATCAAATCTTAGTAGGATAATATTGTATGGTATTGTTTACTTTTCAACTTCAGCTTAGTTGCAAATTTATTTATAATAAAAAATATTTTGATCATTTCTCCCATAAGTTTAAAAAAAAGAATAAGTTTTTGATTGCTATCAAATCATTAATACTTTCCCTTGTTAACTTGGAGATAGATTTTATCACTACATTCCTACTAAAAATCCCATTTCAGCCTTAAAACCTTTCCAGGTCAAAAGATGAGATAAACTTTTGCTTCATTTATTAACTTTCTAGCGATCCATGTCTTCATTCACTTTTTGTTTCCTTTTAGTATTAGTTGTCCTGTTTACAGCTCTCAAGAGACAGAGGAAGAAAGAACCCTTGATCATCTCAAAGGATGATGTTCGGGACAACATTGTGACCTACAATGATGAAGGAGGTGGGGAAGAAGACACCCAGGCTTTTGACATTGGCACACTGAGAAATCCAGAAGCAAGGGAGGAAAGTAAGATGAGAAGAGATGTTATCCCAGAAACAATATTTCAGATAAGGCGGACTGCACCTCTTTGGGAAAACATTGATGTCCAAGATTTTATTCATAGAAGGTTAAAGGAAAATGATTCAGACCCAGCTGCCCCTCCTTATGATTCATTAGCAACATATGCCTATGAAGGAAATGATTCCATAGCAAATTCACTCAGCTCCCTGGAATCACTTACCACAGAAGGCAATCAAGACTACGATTACCTCAGTGACTGGGGACCTCGGTTTAAAAAACTAGCAGATATGTATGGTGGAGAGGACAGCGATCGAGACTGAGAAAGTAATCTGTGACCTGGTCAGTGTTAGTGGAATTCATGTCTATGTTCCTAGATAAATAAAGTGGCCTACTCTCTTACTTGGGAATAAAAATAATTACAAAAAATAGGTGTTGTCTTAGTAAGGGTTTGCTTAATCAATAAGTCAACGTGAATGAATATGAATGATTGAGATTTTAAAAAATGATAACTCACCCTCTCTGCCTAAAAACCTCTGATTAAAGGGTTTTATAGGGAATGAAAAGATAATAAAAGGCTTTTTGCGCCTTTGATTATGACAGAAACTCCATATTTTTAAATTGCTTTGCTTTACCTTTCCTACTATGTTGGATAGTGTGCATCTGCATTGTAACTTAATCTCAAAAATATACTTTAAAAAGATTAATATTACTGCCATATTTATTGAGTTAAAAATGTCTGTGTGTTGATTCATCCTGATATTTTTATATATGTATATTTATATTTTTGTATTTTTATTAAATAAATTAGAATTTATAAAAAGACTACTTACTCGTGTACTTTGTTAATCATAAAAATCTGTCCAATCTTTCTGAACAATGGAAACTTCATATGGAGCAGTATTTAATTTTTGAATGCATCTTCTTTTATCAGATTAGTGGTTGCAATGCACTGTGCAAGAACGATATGGAAAGAGGACTCTGTAATGGGAATGCAGCGTAGAAAAAAAAAAAAAGCTGTTTTGAAAAGGTGATTATAAATAAACGCACTCTGACTTGCAATGTGTATTGCTACATGGCATAATAATACAGTTTCATAGTGAAGCTCACTCACACGTACCTTCTTATATGAGCAGATGACCACTGAGAGGACTGAACAGATAGATGCCTGGGAACCTAAGGAACTAATAAATTTTATTCTGGTAGATGTGAAAACATTTTTTAATGTACCTTCAAAGAAATTGAATAATTAAGATAACAACAATAATGAAAGGAAGGTTTTTATATATTAATCTTATTTTGGAGCTTTGAGACAATTAGAAAAATCAGGGCTATTACTGATAGTTTCTTTTAAATAAAAGGGAGCCAAAATATAAAAACGAAGTCTAAATAGTATTTTATTAAAGATGTTAATGTTCTAGTCCTTCAAAGAAGTGTGTGCATTTGCATATTTCCTAAAGCCTTAATGACAGTCATCAAGTATATATTTTTGTTTTAAATACTTTTGCTGGATATGCTTTTATGCAATGCACTTTTTTTTTTCACAGCACAGAATAAAAGGAGTATAAGTGGATCACGTGATCTAACAGTGTTGAAGGGTTTATCCACATCTGTTTAAAAAAAGAAGAATAAAAAACATCAAATGTCTGGAAAAAAGGAAGCAGTTTCGACAATATAGGAAGCACATTATCCATAGCATTTCCATTTTTAGTGTTGACTTTAAGGAAAACCAACACCTACAGATGTTTCAATAAAACCACCTACAAAATAGTAATGTTTCAAGATTTTCTCTATATTAATTAGCTATTTTTCAGGTCCTTTCATAAAGAAACTTAAGATATGCATTGACAGTGTTATGTAGACTACTGAGGTACTTATCTCTTACCATAAAAATAATAAAGAGGCTTCAGCCTCAGAGACCCTTCAGCCAAACATAAGAACACACTCCTAATTATCTTTCTACTATGTTGACTTTCAGACTATTTATCAAAAATATTTATTTATTATTCTTTATTTAGTCTTTCTACCACACTCTTCTGCCAGCCCCGAGGATCTCAAGTTTGCTCTCACTGAACTCCTTTTTCTGTGGGGAAGGAATGTCTGTGTGGTTTTGGTTCCAAACAAGCAGCTTGCTGTGAGATGCACATCAGGTCTGTGACATTATGTTGAAAACAAAAAAACTTTAGTGTCACAGAAATGTCAAAATAACCTGCAAATATGTGGCAGCTATTTACATGGATGTGATGCAGTTACAGGGCATTAGTGTATAACGGTGACATAAGAATGCATATTTCTGTTTTGTCTCTTTTGGAGGTGAAAACAAAAGAGTTATGGAGTGTATGTTCTCAACCTGTTGCTGGAAAAGTGAAAGTACACAGGAATCCATTAGTCTGAATTCAATTTCCATAACTTTAAGACATTGCCCCAAGATGGGATAGAAGAAAAAGTAAAGGGAGAATAAAAATACATGTCCCTGAAGGGAAATGACTGGGGGAGAGGGGAGGAATGAAACCCAAACAAAACCAAAATAGAAAGAAAATATACGATACACTTTTTCTGACTTATAGAAGTTGTACACCAAACTTCATCTTACACAGTAGAGGACATCTTTCAGCAATCTTGTAAATTGTCATCAGAAGTCTGAATATCCCACAGTGAAGTACAATGACGTGGAGAGGAAAATGAAAATCTATCCTCAAGCAAGAACTGATACAGGCAAGGTATATGCCCATGGAGTTGACTAAGTTTTTAAGTTGTCAAGACCTGGAGCAGGACACATCAAAGGGTACCAGTGTGACTTCAAAGGAGTCACTAGCGAAGGCAGGATAAGAGAAACAGCATATGAGAAAGTCTTCTTCCATGAAGACACAAAAATACAATAAAAATTATATATTTCAAATAGAAACAATTTTATTTCTCTATTTTGGAGTGTTGATTTTTCTTTTCTGTTGTTTTTTCTGGTGGTTTTTTTTTTTTCAGTGACAGAAAGCAGAAAGAAGTATAATAGAAGTCACCTCACAGAATGCTCTGGTAGAGACATGTGCTCAGTATCACCATGTCACAGTACCACTGGGTTAATTTGGAAGAGCAGGAAGCCCAGAAAATAACCAAAAAAGGTACCTCCCTCCTATTCTCTTACCCTAGGTTTTCTCATCATCTGAGTCATAAAGAGAGAGACAGAGCCTTTGTTTTCAGAATGAGACTTTCCCATGCTTTAGTTCTTAAGGGAGTCTGAGAGCCCCGTAGTTCTTTAAAAAATATGTGTTTAAAAAATTACCTACGTGGATTTACAGATCACAGAAATTCATGTAGTTGACATAGTAAAACAAGTAATTTCACAAAATTATTGGGAATTTCAAGCATTCTTACAATGAATAAAAGTAGTTGACAAAGCTGATTCCCAAAGACACGGAGGAGGAAAAGAAGGTTATGAGAGGCCTCTTCGAATTTGATGGTTATTGCTGGTTTTACAGGTCCACATTTGGAAAACCTGGATGTAGCATTGCAGTCCCTGAGTGGGCAAGGATAGGTTGGACTCAAATCTACACCAGGACCCTCAGCCAATGTCATTCAGCCCTAAATGCAGATGTATCATTGGCCAAAGAGCTGGACGGTGCTAAGACCTCAAAGAATCACAAAGCTAAGGAAATTTGAGCTTCTGTAAAAGGAGCTGTGGGAATAAACTTGATGCTGTTTGTCACAAGGACCATTGTGTAGTCTCTGTCTCCGACCACTGACTCCATGTTGTGCCTGGATGTAGCATGGATACTCCTACCCTAGTGTGGTGGAAGGAACTAAGTGACACAGAAAATGCCTTGGAGTTGTCCCATACAAAACAGTACTGATTAAGTTGTTAGCTTCCTTGGCATTTCAAGATAAGTGACATTGATGTGTACAATTTACAGAAGGTTCAACCAAAAAAGACTAGGAGACACCAGGATTCAGCTGGATAGGCAGATATTATAGGTCCAATAATGGGCACAAGTGCTGATTGACAGTGGGATATGCCATACTGGTTAAGTATCTAAAAGCAAAGAGAGAGACGAGAGGTCAGAATTCCTTCCAATGATGCTTCTGCCGATTTTCCTCCCTCTGTGAGAGAACTGAGGCACTGAAGTGCTGGGCATTTCATACTTATGTACATCCTCATCATCTGTGAAGTCAACTGTGCTTGTTGACCAAAGTTCTGGATCCATGGTACTGACTAATATGTCAGACATCTCTCACTGGGGAGCTCAAGGCCTTGGGACCTTAGAAGAGGCTCAAGAGAAAGGAGAAGAGTAATTTTTATGGTGCTAATCTCACCAAGGATCTCTTTTCTGCCACTCAGAACCACTCTGTTGTGGTTCACTGCAAAAAGAGAAGAAGCAGTTGGGAAAACTTAGAATTTACAAGGCTAACTCAATCTCTAGCAGAAAACCTACTTGTGATTGCTAAGGACCAAGATAAATTTAGTAACTCCCAAGGAAATACTGTTAGATTTAGTGATCATTCTGAACAGACTTAAATCGATTTTGAATGGGGTCTCTCCAGGGTTAAGAACAAATAAGCTTAGAAAAAGGAGTAAAAATGAATACAGAAAAATGTCAAGTGAATGTTCCAAGGGAAAAAAAACCACAAGTAAACAAACATAAAGGCATTCCAGCTTGATGGAGGTCTTGTTTTGTAATATCTATGTATTTTCTATTTCTTTTCACTTAAACTGGCTTTTGTGCTATTCTCATAGATTTACAAGCTTACTCTGATAAGTAGTCTTAGTACAAAACAATGCTGGAGACAAAATCCCACAGAAGGTTACATTTTTCAGTGAAATGCCAAAGCAGACTTTTCATTATGCCAGTTTAAATAGCCTAAATGCAACCACCATCATACATAGCATGCCTAAAATTTTTAATCCTTTCATTAAATGACTGTTTTTAGAACAGAATAGTTGCACACAGAACAAAGAGACGTATATGAAACTTCCGTCAACACATTTCTTATGCATTGATGACAACAGACATTAACACCTTTTGTTCTACCAAAGGCATTTCAGCTACTAGTGGTCTAATTTACAGTGAAAGTCATATTTAAAAGTTACATTTACTCTTAATTTCTCACTTATGCTAAGCAGACAGACAGCACACATAAATGTCTGGGTCGTTGCATATTGGACTATTGTTATTTTTTAAGTTTTGCAGTTGATTTTATAGACAAATGAGAAGTTTCAGAAACAAAAATAAAAAAACAGAATGGTGATATAACATTTTTTGCTTCTGCCATGGGAAGATGAATGGGAAAGAGAGGAATTCTGGGAGAATTTTTCAGGAACAGGGAACAGGCATGGATATTATTTCATAGGCACCGGATTTTTTTTGTTCTATATGCATGCATGAGTTTGCATATATTAAAATGTATGCAAATGTGTACATATATTAAAAAAAAATCCCCACTTTATTATCTAAAAGGTTTACCAACAGCAGCTTTAGGTATCACGCCTCATCAAACAGAGATGCCCATCTAAAAGGAAAAAATCCATAGCAGAACACAAGACACATTCAACTAAGCGCAAACTGGAGGATATAAAACAATCTGATTTCACAGATTGTTTTATGCTGTTCTAGTATCCTTTTGTTAGAAGGTATATTTTACACTTTGGTTCTGTTTCATTTCATGAATCAAAATTCAAATGAGGAGAGATCTGGCCTGAACTCTATATAAAAATCACATCCAAATTTAGGATTTTACGTCTTCATTAAAATCTCACAGGAACTAAATGCAGAAAAGAATGTTGTGAATATCAATGTTCTTGTGTTCCAAAGAAATCATGTTGATGTTATTTCTACAGGGGAAGTGAGTGCCTTTGCTTGGAATCAACCCACTGGCTGTCACAGGGCACCCTGCAGCACATGAAATCCAGAAACATATATTCCTTTCCTTTTACTTCCCACCCCCCATCATTCCCATTCAAAGCAAGAAACCTTTCTCCCACTCCAGAAAAATCCATTATAATACCTTTTAGAAAAATTTCAGATCTCCAGTAAGAGCTGAAGAAGTGACAGTGTCTTGTCACAACTCCAATGTCTTTTTCTTGTGCACTGTTTTAGAAGGAAATACATTTTCATAACAGTCCTGTGACTTAAAATATGAGCACATTCCTGATTTGTTCATTTTATCATGGAATTTGACACAGCTCCTGTCATAACACATATTAATATACCTTTATCAAGCTTTGAATGAACTCTGTAATTTTAAAAGCATTTGCTTTTAGAGTCAGCATGGCAAGCATTTCTCCCATCACTTCTCAGAGGGGAATGACAGGCTGTCCAAAGTATGCCTGTACAAACACAGATCTTGATTTTGGTGGGAGTAAAATGATAACATTGTTCACTGCTTATAGTTTCGTCCTTCATTTTACTTTTGGAGTTATGGGTAGACATTTAGCCCAGACTAGAAACAGTTTATGATCTGTTTGAGCAGTGCAAGGATATCTTTGGAGGAGCACAGGATCCCAAAATCTGTCTGGGATGAGTACAACCTTCCCTTCCCTCCAGCAGTGGAGGCAGAATGACCACCCCAGCCACTTAATGATGTAAGTAGATTTTTGGCATATAGTAGTGGAAGAAGGGGTGAAAGAGTTTCATGTGTAAAAACAGTGAGAAGAAATTTAGGGCTGGGATTTTTGTCACTTGAGACTTGCTCTTTCAGCTGTCAGGAAGCAGGCTGCTAGTTGCTAGGGGCAACGATAATAATACTTCTTATATAATGCTTTTATCCATAGTTTTTAAAGCTTTCTTACAAAGAAGGTCAGTGTCATTATCACTGTTTCACAGGTAGGAAAAGCTCTTATTTGTGCACCAGTTCCCCCAAAAACACCCAGCAGGACAATACTGAAGACAAGCAAAACCTGTTCTTCTCTCCACAGGCCATACTGCCTTGAGGAGAGCTAACAATTTATGAGACATTAGTTTATGCACCTTCACTGATAAAAATAAGCAGAAATTTTGCTTGTAATTAGATTTCACTGCCCCATAAATTTCAGACATCTTAAAAGAAGAAACCTTCATGCGACTGAGAATGAAAGATTATTTCCAAACTAAGTTGTTCTTTGGACAAGTATGTGTTTTGGAAACAAATCCAAGACAGTTTCAAGAGGACAAATTCAGTTGTTTTCCTGGGCTTGCCTTGTGCAGGAAAGTGAATGAAAGAGGCTTTCAATTCTAAGTACAAAAGAAAAAAGTACAGATCAAGAAATGTGCAGTAAACCCTAAAGACTGCAGGAATATGCTCGAATTTGAAAAAGAAGTAGCTCTATCCTTAATCTCTCACTTAAAGAGAATTACAGTGGTACAGAAGGCATGGACAGTAGAAGAATATCAGGTTGTAGTACCCAACACCAGCTGGTCTCCACTCCTTCAGAACTGATTGGGTTTTATTCCTAAGGACTCCTTCCATGCCTTTTAATTTGATTTCTTGATGAGACATTATCTTTTGATTGCTGAAAAAAAATTAATTTTTCTCCATCAATTCCAGATTTGTAATTTAATGACAAATCTTTAGGAACAAGCCTGAACAGCACTCGGCAGGGATGCAGAGAGAAAGCAAGACATGAAGAGGCTTTTCAACCCCATCGACTGTGTAAATGAAGGGCTTTGTTTCAACTAATGCTCAAATTAGGATACAGAATGGGCACCAGGCAACACAGCAACATCCAACGGGAACCAGAGTGAGAGCCAAAGAGAGTAAACAGCTTCCCCACCTGCTAACACATATGCTGCCATCTGCAACTTACTGACCAAAGGGGAAGTTTGATCTTTTCCAAAGCAATGCCAGTGTGTTTTCTTCTGTGCCATGGATGAGTGCCTTCAGCCATCCTGCACAACAGTGCCAGAATATTCGTTGTCACTGATGTTCAGCCAACCCTGCACTGTTTTACAGCCAGCTTTTGCACAGCAATAGCAGTAAGGGCCAGAATTCACCCACTGCATTTTTCTTCCCAAGTCAGTGACGTGCTGCTGTACTTGCCAACACTAAACCCACTGCAAAGTGTTATGACCACTGTAATTTTAGAGGTAAAAACCCCCATGTGTTAAAGGTCTTTCTCTGGATTTTATGAAAAGCCCTTAAAAATAAAAGAAAAATTAGATTTACATTACATGATTGATACAAACACATTTCTACTGGTGATGCAATCTGATTTAATTCATAAATTTACACATTTGCAATAGAGTAAAAGCCTGAGGAAAGAGGTAACATCCTTTATCCAGCTATATTAGCTGCTTTAATAAAGCCAGACATGTTTTTAGACTTATGAATTTCTTCTCATAAGGGCATATTTTTGCAGTCTTTAGGTCTTACTGCACATTTCTTTGTCCATCTTTTTTCCTGGAAATTATTTTTTTTTTTATTTTCGTACTATAGTCATGCTTGGAGAAGGAGCAAGACAAAGAAGGACTACTTGTATACAAGTTTCCTTACTAATTGCTGTGGATCACAGATTTCAAGTTACAATTTGGGAAACATCAGAATATATCATAAAAGAGAGACATATATCAGAATGATAGCATGTAAAAGGATAGATGTGTGGGAAGATGAAAGATAATGAAAATTTGGGAGCAAAAATAAAAAAAAAATTTGGGCAAATTTTAAAAGGAAGAGTCACAGAATGCAAATGGACTGATCAAGGGACCAAGACTGGACTGTCAGATATATGGTCAGTGGCAAAGAATAGAAATTAGCTAACCAGAAATCTGTTTATTTGTCTGCATTAGTCTCTTGGTTTTAGTAATAGGGATAGCAAAAAAACTAGAAAAGGCTAAATTTGTGAATTGGTATTGTTTATCATTGCATCAACAGTGATTACTTTTAAACCTGTTTCAACCAACAATCATAAAAAATATTATATTATTTGTATTCAAAACATTAATAAATAAAAAACACATTTTTTTTAACTAGCTTGGAGTTTTCTTAAGGATTTTGTATAGTGACTTCAAAATAATTTCAAGTACAATTTCTCCTTCTAAGAGAGTATCTCATATTTTGTGATTGTTAGCAGGCAATATAGCTCTAGCCTAGCAAACAGTTCAACAAAAATGGGGATTCCAAATTTTATTAACTGGCAGTGTATTCAAGATCATATTTTCTCAGTATCCTAGTAGAAATATTATTTTAGTTCTTAGTCATGCCTCAAATGCAACACAGAAGAAGAAAGTCAAGTTGTGTTTTTTCTGCTCATGCATCACCCATGGTTCTGCAATTAAAACTTCTGGAGTGAAAAGTGAAACGGAAGGAGAAGATTTTGTGGTATAAAAATAATTGTCAAAAGATAAATTTTCTGTTAATATCAT
Source organism: Peucedramus taeniatus (assembly GCA_013400575.1). Taxonomy (NCBI): domain Eukaryota; kingdom Metazoa; phylum Chordata; class Aves; order Passeriformes; family Fringillidae; genus Peucedramus; species Peucedramus taeniatus. The sequence continues at coordinate 18,152 of WBNO01008950.1, forward strand.
ATAGGTTAAGAAATAACTTGGCCTCTTTGTGAACTATAGAATGCTTAAAATAGTTTAAACAAATGAAACAAGAAATGTCCTTAAGCCCAAGCAAATTTCCACAGTAGAATGGAACACCTTTGAAATTTGAGAAGAACAGAGGAAAAAAAGTCTAAATAACAGACCTGGTCTACAATATACTTCTCTTAAGAAACACAGGATACTCAATATAGAAACATGAATAGGGATATATAGATGGACTATAAGGAAATTCAATATCAAAACACTGATATTTCTTACACAATAGAATTATCTGCCCAAGAAAAATGTAGATGCTCATTTCCTACTCACAGTTAAAATTTGCTATGATAAGACCAAATAGTAATTCAACGGAGAACCATTGTGCTAGGACATAAGGAATGGAAGCAGAATGAAGGAGTAAGAAAATATTACACTTTTACTGAGTATCATCTGCAACATTAAATAATTGTACAGAGATTCCTTTTCTTTAATTGCACAGTATTGAGGTGCAGACCTGGTCCTGCAGAGATTCTCCATTGACAAGCCTTTCTATACATCCAAAATACCCCTATCAAATTTCAACTTGTCTTTACTGGT